>CAJQUN010000031.1:2675553-2789351 GCA_907163345.1 Haberlea rhodopensis | reverse complement strand
TTGGTACAAAAGGCATACGATTTTGGTATTAGTTACACTAGAAATTGATACAAAAGGCATATGATTTGTATATTAGTGTACAAAATGAATACAAATACATGCTATTTTGGGTATTTGGACCATGAAATTGGTACAAAAGGTAAGAATTTGGTATATTGATTACAAATGAGCTGCACAAAATACTAAATTTTGAAACGAACCATTTTGTATTAGACATTTTATAATCGTGTATAATCGAAAGAATTTTAATCTTGGTACAAACACCAACAAAATATATTTTTTTTAACCCAACACCATTTTCATTAAACCGAACTAACAATATTTTATAAGACCTATATTTTGAGATTAATCTTCTATGTTGAACAACACAAATTTCAAAAAGGACGAACAATATTTTGGATCGAATGGATCTTCTAAATCAAACAATCAAAATACAAAATTCAAACAACCCATTTTCAAACAACAATAATTTGGTTCTAGAATCATCTTATTTGAGGTTACTCTTCTATATTGTAATTGGTATAAACAAATATTTTATGTCTAATTAATACAAAAACGTGGATTTAGTACTAAATTCATGTGGAATCAATGCCAAACCGTATTCCATCTTGTAACCAATTTCAAGGTGTAAAATTAATATCAAATAACTATATGATTTTAGTACCAATTACATATGCAACTAATGCCAAAACCATATGCACTATGTACCAAGTTCATGTGTTAACTAATACCCAAATCTTATGCATTTTGTACATAGTTCATTTGTAATCAATATCAAAATATTATGCCTTTTGTACCAAGTTCATGTGTTCCCAATACCAAAATCGTATGCATTTTGTACCAACCAATTCATTTGTAACTAATACCAAAATCATATGTCTTTTGTACCAACTTCTAGTGTAACTAATATCAAAATCGTATGCATTTTGTACCAAGTTCATTTGTAATTAATACCAAAATCATATGCCTTTTGTACCATTTTATAGTGTAACTAATACCAAAATCGTATGCATTTTGTACCAAATTCAGGTGTAAAGAATAACCAAAATCGTATGCATTTTGTACAAAGTTCATGTGTAATTATAGCGGATTCTGTACCAATGGTTGATATGTTGATAGGTCGACATTCATTGTTTCTTGATTATAGCGGATTCTGCACCAATGGTTTCAACTTAATCAGTCGGTACATGTAATATCATGCACTGCCTGAGTCTATCGGTGCATCTAAATTACTCATACGGTGCATGTAAAAATTACATGCATCGAGTTAATATTTATTATTATGAAGTCAATCTTAAAGAATCATGTATATCTGTATATCTTCATTCAAGACAACTATCTGCTCCCACATTGATCTTAAACCGCAATTTTCTAATATATCAAATGGCTACAACCATATTCAAGCATCCACGTTTCACTTTAGAAAAAAATAAGGAATATCGGTGCATGTAAAAAATTACTCATGCGGTGCATGCAAAAATTACCCATGCGGTGCATGTAAAAATTACTCATCCGGTGAATGTAAAAATTATCTATGCGGTGCATGTAAAATTGAGTCATGTGGTGCATGTAAAAATTGCTCATGCGGTGCATGTAAAAAGTACTCATGCGGTGCATGTAAAAATTTACTCATGCGGTGCAGAGTGTTTTCATGAGTGTCGTTAGTTTACTCATTGTATTAAAAAATGGACTAAGTTAAAAGAACTTTTTTGGCTGGGTGGGCCGAAAAATCTTTTACATTATTGTATCAGCATGAAGTTTTCCCTTTTAAATAATTTTGCAAAACTGGGCCGAGAAAATTAATATTCGGATTTATTACTGGGCCACCGGAGTTTCATGACCCAACCCAGCTGATACTTTTCGACCGTTACAAGTATCATCCCCCTTGTTCTTTTCAAAACATCTCCTCTCCTAACCGTCAATCTCTTTCATAATTCGAATTCCAGAACCCCGAAGCAAAATCACAACCAATCTTGATTCTCTCTCCCCACCTTCAGTCCCTTTACTAATTTCCCAGCTCTGAATTCTAATCAAATTTCATATCATTTTCCGAAAAGAGTTTCAAAGATAGGGGTTATCAAGAAAACCCTTCAAGTAGGATGCCCGTATCGACGAGGTCACAGAATTTGAGCAGCCAATCACAGAATGATCGGAATCAAGAGAAAAGAATCAGAGTACCCAAGAGAGATCCACAAGAAGACACCCAAAAGATGGATATAAACCCTCACCATGGCCTCAAAGAGAAGATGAAAGCACTGACCCTTTTGTACGAGCAGCAGAAACGGGGGCTTAAGGAGCCTCGATTTTCGACGCACCCGAGTGTCGACCTCCTCGGTTCTTCCAAGAGAGATGAGAAAGAGAACAAAATTTGGAAGCCCAATCCGGGGAATCTGATGAGGGGGCACTCATTTAGTACTCATTTACCGCATAAGTTGCCGCCACGCCCAGTTATTGATGATTTTAAGGACACAAAAAGGTCGAGTACAGTGGTGAGGAAACTCTCAATGGGGCCGAATGTGGAGTTAAGAGAAACTACGAAGGAAAATGCCCAAGAAATAGGGAATCTTGCTGAGAAAACAAGAGGTGGGACGAGCAGGATTCTTGTGTTTGTGAGGTTGAGGCCGATGGGGAAGAAAGAAAAGGAATCTGGATCAAAGTGTTGTGTTAGAATCGTGAATAAAAGAGATGTTTATTTGACGGAATTCCCGAATGAGAACGACTACCTTAGGCTAAAGAGGGTTCGTGGACGACACTTCACATTTGATGCTTCCTTTCCGGAGTCTACCAACCAACAGGAAGTTTACTGCACAACGTGAGTGCTTAAAAAATGAATCTCTTCTACAATTCATTTAGTTATGTTTTCATGAGATTGTCGCGAGAAAGCAAAGTTAGTTTCAATTATCTTTGTTCTGATGTTTGGGAAATGAACTACAATTAATTATCATGGTCAGAAACCGATTAAATCCGTATCTTTTGGTGCTATTGTTAGTCGGAAGCTGAATTTAAATGCAGAGTAGCTTCTAATCATTTTTTTTCTAACAGAGAAATTTGATAATGACCTTTTTATGATGTTTTGTAATATCATTGTGCTTTAAGGACAGAAATGTGTCCATTTCGAGCTTAAACACAGACTGTATTAAATTATTGATATGCATTATTAACAATCTATTTTCTGGTTCCTATTCCTCCTCTTGATATTCACTGGTTTCCTCCAATTATAAAACACGTCAGGTTCATTTTTGTTTCTCTTGTGATATGACTTGAATGGTGCCTTGGAGTCCTTGTGCTTGCATGAATTTGTTTAACTTTTCGTAACATGTATTTGTTTTTATAAGGAGAGAAGAAATGCGTACAATTCCAGCTAAAAGCGGACTTTATTTAATTATTGAATGTATAAATTTCCTTGCTTCCTTGGTACTGAATGGTAATCCCATACATTTTTCAAATCTTATCCAACTTTAATGGATGCGGAAAAACTCATTCCTTCTGTCAGATGGATGGCATGAGACAAATAGTCCAAGGATACTTTTACTTTTCCTTGGTTGTTGAGAGACTTTGGTGATTAAAGATCTCAATTTCCAAAGGTAATCGTAGTGTAATACTGTTTGTTTTATGGCATGTAAAGGATTTCTTTTAGTCATACTACCAGAAGAACTTAAGAAATCATGCTAGTTTGAAATGCTTTTGGTAACTAAAATGTAGTTCCAGTCTCAAGGGGATGGTGATTTACTGATGTGTTCTTCCACATGACGGTCTCATGTTTTGGTTTCTTGATCCTAGATTTAATGTTATCATCATTTGTCTCCTAAAAGGATGCCTACATTGAGTCAAATGGTTGTTTAATATTATAATTTCTTGTCTTGGATATTTGTTTTCTTTATAGGCATTTTATGGACAAAAATGTTCTACCTTAATACGAAGTAATTTTTCAGAACAGAAGAACTCGTCGAAGCTGTTTTGCAGGGAAGAAATGGCTCAGTCTTCTGTTATGGTGCCACAGGAGCAGGAAAGACTTATACGATGCTTGGTACGGTTGAGAATCCGGGGGTGATGGTCTTAGCTATTAAGGATCTCTTCAACCAAATAAGGCAAAGGAGTTTTAATGGACATCATGAAGTCAATCTATCTTACCTCGAGGTCTATAATGAAACTGTAAAGGATTTACTGTCCCCCGGAAGGCCTCTAGTTCTCAGAGAAGATAAGCAGGTTCGATTTTTTTGAAAAAATGAACATTTACTTCTTTATTCTTGCCATCTTAGTTAATTCCCATATTCATATTTCTGGCTACCAAAGGACTCTCTGCTTCTATATATTAGTCATTGATTTACAAACAATGGAAACAGTAGCAGAGACAGGATTCTTGTTGGAGCCTTGGAGGATGGGAATCAGAGATGAAGTATAGTTGACAAAAATACGTCATTAAATGTATATAGAAATCATATTACTATTAAATATCCTTATTGAGCAAATATTGTGCAAAACTTTTCAGGGTATTGTGCAGCAGGTCTTACTCAATATAGGGCATTTTCCACGGATGAAGTATTTATTTTCTTATTCCCTTGATTCATTGTCAACTAAAGGCTTCTGTTAACCAAAGTTCATGGATTGATATTGAACTTTTTTTTTCCTCAAAAAAAAAATATATATATATACAGGTAATGGCATTACTTCAGCAAGGGAATTTAAATCGTACAACGGAACCAACTCGTGCAAATGAAACTTCTTCCAGATCACATGCAATTCTGCAGGTGATTCTGATCCTTACCTTTCGCATAGTTTAATAACAAAACTTGCCATCTAATATTTCTTCTATATGCTATGAAACTTAGGTGATTGTTGAATACCGAACAAAAGATGCTCTAAACAATATTGTCAACCGAATGGGAAAGCTTTCACTTATTGATCTAGCAGGTTCAGAGAGAGCTCTCGCTACTGATCAGAGGACTCTTAGATCCCTCGAGGGTGCCAATATTAATAAATCACTTCTTGCCTTAAGCAGTTGCATTAATGCCCTGGTCGAGGGTAAAAAAACACATCCCTTATCGTAATTCGAAGCTCACTCAACTGTTGAAGGATTCCCTGGGTGGAGCTTGTAATACAGTGATGATTGCAAATATTGGTCCAAGTAGCCTTTCATTTTGGGGAAACACAAAACACACTTCACTGGGCAGATCGAGCCAAAGAGATCCGTTTAAAGGTCAGTCTTCAAATATTATGCATGTATTTACTAATCCCCTACCAGCCACAAAAAGAAGAAGAAGAAAAGAACACTAGGAATATAATTTACTTTCTTCAAATTCCAAAAGGCAATGCTTATGCTTGTGTAATTCATAAACTAATATGTGAGCTTGTTTCTTTTCAAGTCCTAAATTTGTTATGTATCATTATTATCAATCTGAAGTATAGCAAAATGAAACTTTTGTTTTTTAAGTAATTTGCCCCTGTATTACTTGTGCGTAGTAGTTGGTATTTGGAGAAGCTGCTTCAGCTTAATGATTTCAATATTCTAGTCCTTGTACAACTTGTGATTCTTATTTTGTTCTTCTCCGATTCTTTAATTTTTTCTCCCTTTCCTTCTGTCTTGATTCTTCATAAATTTAATGCCTACACAAGCTCCTCTAGTGACAATGCCTAGCACCGATAAAGCCATTTTCAAAATGTTTACGAGTTTGTTATTTGGTTGCAGGCTTGTGAAGTAAATGAGGAAACGAAAATACCAGATTCTGAAACAGATCAGGCCAAGTTGTTACTCGAGTTACAGAAAGAAAACAGAGAGTTGCGAGTGCAGTTGGCTCGTCAACAACAAAAGATGCTAACTATTCAAGCACAAAACTTGGCCTTAAACTCCTCACCCACCCCTTCCACAGTCTCTTCTCTCATATCCCCGGCTCTATCCTCGTGTCAGCCAAACGAAAAACGAAAACCAAGATCGTTTTTCTTGGAGAGAAACTGCTTTACACCTGAATCAAAGAAAAAGGTCGGGAATGAATCTGTTAGAGACCTTTCGAAAAACTGTAAAGGCGTTGGAGACAGAAATAGAGAAGATGAAGAAGGATCACACATTGCAGATAAAACAAAAGGATGGTTATATTAACGAGCTTTCACGAAAGGTTGAAGCAGTAAGCCGAGTGGGTGGTGGAGAAGGTGTGGCAAGGGTTATCACCCGGTCAAGATTGAAACCGAAGGGACCAACTACGGGAGACTCTAAATGCCCTTCTCATCACTTTCTGTCTCCTGCCCCCGTTGCCAAAAAACGAACCTTTTGGGACATAACGGCAGCTAATAGCCCTTCTGTTGCTACCTTAACTGGACGAAAGACTCGAAGCCATTTTGTTGCTGGCGCTGCAGCCCCTTCTATGCTTCGACAGGTACTCCATGATCAAGAATTTCATTACTCAAGTCGTTTGCTTTCAAATCTTGAATAGCTTTTAGGTGTTAAACTATGTTTTTCGTTTTTCTGTTTCATGTTTAGCCTGGTTTTTCTCGCCGAATGCCTGAAATTTTGAAGCATTAAAGACAGACATCAGATAGTGGTTTGCTGCATTTGGTGGCACATCCTTTGCTTGCACCGAGACACAGCATTGGCTCGATTAGAAGTATGACATTTTCGATGTGAATGGTGCTAAATACATTGTTTTGAATTATTTTATTATGTTCTGAATGTATCCTTTCCTGTGCTTTAACCAACCGTTCATCCATCTAGTAAGAAACTAACAGTTTATTAGTTCCTAAGGCTACAAAACTATAGAAAGCTGTAGTAGTTTTTATTGCAAATGTTTTTTTTTTTATTTATGAAAGTTAAAAAAAAATTAAAAATAAAACTTATTAGAGAATATTTCTTAACTAGAACACTCACTTATATATAGTGCTTGAGGTAGAAATTAATTTACCTAATCAAAAAATATCCTAAAGATTAAGATATTAATTTACCTAACCAAGTTTTTTTTAAAAAAAATGATCCAATTCACTGAGGCTCTATTTAGATGGAAGGATTTGATAGATTTGGATTTCAAATCCTTAATACAGAATACATTCAAATTGTTTGGCTAATTTTGAAATCCATGGATTTCAAATCCACCATCTTTAATTTAAGGCATTTTTTAACAATAACACAGTATTTCAAATTCCAAATTATTAAATTATTTGGCTAATTTTGAAATCCATTGATTTCAAATCCACCATCTTTAATTTAAGACATTTTTAACAATACCACGGTATTTCAAATTCCAAATTATTATAGTCATTTCAAATTCAAATTTTCAAATACTTCTAAAACAAGTATTTGGTCACCAAATTTAAACATTATTAATGTTACGTGTATTGCTATTTGCTCATACATGAAAAAAGAGGGTAAATTCAACTTCTATGTTTGGGTCTTTTCGATTGAAAAGAGCCCTGCATGCTGCTTTGAATTGCAACGATCACATTGTATTCTTTAGTAAAAGGCAAAAGAACAGTTTGCTTTGTGCTCATTGCTCACTCTCATTGGCTTAACATCTCTCCACTGTTCAATTTATAGGATTGAGTCGCCAGTTTAATATAACATTCTTTCGATGTGGGATCACGGTTTCCATCTTTTAAGAATTCCCAAGCGTTGGCTAGACGAAGAAAAGACGTAGTATTAGTTGGCCCACATTTAACGCCCAGAGAATTACATGCCATAATCCAGATCCAATTAAAAAATATTTTTTAAAGAAATTATAAGTTTATAATATAATAAAATAAAGTAAAATACATATACAAACCACTTAAAACTAAAGTTGTTAGGGGCCGCGCGAACGCAGGCCCCTCTATCACAAATTATGACGTAGGTTCGACCACTTGGATCGACCTTAGGCATGTGCCCCTCCCAAGTGCAATGGAGGTCACTGTCCTAGGCCATGGGCTTTCTTGATCACCCATTGACCCCGTCCAGGTAAGTATTGAGCTCAACTTATTTTCTTATATTTATATCCCAATCAGTAATGTTTTCATATACTTCCTCATTCGATGTGGGATTTGGGGTAAGGAACCCTTCCACCTCTGTTTGCCAAATAGAACTTGGTCATACGAGAACCATCATAGATTGGCTTCAACAACAGATTTACTGGCTAGCATGGCTTCAATAATAGATATACTGTTTCGTGCCAAATATTTTTAAAAAAATTTCTTATTATTCAAATAAAAATAAAAGAGGGAAAAATATATTTTAGTAAATAAAATCATTTCATTCCCAACAATTATTGGCTTTCATAAAAGTCATATATTTAAATCAAATCATTCCGTCCAAGTACAATTTAACGAAGACAAAAGTAAAGAACTTACAGTTTGCGAAATAGACAATTGCTTTTAGAACCAATCTTCTGAATTTGAATTTTGAATAAACAGTGAGTACTTAAATATGGCTATTTGATAAAAAGGCTTTTAACATAAATTTTTTGTTGGGAAAATTTCGGGCCGGTACTATTTGGTAAAAGATTTTTCGGCGCAGTCACCTCAAAAAAATTTCTTTCAACTAGGTCCAATTTTGGTCAAAATGACCAAAATAGTCTTCTGTCTTCCTTGGATCAAATCCTTCAACATCAAAACCCTAGTCTTCAACCCTCACATCAGCCACATGTCCCAACCACCAACGCCGTCGTCGGAAGTTGTCGCTCCTCCCATGGCGTCGGAGCTGCGCGCACTGGTCAAACGAAAACAAAAAGGTTGTGCAAGAAGAAAAAATCATCGCATACTTCTATCTATCATCTATTTACCGATTGTGTTGATTTTATTTTATATTTCTTATGAATTTCAATTTTTTTGTAATGTCTGTACGTAGATTTTTAATGTGAAACGTAAAAGTATAACGTATTTGAATTGTTCGATCAAACATTTGAATGAAAATTTTATATTTATTATGAGTTTCAATTTTATTGTAATGATTGTTTGTAGATTTTTAATGTAAAACCCAAAATTATAATGTATTTGAGATGTTCGATCAATTGTTTGAATGGAAATTTTGAGAATGTAATGATATTGAAACCATTGGTGCATGTAATTTACATGCACCGGCAGTTCATGAGTCTATCGGTGCATATAATTTACATGCACCGATAGACTCAGTGGTGCATGTAATTTAGACTTATGTGTTGCTTTCTTATTCAGTTTGTTATTTCACATCTCGAGCCTTCTATTTCAGTTTGCTATTAATTAAAAAAAATTAATGAGGAAAAATGTTACATATTCAAAATTATATATAAAAAGGCTATGTTTTTAGTTAAATATAGTATAAGTTTATAGGTGCATGTAATTTACATGCATCAAAATAGACTCAGCAGTGCATGTAATTCACATGCACCGACTTGCTAAAATCTATCGATGCATGTAATTTACATGCACCGATAGGCGGAGATGCACTAATATACGATTTTTTTTATCTAATTACTAAATAACAATGATCAAATCAAAAAAATGTGAATTAATTTTTCATTCTATAATTTTTACAATTGATCTTATAACAAATTAAAGATACAATATATTACTTTAGAAATTAAATTTTTATTATGGATGAGTATATATTATATGATAAATTATTGCATAATCTCATAACAAATTCTATTATTTTTCAAATGATGATATATTACACAAACATGTCTTAATTTTAAGTGTTATTTGTGATCGTCTTTAACACTTACTATATGATATTTATTTATTATGTAATTTGAAAACTAATGCAAATGTTGAGTCTACCGATGCATGTAAGTTACATGCACCGGTAGACTATCGGTGCATGTAAATTACATGCACCGATAGACTAGCGATGCATGTAATTACATGCACCGGTAAACTAGGGGCGCATGTAATTTACATGCACCGTTATATGTTGCTTGCTTGTTGATCTTATAACAAATAAAGATACAATATACTGGTGATGAAGACCTGAAAGGACCTTATACTCTCTCCGCGCTTGTACAAAAGAGTAAATGATACTAATTTGAGAAACAATGCAAATTTTGAGTCTACCGGTGCATGTAATTTACATGCACCGACAGACTATATGTGCATGTAAATTACATGCACCGGTAAATTTTTGAGTCTACCGGTGCATGTAATTTACATGCACCGGCAGACTAGTGGTGCATGTCGTTTACATGCATCTCTATGTGTTGCTTGCTTATTTAAAATTGTTAGTTCTTCAACTTTGATTTGAGAAGATAAGATTGTGTTACCCCACTGATACATTGTCAGGAATTTAATATACGCATCGTTTATGTTATTATAGATCATTCCACTAATGCAGTGACATGATGTCTGAAAGTTTAGAAATGAAAACAATATGTAACAAATGAAAATCTAATTTTTGAGTCTACTTTTTACTTGGTATATTATACATAAACAAATGAAAAGTGGAAAAAAATAAATCAGAACTTTTGGAATGAGATGATATGTTGTTTATAGATGATATGTTGTTTATCTTTTCCAAATTTGCTATAAAAAAATTGTTTACCTAGAGAGACATTTTAACAAACACATAATCTGCACCAAAATTGAAATAAAAGTTCAATGTTACGTAAATCCAAAAATACCATAAAACAGCAAATAAAATTGAAACAAAAGGTCGGTTTTCCGTGGTTGGAGAAGAATGACATTTGGCAAAATGAACAGGAGTCGACACTGCCTCCACCACAACAACACCACCGCTCCATACTCGTCGCCTAACCACCATTGCTGATTTCCAAGAACACGTGACCATCACCAACTTTCACGATGAGGAACATTAATTCAACTGTTATAAATTGGTTTTTAGAACAAGAGTGTTTTAGGAATAGCAAAGGATTAATTAGATTAGGGTTTCATAAAAATGGACTTAGTTGAAAGAAGATTCTTACAAGATGTATTTAGTTGAGAAGAAAATATTTTGCTAGATTTAGTTGAAACAAGTTTTGAAAAGTGATATCTATGTGTAATTTCCTCTTTTTTGTTTTGTCTTAAATTATCTAAATAAATCCATCTAAGTGTGTCTTATGTTCATCTACTAAATAACCTATTTTTTTCTGTTTAGGCACTCATGTTGTCAAATACTTAATTAAAAAAAAAATTCCCCTATTTTGTATTTTCTCCAGATGTAATTAAATAAAATAAAATAAAAAGAAAGAAGCAGAAAAATATATTTTCAGACTGGATGACTTAATATCCTAATCGGCGATAAGGCAAACTTTGATTTTAATAAGCTAAAGTTTAAATATTGCTAAGTATATTTATGTGACCATCTTAACTAAGACATTGTTGTAGCATAACTAAACGGTCGCCAAAACTTCTTCCTAGGGCATCACGAAACATTAAAAACAACAGCAATTAAGTTTTTAATTTCAATAGATTTTTTTTTATCAGGCAAATAATATATTATAAAAATTATAATGGAGTATCAGAAGTACTCTAAAGAGTTACAAAGAACAAAATCAAAAAACAAATATCTGAAATTATAAAGCTAAAAGACAGATAATCGGTTCATTGACCCAGTCCACAAATGAATACATGAATTTTCTATTACTCCTATTCCGAGTCCAGATTCAAGATCGAAATAAAACTTAATCCATTAAATCTGACTACTGTTCGTCCCTTCCTCTGAAGATTACTTTATTTCTGTGTAGCCATAACGTCCAAACAACTGCTTTCCAAATCGTAAGCCAGCCATTTCCTCCTCTTCTATGTGCCCAAAGTCCTTTATGACGTATTAAATGTCCCTTTGGATCTAGGTACGAAAGTTGACGAGGCGATGTAAATCATTCTCAAAATATTTCATATTAATTTCAAGAAAATGAAATAAATCCATTCCCTATTGAAGTTGAAATGATTCGCTACTTGTAAATCGAAGAACTGATACCCATTTTGCTGTGTTTTTGAGTCGGTTGAAGAGCAAAATGTATAAACCTCAGCAGCAGCATTTGGTGGATTTGCAAGACACCGCCGGGTTCGGGCCGGACTCGAAGTCACGGCTCTCTGGCGAGAACCACTCGTCACTCAGTCGCACAATCTCTTGTCTCTACACCGCAGCTGCCACCGCCTCCGCCGCCAGCAGTGTAGACCGTGTTCTTTTTAACGATCTTGTAGATATCTTTCCTTTCGTTCAATCTCTCATTGTAAGAACACCGTTCCATTTCAGTTCTCTGTTTCATTCCTTTTTTTTAATAGCAATTTGGAGTGATTTGTTTTTTTTTTTTTGCTTTTCTAATCTGTTTGAAATTGAAATGCTTGGACCTGAAACCGAATTCTTCGTTTACGAGAAGGGGTCATGGTTTACATAATCGGTATCAGAACGGCAGTTCCGGAATCTAAACCGAATTGCTCCCAACCCGTCCGACGTTTCAGCATGTAAAGGTGCATATCTTGTAAAGACATTTTTCACCCCAAAATCGGTATCACATGGTTTTTTAGCTAGAGAATGGTGGAACGAAACATTTTGATTGCTCTGGAACGGCATAACGGCCATTTTGGGATGCATCCAAAAAATATTTTTTTCCTAAAATATTCAATTTTTTAATTTTTTTCTATAATTTTTTAAAAAAAACCGTTCATTTACCGTTTCGTGAAATGTCGTTGGAACTGGAACGGAGGCTTCACAAAAACACCGTCTAGAGAATCCATTTACAAGAAGGTAATTTTTTGCTAAATCTACTCTTATGCCGTTCTATGACATGTCACAGCAGCTCACGCCATTGTTCTCAATGACCATGTCGGCTAACCATGCTCTAGACTCTAACTGCCCAAAATGATCTGACGCAAAAACTAGTTTGGTTCCATGATAATTTGTTTAAGCATTCCAACACAAAGATTTACCAACAAAAGGAAAGTAAGATGAAACGAGCTAGTCGCGTTACACTGTAGGCACAGCAAAATGCATTATGATGAATACCAAAAACCAATGATTTACATATCATATGCAGGCTTATTATCACATCGTTCTCGTTGTAACGTGAATCGGGGACTCTACGTTTAGAATCTGCAGCAGTGAAGAAGGGCCTTGTGTTTTTCCGATTTGGGCATGTGAACTGGACTCCCTATCCATTCAACACCCAATCTGCAATGAAATCAAACTAAAATGAGCTAAAAATTCAATAATGATAGTTGTGCATGGAGTATGGTAGATGGCGTGAAATTCTTGCATCGACCAGGTATGAGGCCCGATCCATGAACCAACACACACAAATACACATGTATACGTATATATCAATTTCTATATGTGTGTGCATGCAAGAATTCCTCGTAGATGACTGTCATTGCATTTTCTTTGATGTAACATCTATATGACAAATATTCATTCCATATATTGGATATGTGAAAAATATCAAAATATATACATGTAATAAATGGTGGGATCATGAGATTTACTTTGGGAAGGAAAAGGAGTTTGTGCTATTATCAGATTGATTAGAGTTGCAAGATTCAAAAGATTCTTCTTCACATCCCTTGGCCCCAATGGTAGCAGAGTCAATCTCTTTGATTTCATCTTCAGGCCAATCACTTTCCATCTCATTGCTCCATTCTTCCTCACCCTAATCATCATACGATACAAAAATGAATTAAAGATATTTGCGCTATATTTTTTCGGATCCTTTGAAGCTAATGTGAAGAGAAATTATGCACTTTATGCACTTAAACCTCTGCAACCAAAACAGGAATTTCTTCTGCATCTGTTTGAGTATCCTCTCCATCTTCATCAAAATCTCCCCCTCTTATGGAATCATCCCAAGATCGCTCGGATCGATGTTGACAATGAAACTATCCTCCCACAGGAGTGATCACAGTAAATATGTTAGAAATTTGGAAACATTAGATAACGTGTTGCATTTGAGATATATAACTGTGTGTGCTGGGGGCGGAGCCAATTCCGCCCCCTAGAAAATTTTTTGTGTTACTTTTCAGAAATTTTACTTTTTAGCTCAACTCTCTAAATCAGCGGAACACACTAGCCCTATATAATCTGGCTTCGCCCGTGTGTGAGAGAGCGAGAGAAACTAACCTTTTTGTTGTTGTCATCATATGTTTTTGATGGCTTCCTTTCATTGATCATATGGATAGCTCCATCTTCTCTAAAACAAAAAACTATGTAATCTTCTTCCGAAAATCGACTCGAATCTCTGCTTCTCTCTTCGATGTCATTGTTATTAGTACTGTTTAGTGTAGAATTCGGAGCTGATGACTCCCCTTTGTCATCTTCATTGCATATTTTGTTTGCAACAGAAATTTTCCCATCCGAATCGCGGGTTTTACTCGAACATTTTGAGTTGGCAGCCATGCTTGCGTTTTGCATTTGAGGGAGCTTGCTACAGATGGTATCAGATGATTCTTCGTCTAAATATACGAAAAACATAATATGAGTTCCTTGCAGAAACTCCACGTTTGAACAAGTATCAAGACTGACAAACTACTTGAAAAACCGAACAAGTGTAAGCCTTAGAATAACAAATGATCGATTTGGAACAAGAAAACTTGATAATCTTGCATTAAAAAATCTTACCCAAGGGAAATTTGCAAGCATAAAAACATGATGCTAGATCTTTTACTCGACATCGAACGAGCCTTGTACAAGGTGAGTTCATGATCCTTGTAGTTCTTTCTTGCTTGGGTATATTGGTGGTTTTGTTTGTGTGAGGGGAAGGAGATTTTTTAGGCTATGAAGAGGGAATTAATGGGATTTTTTTTTCTTTTAATTTGAATTTGAATTGAAATGAAATTAAGCATTAAAAGGAAGTTAAAATCTAAGTGTGGATGATAGAATCAGTTACGATTTTGTAAACAAGGGGTGGGAGTAAAATGTGGAGATTTATAAGGTAACTATCCATGAGAACGTTGCTTCATTGTTTTGATCTTTTAAAAATTCTAACCAAAGTATAGAAATTAAAACTATGGATGATAAAAAGTTATGGGTGGGAATATTTTGAAACAAATAGGAATTAAGAACTAAAAAATTATGAAAATGTGAGAAAATTGCAATTTTTAGGTACCAGTGTAGATCCGGTTAGGTTAGTTTGATGTTGCTCCTAAGAACACTATTATTATCATTGATGTGAAATATTCATTGGTTCGTACCACACTAGTTTAGGAATTGTACCAAAAAAATAAGAAATTTCTATGTAGATCTCATGCATGCATGATTTCATGCGTCATAAGTGGTGGTTTAGTTCCATCCCGTTTCATTTTTTGTTTTTTGATAGAGGGAAGGACAAAAGACTTTTTTCGTATATCATGGGACTCGAACATAAGTCTTTTTCCAAAGGATTGTGAGCTTTTACCAAGCGGGCTAGGCATGAAGCTCTCCATCTTGTTTCATTAGTGGTGTGGTTTGTGTATGTTATGACATGGAAAAAAGTTGATTTGGCTAAAAATATAATTACTAGACAAGTTTTACAGGATAATAATAAAAAAACGTGTGAAAATTATGTTTAGATGCAATAATTTGACAAATTAAAGAATAACCAACATGTTCTTAAATTCATATAAATAGGGAACACAAGAAAGTTTATAAGAATTAATAAGAAATTAATCAAATAGTGGAAATATTTGGTGTAATTTTTGAAAATCAGAAATTCAAAAATTTGTTTAAATAGTCAGAGAAAAAATCTAAAGACAATTCATATCATACAACATATAAAAAATGCTAGAATACGAAAAGGGTGTAACTTATAAAAATTATGGAGTTTTGAGATTAATGAAAAATGCTAAAATATAAGAAATACATTGTTTGGCATAGATTTGTGTTGTGGGCGTGACAGGTACGAAATGTACCAAAAGGTGAAAAATCAGACTTATAATAAAGCGACGTGAATCCTCGATTTAGCTGTTATTTCCAGCCTCCTCGAGTAAGCATCGAAAACTAAGAAATTACTTCAATAAAATAATTGGAAATCGAAAAGAACATTCTTTAATTGACATCAACACTTTGTTATGTCATTAAGAACATAAGTACACATTTTTTTACAATGAGGATTGCGAAATAAAGCTAAATGATTACGCTAAAGCTATGAAAATATGAAAATAAGGACGCTAAAACTAAGAAGATTTAAATTACAATGGAAATAAATAAGCTTGATTGAACTAAAAACTAAAGAAATTTGTTTAGATTATTTTGCATCGAATTATTGATTGATTGAGTTGTGTGTGTTGATTGTGTCCTGAGTTCCATTGGCTTCCTTTCTTTTGTTCAACGTGGGTTTCTTCCCCCACCATGGTCCATGTATCGTGTCCTTCTTTGTGGCTTAGTGAGTGATATAACGGCAATGACCAAATCAAACCTCCAATTATTTACCAAACCGTAGGAAGTTATTACATATTTCAATCAAACATGTGGGCTTAAATTCATTAATGCTTCATCGGCCAAATTTACTTTTTTAGGGCCAACACATATATATTCATAAAATTAAGAATTTTATTTTTTAGAATTTTAAAAATATTTTCATATCCCAAAAAGTAAATAAAAATCCTTTAAAAAGTGGGGAAAAGTATGATTTTAGCCCCTATACTTTATCACCCAAACACTTTTGCTCCCTAAACATTCATACCGAACAATTTCAGTCCCTAAACTTTTAATATTGTAACAATTCTAGTCATCATCGTTAATTAAAAGAGTTTTTTTCCTAATCAATGGACTATTATACCCTTGTATCTCAAGGTGCCTTAAGATCCTTCAAAAATGGTATCAGAGCCTAGGTTTATTCTGAAAATACTAAAATAATATTTTGAATATTAATATTATCCTTTAACGGATGAGACAATACACGAGAAAATGGATTTGAACTATTGTTCGAAGTGTCATTCTTACATGAAGAAGAAAAGGATGGTGGCTACCACCGTCCTATGGAACGGAACCCCTTTTACATCAAAAAAGGAAAAACAGAGGAGGTACGAAGGCCTTTGACAGAGACTGAAAAATGATTGCAGTCCTACGAGGAGATCCAACACTTCCTACAAAGTAATGGAAACAATCAACCTGGAAGATCTCCATGATCTTGTCGATTCGTTTGCGGGATTGAATCTCGTAGACTTTAAAACAAATCAAGTTACCGAAATTCCTCTACTTCCACCACAAGAAAGTTTCGGGTCAAACAATCTACCACCCAATGGAGATCAAAGAATGCCCCACCAGGAAGATTTTACTATTTGAGCAACTTTAGATTCCCCAGTTGGAACAATGGGTCGTTCCCGCAGTCCATACATACATCAAACGCTTTACGAGAAATCTCAGTTAGATCCGATACATCCATACATACTTATGCTCAACATGGATATCTTGGATTTTAAAAATTGAGAAGTTCTTATTAATGAATGTGTTTCAGCAATGAGAATCACAGTAGGGACTCTTGATCTAAGCAAATAAGGATTCATATTACTCCTTAATATGAGTCTGGAGGGATAAACCAAAATTACCTAGGAACTCACAGACCCATGTACCAAGGAAGAAGTTATAGCCGAAGAGTCCCTGAAAGAAATTATGGACAAGATGGCTAAATTCTTTAAAATCTATTTCATTGAAGTTGGTTACTTCGAATGAATGGAGCAAGAGAAGGCGAAAAATATAGACAAGCTCTATATAGCCTGGAACTACATGATATCGTTATGTAGACGAGTACATCAAACTCTTCACATAGTATAGATGGAAGGCAAAGATGCCAGAAAAAGATGCAGCAGAGCTGTTCTTTGCTAAAATACAAAGTCCATAGAGAGAAATGCTTATCCAGGAATATACACCGTAAGAAATAAAGACGGTGGCCAGGAGAATGTCATTTCTTAAAATGAAGTTTGTGGAGTGGTGCTATCAAGCAAAGCTCCAGAAGAACTATAAGAAGTTAAAGACGAATCAACAAGAAATCTCATCTTCGTTGTACGGGGAATGCTATACTTACTATCATTGGAAACTACCCCCCAAAGGCGAAAGATGAAAAAACACATAAGTCATCCTTATTCTCAGAAATAAATACTATAATCTCCAAGCTGTAATATGTTCATCTTTCATAGCTTGATAATTTTCTCTCTTTGTAATATTTCAGTTTTCAATTTAGTTTGTAAATGTGTTTTAAGTCCAGCTTCATCATATGAGAGGCTAACAAGTTAGTCTCATCCCAGGAGGAGAAGTATCAATGTAATAAATATTATAAGTATTTCAAAAATAAAACGAAGGCTTTTGCCCATCTCTCTCAGATTTCTTTAAAATATTTTTATATATGGTTATACTCTACGTCTTAAGGTAGAAAACAAATTAAGGATGTGATGTGCGGTAGGATGTGATGCGCGGTTTTCGAAGGATTCGGATAACTTGCAGACTAACCTGGTTGAAAGAGCTGATGTTGGATGCTGAGAAACCATTCGTAAAACAGTCCGGGGGTAATAATTTTCCGACTGGTGGATTTGCAACCCACCTCACCCGGTGTCGTTATGTTAAAAAATATATATATCGTTTTGTCAAAATTGTATTGTAATACGGAAGCGAGCTGAGTCTGTTTCTATTTTTAGTTTCTTTAAATGGTATTTAGGTCCTAATTAATAATAAGGACTGATTTCATTATATTTATGAAAGTTTAGGACTAAAAGAGTTAGGGTTAAACTATTTAAGAACTAAAACTGTTTTAGTAGTGAAGTATGAGGAGCAAAATGCATTTTTCCCTAAAAAAAAAAGTGACTAAATTATTATTATTATTATTATTTTTATTACATAATATACATACGGCAAAAATCATGTAAAACAACATAGTCTACCCCCAGAAGGACCTCCACCAATTGCGGGAATTCGGCAAGAGGGTACTATCACCTCATATAAGATCCAAAGACTAAATTTGATTATAAGATTCAACGTTTAAATTTCATTTAAATATATAAAATGTATATAAAAAATGTTCATACGTCCAAATCAAATTTTACACACATTCCCAAGGCGTTGCAGTTGACGCGACGTAGTGCTTGTTGCGATGGGTTGGGCAATAGCACTGCACGGCGGCGCCGGTGACATCCCGCGTTCGTTGCCGCCGGAACGCTTGAAGCCCAGAGAAGCTGCCCTCCACTATTGCCTCCGGATCGGCGTCGATGCTCTCAAAGCTGGTCAACCGCCCTTGGACGTTGTAGAACGCGTTGTATGTACTTAAAAAATTTTATTCATCCTTTGTAGGTATCGTTTTTTTGTCTCCTGGGATATTCTTGATTTAAGAATAATAAACCGCATGATGTTGGGAGTTAAAAAAAAAAAAAAGGTTCTTGCCAGGAGCTCAATGTTTTGGACTGGTGATACATCCTCAAGTTTTTAGTCATCGATTTTGTATAGAAAAACTAAGGAGATGCTTGTTTTGGATATTTAAATTATATATGTTGAATGATGTAGGTTTGTGAACTTGAAAATAATCCACATTTTAATGCTGGCAAAGGGTCCGTTTTGACCAGCAACGGCACTGTTGAGATGGAAGCTTGCATCATGGATGGAAATACGAAGAGGTGTGGAGCTGTTTCCGGTCTCACTACAGTGAAAAATGCCATATCTTTAGCTCGACTGGTAATGGAGAAAACTCCTCACATATATCTTGCATTTGATGGAGCTGAGGCATTTGCGAGGGAA
Organism: Haberlea rhodopensis; assembly: GCA_907163345.1. Taxonomy (NCBI): domain Eukaryota; kingdom Viridiplantae; phylum Streptophyta; class Magnoliopsida; order Lamiales; family Gesneriaceae; genus Haberlea; species Haberlea rhodopensis. The sequence goes on along the minus strand of CAJQUN010000031.1, from coordinate 2,769,793 downwards.
CAGGTTAGGGAGAGAATCTGCTCATTTTTTGTTTGACCTTTTTCATTCATTTGGTATACCCCATGTTAAATTCTTTCTGAAATTTGGTGGTATGTTTGATTTTGTGGCTAAGTACATGAATTTGTGTTGAAATTGCTCATTTAATTGTCCAAGGAATGTGCTTAATGGTGCGTTATTTACTAGCTTAACATTCTACTCTGTCATACAAATGAACTGTAGAATAGTTCTTGTCCCATAAATAATTGAGAATTTGGGAAAAGCTTCAATTCTGTTAATCCATAAGTTCCTCTTTTACTTGTATTGTTTTGAATGCAACCCTTTGATAGTCAGTAAACGGAACTAACTGTAGTGTCTATGTGCACCCCATATGTTAAATAACCTTCTTCTTTGTGCAAATGTTCGATCTTGACAAAGAATCTTACTTTTCCCTACAGCTATATCTTGGAAATTTAGATGTTTTTGACACTTTTTTATGCTCCAATTTTTCCTCACTTGTTTCCATGTTTCTATTCGTATTCTTATTTATCTTCAGTGATTTTAAGGGTTTTTTAGGTTCGGAATTGCAGTAATTCTCTCACCAAATAGTTCACCATTTTTTATAGCTTGTTTTTTTGTGTTACCTCATCAAATTGTCCAATTTTTTCATGTCTTCCAATATCAATATCATTTTAGATATTGAATATATTCCACTTATTTTTGGACCTTGATGATCTATTATTTGCTTTCTGTTGATATTCCTTTGATTTTGCTTGTTTAATCAATCTTAAATACCGAACATTGGAAACACGAGTGCCAGGCTTCCAGTGAGGCCATTTCTACTGTATGTTTACATTTCTGAATAAACTTAAAATGAAACTAAAAGCAATTTAATTATCTGCGGCTCTCTCTCTTTCTTATGATTTTTCATTGATTTTTTTGTCCTTCTCATAGGGCGTTGAAACTATTGATTCGAGCCATTTTATAACTCCAGAAAACATTGATAGACTAAAACAAGCGAAAGTAGCTAACAGAGTTCAGGTATGCTCTCTCAACCTTTCCCCTTTCTCTTGCTCGATGTTATTTTTTCTTGCTTCCGATTCCATCTTGAGAACTTGTGCTTCAATTATATGACTTGTTTGAACTATTATTATCATTTCTACTCAATCACATCACCTCTGTTTCATTTTCATATTCCTCTTTGTTTTCAGTTAAGGGAAGGGTTCTAATTAACCGTTCCTTTTTCAACTTGAACAAGAGTCTTTACTAAGTTCTCTGAGTAGTAATCATGTTACGGGCCAAACCTGCAAAAATGTGCATTGCATATTATCTCCAATATTCGTTGTTAAAACTTGCACTGTTTGAGGCTATTATGATAAAATGGTGGAACATTTTGAACTTTAAAGAATTTGTCCCAATGATATCAAAATGCAATCCTTTCTTGACCAATTGTAAATATGTCAAGCTTTGTAAAAATAACAGCCACTCATGCAATGCCATTTAACAAAGAAATGTTTATTGAATATCGTGGTACAGTGGCATCAATGTTGGGAGCTGGACTTGCTATTTAACGCTGGAAATGATGTGGAGGCAATCTAGCCACGTAGATATGTAGGCTAAATATAAATTTTCTTTTGGGACCCTTCTTTAAATGGGACATGGGGCTATTGCCTCCTAGTCCTCACCTCAGATACAGGCCTGCACTCTATGGCATGAATATTAAGCATTGAACTTAGAGCTAAATGCCTGTTAATTAACGGGTTTTATTCTAGTGTGCACTCTCAGTCAGTTATCATTGTATTTTCGAGTTGAGTTCGATTTCCATTTATTTGTTTCAAGTAATTAACAAAAAGCATCCGTGAAGAGTCCAGAAATATCTGTTTGTTTGTTGCTTCTACTTTAATTCATACAAGTGAAAGTTGGAATTGAAGTAATTTGTTTAGACTTCCAAGTACAATTTTAAATTACCACTAACTAAATAAGACAAGAACAAGAAACTAAGAACATCTTGCTAACCCAATCGGTATTAAAAAACTTCAAATCTTGACTTTTTTCCCCCAAAAGCTAAGGTATTTATTGAATACACGTAATGAATCGAGATTTTCAAATTTCAATGTATTCCAAAGAAGTATGGTATGAATTTGAACATTGTCAGTTAAGATCCACTGCTTTCTATGTTGGGTTCAAACTTATATATTCCAAAAGTGTATACACATTCAAAAAAACCATTGACACTGAAAGATTCCTCTTACTTGAATCCCAGAAATTTCTGTGAAGTGGAGCTTTTTTTTATAGGATTTGTAACTCATGATACAATTAACAGCATGTAGAGTACGGTGTTCTTTTTAGTATAATTTTTTATATCTGGGACTTGTATTATTTACACCAGCGGCTTCTAAAGTTTAAGAAAGATCAGAAGAAATTACGGTGCATTGTTGCCACAGAAAACTGCAAGCGAACATTTAGGATGTCTAGCTCTCTCAAAACCAGAATTTGATTTAAAGAATATTTAAAAATATACTTGTAGAGTTAGTGGCTAAAATTGTGCATCATTATCTGTAGATTGATTTTACACAACCCACTCAAAAAGTTGGAGAGAAGGCACCGGTTCCTTCCCTGGATAGTCAAGATGGTACCGTTGGATGTGTGGCTGTTGATGGTAACGGAAATTTAGCTGCTGCTACATCTACTGGTGGATTGGTTAACAAGATGGTGGGGAGGATTGGCGATACGCCTGTGATTGGTGCAGGAACTTATGCCAATAGTTATTGTGCAGTCTCTGCAACTGGTAAAGGTGAATCTATAATTCGTGCTACAGTTGCCAGAGACGTGGCTGCTCTGATGGAATATAAAGGGCTTTCTCTTAAAGAAGCAGCGGCTTACGTTATAGAGGAATGTGCACCGAAGCATACTGCTGGCTTGATTGCTGTGTCTGCCAAAGGGGAAGTTGCCATGCCTTTTAATACAGTTGGGATGTTCTGTGCATATGCTACTGAAGATGGTCATGCTGAGGTTAAGATTTGGCCCGATGAGCCGTTGTGCTAAGTTTTAAAGTGACGTATACGTGTCGAAAATTTGAAACAACCATTCTTCGACAAGTGTCATGAAACGTTTGAGAATACTAGATTGTGTGTTGATGGTTATGATTCAGTTCACCTTCACTTGACTGTGGGGAGATCAGATGTAATCCTCTAGCTTATGTTGCATGAAACAACCATAACTCACTTCTTCGCTTAACAATTTTATGGTTGTTGAACACCACTTTGTTGCGTGACAAGACTATAGGAGTGTTACATGCTTTTAAGTAAAAAGAACGGATTTTGTGTGTTTGATTTTCTTGCTTCTGCTTGTTTCTCTAAAAAAACATCAGGAAGCAGAGAAACAAGTCATGAGATTGATTTATGTGGTGATGATTTTGTAATAAATTGAAATTCATGAAGCTGTTTTTTCTATTTTAATAGCAATTATTTAATATTTTTGCTTAAACGCTATTTTTTTCAACTTTAAGAAAAAAAAACATAGAAGTGCTTTAAATAATCGATCCAAAACACACCCTAAATGTATCCTGTGAAATCCAATTGTAAAAAAATAAAGCTGTTGATCTCATACTTATGATTCTTAATCTAAAAATCTTGAGGTCTGTTTGCTTCGAAGGATAATGACGTAATTAATTTTCTTGTGTTCTTCAATTATGCAATTTATTTTGTAATTATTATATTTTAAAATGTAAAGGTGGTGGGTTTTAAATGAATTTATGCCTCAAATTATTGTTTTTCATCAAGTGAAAAATAAAAAAATAATAATATCCGGGGTAACGCAAAACCTTGACCTTTGATTTCATATCATCGTGATAATAATATAAAATATAATAATTTATCATATGCCTTCGTTCTTGCTATTCGGTGAGACTGAGAATGGCTAAGCTGCTTCTAGCGCCTCGCTTCCCCTCTGTCCATCGGCTTACCACCTTTTCGATAAAATGTCTACCCTCATTCTCTCCACGTTTCTCTGTTACTCCTCAGTTGAAGAAGCCTTACTCTTTCCTCCAACAAACACGCCATTTTTCGGCTCGGGCTTTTGATACAGATGGAAACGAGAAAGTAACCGAAGAGTCTGCGAAACCGGAAGCGAGAAACGAGGGAATTGATGATAATGGGAGCTGCAGTTCTATTGGTGATGAGGAAAAGTACCCAAGTGGGGAGTTTTTGTTTGAAGGATATGATTTGTGGGAGAGTTTTGCTGTGAAGTTTAAAATGTTAATCGCATGGCCTTGGGAGCGTGTCAAGAAGGGAAGCGTTCTTACGATGAAAATACGTGGAGAGGTGGATTTTCAACTTTCGTTTTCCTTATATATGCTGATTGTTATTTGGTGATGTAGTTTGAATTGTTGAGTTTGTTGCTCTTACTTCGATTATTGTAGTTTTTTTAAAACTTTTTCTTAGTTTTTTAAAACGCCAACAATTGATTATTTATAATGTTTTTTAAGTGCCAACTTTAGGGCATGATAGTTGGATTATTTGTAGTTTTTATGCGGAATTATATATAGACTCGTAACTTTGAACAATAACGGATTTCACTTCTTTAGTTTAAATTGGAAAATAAAAAATGAGAGATCTTTTTGTTTATTACACGTTTCGGAACTTAATTTTACGATACATAATAATAAGAGAATTTGTATGTAAATGACATCGTATGCATAAGAGTGGATACAACGAATCATGAGGTTGTATTTTATAGTTTTCAAGAGTTGTGGTGCCTTTTCATGAATATATGCAAATTTTCAAACCGATTGAATCTAAATGTTTTATCACGATCTAGTGTATATATATATATAGAGAGAGAGGTGTGTGCATCACATGATGGATAAGCAAATGAATGGATGAATGCTACGAAGATCCATAATTTGATACTACTCATGCATGAAGTTGTGTTCTTTGTTATAGTTATCTTTGCAAATAAATGGTATCACATTTGTAAATCCATTTTTACTGCTCTGGCTATTCTTGTCTTCAACTAATTGTGACACGATGTCTCTCTGCCCCCTCTTCTTTTCCAGTTTATTTTAAGTTTTCTATGTTTATAATGTTAATTGAATGATCAAATTTAAAGTCTTGACTTCTTTTTTTCTTAAATACGAGAGCTGTGGGATTGCTTTGTGAGTGTTAGTGCACACTTTATTTAAGAGTTCAGTTAAATATTAGGCGACCATATTGTAAACCGCATCCCCTGTATTTATCTTTGATATCTGATCAGCTGAAGAGTAGCTTATCCTCAAAGGATGCACAAACGATAATGTGCAATTTACTACAAACTGCAGAAGAGTGACTGACTGATATGGTAGAGGACATATGGGATACATTTAGAAAGCACAACAGATAATGTACTTAATCAACACTACAAAGGACACCATGACATTAGAATTAGTCTAGCTTGGGGGGAGGTGAAATGCTTTGCATTTGGTTTAGTTTACTGAATCCTTCTAAATGGTGTCCATGTTGCTGGTATCTTATTAGGTTAGAAAATTGAAAGCGTCTTCCCTGTTTTTGAGACAGGTATCTGATCAGCTGAAGAGTCGTTTCTCCTCTGGATTATCTTTACCTCAAATATGTGAGAATTTCATCAAAGCAGCTTACGATCCTCGTATTTCGGGTATTTATCTCCACATTGAACCATTGAATTGTGGGTGGGGAAAAGTTGAAGAAATGCGCAGACATGTATTGGCCTTTAAGAAATCAGGTATTTCTATAATTGTTTTAGGCTCCATTTGGATAGAAGAATTTGATGGATTTCGATTTCAAATCCTTAATACAACACATCAAATTGTTTGGCTAATTTTGCAATCCATTGATTTCAAATCCACCATCTTCAATTTTAAGGCATTTTTTGACAATACCAAGGTATTTCAAATTCCTAATTATTGAAGCCATTTCAAATCCAAATTTTCAAATCTATTTTTGAAATGAAATCCTAACATACAATTGCTACCCTAGAGATCGCACTTGAATTGTTTATGCTTCATGCCTCTGATAAAGTAAAAAAAAAAGTAGATTTGCGTTTCTGACTTGATAAGAGTTTTGAGTTTGGGAAACTTAAGGATAGGATGCTGGAACTCTAAAATGAGCTGTATTCCTGAAGATTTCATGCATAAATCTAGTCTAACATGTTATCTTTGTGGCTTAATGCTCATACGTGTGCAGTTCAGGTTTAAGTCCATTAAAATTTTTATCCATTTCCACTCCCTCAGGTTGAAGCACTTGGGAGAATCTTTTCTTATAGAAGTCAATCTAGTCCCAGAATTCTCCCTCGAGCTTGATCAAGATTTCTAGGCCAATGAGGAATATGTAGATTCTTTCTTCTCCACAAATTTCTGTAATTGGTTGCATTTGCTAAACATTCCCACGTGATCTCTTTAGTTTTATCTAGTCAATTTGGTCCATTCACTTTGTGTCTTGTAATGGAGAAGTTATTGTTTTCTGATGCTCTGCCAGTTGTTATCCAATGTATTCTTCCAATATCTCACTTTTCTCCGTTGTTGACTGCATTATTCCACCAATTGACCTCCATTTCGGATCTCGGTGTCCTCCACCCCTTTATTCTTGGAAACTTGTTAGACTTGAAACAACTATCATATGTGGTAAGGGCTGGATGACTATTTGGATGGCAGTAATATTGACCATCCGGTTAGAATGACGTAAAAGAAATTTTAGATGGCCTCAGGAAAAGGAAGACGATTTGTTAGACCTAGTACAATATAGATCGTGGTTTTGGATTAAGAATAGAAGCAATGTGAAATTTCATTATGTATTTTCAGATTGGTTGAGGGACCTATAGTATGTGTATCATCACTGTAGTCTAGGGGTTGTTTAGTAGGGCTATTTTGTAACCTTTCGAATACAGTACTTTGTTATTATTAAAAAATTATTTTTCCGATAAAAAAAAAAAGAAAGGATGGGAAGGAGAGGAATGAGGAGTGAATAGAGATGAGGAGGAATGGGGTGGCTTGGTGGTACCGTGAAACCCATAAGGTGGATTGATGCCAGAGACGTAGGGGAAGGAAGAAAAAGATCAGCAGATAAGCAAAGATAGGTAGGTAAAGGACAAGTGCCGCAGCTGTGGGGGAGAGAGGAGGGGAAGTAGAAAGATGAAGTTGCAGCTTTTATCCACCGAAATCATATCATTTATTATTGAACAATCAGTCGATTATATCATCAACCACTCCAGTGCAGCCTACAAGAACAGTTTCTTCTACAATTATGAGTGTATGTAGAGATTAGATAGTAGGCTTTGGGTATTCTTCATTTTAAGAAACTGATAACAAGGAAATTGCTTATCAAGTACTTCAACAGCTTCATTCATGCTTTGTGGATGACATTCACTATTCTCCCTAAAGCATTATCTCTCAGATAATATTATGAACTATACTCTTTCACACTTCGCTAGGATTTTCTATAGCTATAGATTTAATCTGTCGAATGTTGATTAAATAACTGACTTCCTGTTTGGGACATCTAAGCATGGTTGTCAATTTATCAGTCAAAATTAAGGTGCAGTTGATACTTAGAGTTCGACACAAGCAAATATTGGATTACTTTTTGGATGAACTCTTATTTAGTTGCATGACTTTCATTTATTGTCAAGAGCCCCTGCCTGACATATTTTGGTTCAATAATGTCATGATTAGTTTATCATCAAAAGATGTAGTCTCATAGAGTTATTCAACTGATATATTGACGTGATGTCCAGCTGAAGTATTTGTCATCCAACAATAATAGAAACTGTGTAATTGAAGCTATACATTATTATATAACTGGTAAAGTAGCTATTCTGGCATGGTTTATTGGATTGAGTTAATAGATCGAGGCTCTTGTGATATTAAATAAATTTCAAAGTTGAAGTTCTTTTATCTACCCTGGTAAATCTTCATATTTTTTTTAAAAAACTTACTGAATAAATTTGTTGGAATATGTAGGCAAGTTCATCGTTGGATATGTGCCAGTATGTGGAGAGAAGGAGTATTATATTGGATGTGCTTGTGATGAGCTCTATGCACCCCCAAGTGCATACTTTCAGTTGTATGGGTTGACTGTTCAGGCATCATTCCTTGGAGGTGGGTTGATTTTGGTGGCCATGCAAGTTTTATTTTTGTTTGAGAATAGGATCCAAGATTTTATGCGTCCATTAATTTGTTAGCCTAGATTGTAAAACTGGTGTAGATAGCACAAATTTGTCATTTCAAGTTGATTTGCAGTTTTAGATTAAGCTTGAACTGGACCCAACTTTGGCAACAATAAAATGATGACTAGCAATCAGAATCCCAAACTCTTTAGGATATTCATAACAGGAGAATAATTTTGGAAATCCCAATAATAGAAGCAATCAATACACGCGCACACACACACAACTCAAGGGAGTTGGATGTCATTATAATTTTTGTAGGATATGTTTGTGTTATTCGAACTTATGTCAGAGGAAGTAGGTGTACTTTTCCTTGTATTTTTGTAGGTGTCCTGGAAAAAGTGGGGATTGAGCCGCAGGTTCAACGCATTGGTAAATATAAGAGTGCTGGGGATCAACTCACGCGAAAAAGCATATCGAAAGAAAATCGTGAGATGTTGACAACTCTACTAGACAATATTTATGCAAATTGGATAGATACAATTTCTCTTGCAAAAGGTGACATTGCGCTTTATGTGTTGGTTTTCTCAAGTTTTTGTAGAATAATTTAATATATTGTTTCACCATGCAGGTAAGAAAAAGAAGATGTTGAAAATTTTATAAATGAAGGAGTGTATGTAGTTGAGAGACTAAAGGAAGAGGGATGGATAACGGATATAAAGTATGACGATGAGGTAAAATGGGTTGTGTATTTCTTATTGGATAGTGGAACCCTTGGCAACATGCCGCCTTTGTTCAGTTTCTTAATACATGGACATTGGACTCAAATAGCACCTGGCCAAGCAGTGGTTCTACATGCATGAGTTTTCTTAGTTCATGGGAAGACATAAGCAATCTTCTAGGATTATGCTATTTATGGACAACGTCTTCGAAGAAATTTAGATATCACATTTAGTTTAACTAATTCTGAGTTGGATGAACCACTCACTCAACCTTTTCTTGAACTATTTTATCAGCGCGTGATGACCCATAGTTTCTGCTTATCACCGTCGGTACTGAGGCAAGTCTTCCCCCCGTATCTCCATTTAAGGTTTAGATTCCCGATTTCAGTATCTTTGATGCTTACTGAAATAACCTAACTTAACCCTTGGAGTATTTTGTATAATACCACATCCATCATCTCCTACCACCATACAAGTCAACATGCCCATTTTTTCAATTACATCCCACTTCACATAACATTCAAGATATCATTTAATTTATCACAAAAATCATGCAGGAATGTATTTGGACAAATCATGGGCAATCCACGGATCTTGAGTTTAATGAATCATGTGTTCCTGAATTCGATTTTTCTCTATATTATACTGATGATTCACATACTTTTTAGTAAATTTCCACATTTCAGGTTATATCAATGTTGAAAGAGCGTTTGGGGATTCCTTCTAGTAAAACTCTTCCTACAGTTGACTACAGGTATTTGTTGAGAATCACTCCTTTACCATTGATTCCCATCTTGTAATCCAATTTTTGCACAAATTATTCTTTGCATATGAGTGAGTAATCTTTCACGACTGCCAATCTGAATGCCTTTTGGCATTTCGCATCAGTTAAATGATTAAAGTGTGTGCATTCAGTTGTCACCTATGTTATTCTTAAAACTGTTTTAGACATTGATTTTGATGTCGATTTAAATCACAGAAAATGTACCTAGTTTATAATCTAAAATCTAATTTAGCGGTGTGAGTTTGGGAAACTGTCAGTAGTATTGTTTGAAATCTTCAAACATTTTGATTAATCATAATTGTATCTGCAACTATGACTTCTTTTTTCTCTTTAAAAAGATGCACTGAAATTTTTTAATAATCATTTTCTTTTTGTGCAATGTAACTTCTTTTATGTTTTAAGGATGGCAATCTGAGCTTTTGCTTATGCAGGACTTACTGCCGTGTTAGGAGATGGACTCTCGGATTGACAGGCTATAGAGATCAAATAGCTATAATCAGAGCCTCCGGAAGCATTAGTCGTGCACGAGGGTCCATTGAGTACGTCAAACTCAGGCATTGTTTCTGAGAAGTTCATTGAGAAGATTCGCAGCGTAAGAGGTATGCGTATTGCTTTTGCGTGTGCGTGTGCGTGTGCACAACGTATATACTCTTCTTTTCTACAAAAAGGTTTTTAATTTCATGAAAGTATTTGGTCTAACTACCCATAATGTAGATACAAATTGGAGTTCCTGGATGGAACGTATATTTAATTAAAAAAATTATTTTATATTTGAACTAAAGTAGCAAGATGTAGTATAGGGTTCATTTTTTGGTTAAGTATATATATTGTCCCTGATTACCGGGATGTCAGCTGGAAACTAAGAAAAATTTAGTGGGATTTGCTAGCCTGTCCAATGTGATACTTAGATGGATAATCTGCTGTGCCTTGATTGTTTCATACTAGCCTTTAGCAGTTGAATCCCTTCTCGTTTTGACCAGAGGCACAATACAAGTGTTTTCCCCAGCAAGCACCGTTGAAGCATTCAGATAAGGCCTTATGTTTTTGCTGATAATAATCCTTTGACATTCAAAAATTTATGGAGATCCAATAATATCCCTTCAATCACAAAATATCATCTCACTGTTGGGCTATATTACATGTTAATGAGTATTAGTGATTTTTCATTGATAATATTATGTCCTCCACCCTTCTTCTCGATATATTTATTTCTGTCATCATAGAGATACCAATGCTGCTGTTTAGTTCTTGCCTTTTTTGCCATGTCCTCTAAGTTTAAAATTTGGTGTGGGAGTTTGTCAGAGTCGAAGAGATATAAGGCTCTTGTTCTACGCATTGATAGTCCTGGAGGGGATGCTCTTGCTTCTGACTTGTAAGGCACTATACATTTTTCTTTTATTTTTCCTTTCCTTTGATAATATTTATCTGTTTTAATCGATATGGAACTATTAAATTGTCCATCAAAAGCACAATAAGTCTAAATGGTTGGGCTATTCATATTAGGGTTGACTTATTACAGATCATGTGAAGATTTCTACTCATAAAACTACATTGATTCAGTGCCCAAAATTTTTAGAAAAACACAGTATTCAATCACTGTGATGTAACATGTCAACCAACTAACAACGTGTTAATACACATTAATTACCATGCGAAGGACCATGAGAATGTAATCCCTGAAGAAGAATTTCATGTGTATGAAAGGAGAACTATTGATGGTGAAGCACTTCTGTTGTTATCTTGGGAGTAATATTCAATTGGCTTGCTATACTATACTCACGATCATCACACACAAATTAATTAGAGTGTTGGAAATAGTTAGATAATATTGTAATTGATTTGATAGGATCCTGTAGATGAATCATATGATTCTTTATTGTAAAGATTTTATTCTTATCCAAATTAGGAAAGCAATATTGTAGTTAGGTAGTTACCTCACCTATTTATGTGTGATAACTCTTAGTTGATGAATAATAGACAAAAAGAATCCATTTATTCTCAACTCTGTTTTCCGCCAATATGGTATCAGAGCCAAAGAGCTAGGTGTGAGTTTAAACCCTAGCCGCCGTCACTATGACCTCTGAGGTGACTTCCGTGACCTCCATGAAAAATTCTGAACCTTCTTTTCCCAATTTTCATTCCAATCCTCAGCCTGTCCAAATCACCAACATCAAATTAAATGGTGATAATTTCTTGCGTTGGTCCCAATCCATCCGCATGTATATTCGAGGCCGAGGTAAATTGGGGTATTTAACTGGCGAAAAAACTGAACCAGACACCAAGGATCCATCGTACGTGATCTGGGACGCCGAGAACTCGATGGTAATGACATGGCTTGTCAATTCCATGGAAGAAGATATCAGTTCCAATTATTTATGCTATACGACCGCCAAAGAATTATGGGACAATGTCAATCAAATGTATTCGGACTTGGGTAATCCCTCCCAAATCTATTAATTGACAATCAAAATTGGTGAAATACGTCAGGGGGACGATACTATCACCAAATACTTTAATTCTCTCAAGCGTCTGTGGCAAGATTTGGATCTATTCAATGATTATGAATGGAAATCACTTGAGGATTGCAAACATTACAAAAAGCAGGTTGAAGATCTTGGTATATACAAATTTTTGGCCGGCCTCAATATCGAGTTTGATGAAGTTCGAGGTAGGATCAGTGGACGTCAACCTCTTCCACCCATCGGTGAAGTGTTCTCTGTAGTCCGCCGGGAAGAGAGTCGAAGGGTTGTGATGGTTGGAAAAAAGGAGTGTTACTTCAATTGAAAATTCTGCCTTAACTGTGTCCAATCCTACTGCCAACAAGACCTTCCATCAGCGAACACAACCTGACAAGTCTGCCATACAGTGTGAAGTTTGTCACAAACCAAATCACACCCAAGCAACTTGTTGGAGGATTCATGGAAAACCTGCGAATTGGAAGAACAAGAAGCCAATACAGGGAGCCTCCCATGCTTATGAGGCCGAGACAAGTCCGTTCTCCAAGGAGCAGATGGATCATCTTCTAAAATTGCTAAAGTCCAATGCAATTTCCGGTACTCCTAATAGTGCACTTGCACAAACAGGTAGCAAATTACGTGCCATATCTTGTACTCAATCATCAGCTCCTTGGATCATTGATTCAGGAGCATCAGACCACATGACGCTTATATTCGACCTATTTCATGATTACTTATGCACAATCAATCCCGAAAATGTTGGAATTGCCGATGGGAGTGTTGCTCCTATCACCGGCAAAGGTTGTATAAAAAATTCAAATAAAATCACCCTTCAATCGGTCCTTCATGTCCGAAGTTAGCTTGCAATTTGTTATCTGTAAGTAAAATTTCTAAGGACTCTAATTGTCGTGTTGTTTTCTTTGATTCTCGCTGTGAATTTCAGGACCGGAACTCGGGGAAGACGATTGGCAATGCTAGAATGGTCAATGGTCTCTATTATTTTGAAGATGTTTTATCCGAGAATAAAAGTACTCCTAGCTTCAGTGGTAGCGTGTGTTCTATCCCGTGAAAAAATAATGCTTTGGCATCTCAGACTATGACACCTAGTTTCTCCTATCTAAAACATTTATTCCCTGAGTTATTTAAACATTTGGATATTTATTCTTTTCAATGTGAAAGTTGTTTACTATCAAAAAGCCGAAGGGCCACATATTTGTCCAAACCTTATTACGCATCTAGACCGTTTTACCTCATTCATTGTGATGTTTGGGGTCCCTCTCGAATTACATCCTTAACGGACAAAAAATGTTTTGTCATTTTCACAGACGACCATACTCGTCTTTGTTGGGTGTATTTGATGAAAGATAAATCCGAAGTACAAAATGTGTTTAAAATTTTTCATAGAATGATCACAACTCAATTTGATTATCAAATATGCATATTTTACTCAGATAATGGGAAGGAATATTTTAACGAGAATCTAGGGGATTTTCTTCGTGAAAAAGGAATTTTGCACCAATCCACATGTCAAGATACACATCAACAAAATGGTATTGCCGAAAGAAAGAATAAACATCTTCTTGAGGTTGCTCGTTCTATCATGTTTTCCATGCATATCCCAAAATATTTATGGGGAGATGCTATTTTAACAGCTTCATACTTAATAAATCGCATGCCCACAAAAGTATTACGATTTGCAACGCCCCTAAATCGCTTCAAATTTTTTTTTCCAAACTGTCAGATCACTTCGGATTTACCTTTAAAAATCTTTGGGTGCATCGCATATGTCCACATCCCTCGTAACTTTCGTTCCAAACTCGACCCCAGGGCAGAAAAATGTGTTTTTGTTGGTTATGCTTCAAATAAAAAAGGATACAAGTGCTATATTCCCCACACAAAAAGTTCTGTGTAAGCATAGATGTATCCTCTGTTGAACACCAACCATACTTTACCAAAAATTAACTTTAAGGGGGAGACGGATAATACTGATAGTAAAGCAAATTTTTGGGATACAACCATGCATTCTCCTCAGGTAGAACCGAGCAATGGTGATGATATTGTTTGTGGAACAAATCCAATACCTAACCTCATCCTCTCACCCTCAAACAAAGACGAAATTCAGGACAATCCTAATCGAAATTTCACAATCAGGGGGAGAAACACTACCGAAGGAACACAATGTTCTCGAACCGGAATACCTTGTTTGTACCCGGAAAAAACACAGGAATAAAGACCAACCAACTGTCCTACCAAGCTAATCAGAATCCCTGGACAAAGGTCACAAGAACTCAGGTAATCTTCCTTCGATTTCTTCCATCATTCCTTCATCTACTGATGATCTGTCTATAGCTGTTAGGAAAGGTGTCCTAAAATGCACACAACATCCCATTGCAAACTACATCTCATATGATAAACTTTTCAATCACTATAAAGCTTTTATCTCGAAAATGACTTAACTTGTTTGTTCCAAGAAACATTAGGGAAGCACTGGATAACGCAAATTGGAGACTAGCAGTTATGGAAGAGATGAATGCGCTGGAAAAGAATGACACTTGGGATCTAGTAAACTTCCAGAGGGGAAGAAAACTGTTGGGTGCAAATGGGTGTTCACGATTAAATGCAAAGCCTGGTGGGATAGAAAGGAACAAAGCCAGACTTGTAGCAAAGGGATTTACACAAACACTTGGAATTGACTATCAGGAAACATTTGCCCCAGTTGCTAAGATGAATTCCATCCGGGTTATCCTATCCTTAGCCGTAAATAATGACTGGCCCCTACATCAATTGGATGTAAAAATGTTTTTTTGAATAGGAATCTCGAGGAAGAAGTTTTTATGACTTTGCCCCCAGGTTTTGAGAAAGAATTTGGTGAAGATAAAGTGTGTAGATTGAAAAAAGCTCTCAGTGGTCTTAAACAATCTCCAAGAGCGTGGTTTGAACGCTTTGGCAAAGTTGTTAAGAACCACGGCTACAATCAAAGTCAAGCTGATCACACATATGGTTTATAAACACTCGAGAGAAGGTAAAATTGCCATTCTAATTGTTTATGTGGATGATATTGTCTTGACAGGAAGTAATATTGAGGAGTTGGAGAGATTGAAGAAGGGACTTGCAAAGGACTTAGAAATTAAAGATCTAGGAACTCTCAAATACTTTCTTGGTATGGAATTTGCACAATCCAAGGAAGGTATATTTGTCACCCAAAGCAAATATACCCTTGATTTGCTGAATGAAACAGGTTTGCTTGGATGTAAAGCTACTGAAACACCAATCGAACCGTATCTGAAGTTTCAACCTGTTACGGCTGAGAATGTGGTGAATATGGAACAATATCAAAGACTCGTTGGGAGACTTATTTACTTATCCCATACGCGTCCTAATATAGCATTTGCAGTGAGCCAAGTTAGCCAATTCATGTATGCTCCGGGACAAGAACATTTCGAAGCTGCATATAAAATCCTAAGGTATTTGAAGGGAACACCGGGAAAGGACTACTGTTCAAAAATCATGGACATCTTCGGGTTGAGGCATATACTGTTGCTGATTGGGCAGGATGTTCTACCGACCGCAAATCAACTTCTGGGTATTGTACTTTCATTGGGGGGAACTTGGTCACTTGAAGAAGTAAAAAGCAAAGTATGGTGGTAAGAAGTAGTGCTGAAGCAGAATTAAGATCAGTTGCACATGGGATTTGTGAAACCATATGGATAAAAAGACTATTGGAAGATCTACAAATTCAAAATACGTTACCAATGAACGTGTATTGCGACAACAAAGCTGCCATTGCAATTGCCCACAATCCAGTCCTCCATGACAGGACCAAGCACGTGGAAGTTGATAAGCATTTCATCAAAGTAAAGATTGAGAAGGGAATTATCAACATAACATATATACCTACGAATGAACAGATTGCAGACATTCTCACCAAAGGACTACACAAAGGACAATTCAATTATTTAATTGGCAAGCTGACCATGGAAGATATCTACCAAGCCAGCTTGAAGGGGAGTATTGGAAATAGTTAGATAATATTGTAATTGATTTGATAGGATCCTGTAGATATTGTTTAGAATCATAGGATTCTTTATTGTAAAGATTTTATTCTTATCTAGATTAGGAAAGCAATATTGCAGTTAGGTAGTTATCTTATTTTGTAATCATGCTCACCTATTTATGGGTGATAACTCTTAGTTGATGAATAATAGAAAAAGAGAATCCATTTATTCTCAACTCTGTTTTCCTCCAATATAGAGAATTCGGGAGCCTACTAAGAAAGTAGCTGAGTTATTTAAACAAAGGAGAGAACATAAATGAGATGTTCAACGAATAAACCACACAAGCTCCCAAAATTTCTGGATAAGAGAAGAGATTTGTGTCATGTACCTCAATTGAAAGAACAAAGAACTAATTCTGACAAAATACAGCGTCTGCTATGGATCAAGCTGTCATCAATGCTCTAATTTTATTTCCGTTATCAAACACAAATAGATCCCAAGGATTGAGCATCGCTGCAATATTGACATGATCATAAGAAAAACAACACTATGTAGGCATTGTCAGATCACAAACAAAACTCCCTAAGTCAGTATCAAATCATAAAACCTAAAAGAAACAATATTTTTCATCTCTAAAGTGCCTTGATGCTTATGCATAACTGTCATGAAGTTCATACTCATGTTTTTTTTTCTTGTTTGATGGGAAGATATGGACAACATACGAACAGAAGTTTAGTGAGTTTCTTAATTTCCAATTTAATGAAGTTAATTTTATCCGCCTTTTACAATAGCCTGACATAATTTCCATGCCTATGAGAATTCTTATAATTCAGTTCCTTGCACTGCTTCTGTCAGTGCCCCCATTATGGTTAGGTGGAAGTTTTACATAATTACTCAACCAAGGAAAAATAAATAAACAAGATTAATAAATTAATGGGTTTATAATTCTTGGTTTTTACCCTCGAGATGCAGCATTTTTGGTGATTTATTTTTGCTTGGAAAAGACCCCGAAGTAATAGCTAGCAACATGTGTTTGAAACTTTTGACATGTGCTAGTAAAGGATTGGATTTCGCCGTCTTGGTGATCTACTGGTCTAAATTTGTAGCAGCGAAGCTACATAAACACTTGTGTTTTCTCAAAATCTCTTGAGCTGAGGTGGTGAAGCTTTTTTTGAGGAAATGTATTATTGTTAAAAATGCCATCTAGCTACCAGGTGAACCAGAAATCCTGTTTTTCAAAGGAGGGTTCTTTTCATGCATATCTTTAAGAGGGTCTTTTCCTGTTAGAAAATAATAAAGACAAAGCAATCATAAAGAATGTATAATCCAAATAAATTGGATCTCTCAAATATTAGTTGGAAACTCTGCGGCATGCTTTCGATTCCTTGCTGCCAGTGTCAACACATGTTTGATAGGTTAAATCACAAAATCCTTCTCAGGTATCGACTAAATTACGTCTTAGTTTATTTGGTTATGTTAAAGTATGCGCGATACAGATCTGTTGAACTTTCATCAATCTGTGACCCTAACCTATCGTACCACAAATTGATATTGATTGATGCGCTGATAAAAGAAATCTAACACTTTGGGATCAAAAGATCAGGATCCAGAAAGAGAAAAGGCACTTGCTCATTATCAATGTTGTTGTGTTCCATAGAATGTGGAGAGAAATCAAACTATTGGCTGCCTCAAAACCTGTGGTTGCTTCAATGGCTGATGTTGCTGCTAGTGGAGGATACTATATGGCAATGGGTGCAGGTACTATAGTTGCTGAGAATCTCACGCTGACCGGATCAATTGGAGTTGTAACAGGTGAGTTCTGTTAAATGATTAGTGCTTTATGAAAAAAGATCGTAGTGTACTGAAATTTTGAAGTTTGATAACAACTTGTTGGTAAACTCATGTTTTAGTTGTGCTGTGATACCATGTTTCAATTTATTCGAAAGTTAGAACGATTGAGTAATACACAAAACTTACATGCTTCGGCCATAGGATCAATATGTGAAATTTGTTACCATGTGAATAAATTGAAACATGTGCCACTCATTTTCCCTTCCTCTGTTCTGAATTTCAAGTGTCCATTTTTTTTTTAAATCTAATTAGATCATTGAGTTAAAAGATTATTATCCATATATCAAAGTTGTTAGTCTGTTGGTCAGCAATCATAAATTTATGTTCATATGGTTTGCAGTTGTCTTGACTTCCATCAGAATTACTTTCCATTTCAATTTTTCTCTTGCCGGAATCATTTTTCACCTTCTTGGAACCAATTAGTCTTGCTTTTTTTTTTCTTTTGTCTTCTTTAATGTCAATGTTCAGTTAACTGCAAAAATTACTTGCTTAATCTATGTCAAATCATATACGTGCCCATCCCTGAATTTGAGCTGAAGAATAACTTTTCGGGGATATAGTGGGTCAAATTTAATCAACTGTTTAAGCCAACTAGATCCTTGTGACTTTTATACTTTGCTCCTAGGAAAGTTTAATTTGGAGAGACTTTATGAAAGAATCGGCTTTAATAAAGAGATCATATCAAGGGGAAGATATGCAGAACTTACTGCAGCTGAACAACGACCTTTCAGGTATGTAGAATATGGCGCTATCAAAGATTCATCACGTGTTATTTCACTTTAATCAAGGAAACATGCACTTTCTGAATTCCCTTTTGATGTATCAGGATTGCCTTTAGAATTAATTGTATCTTTAGGACTCATCTTGTGTAATAAAAGTATTTCTAACATAAACCCTTAAATTAAATTATTTCTGACAGTAAATCCTTGAAAAACATCCACTATTTAGTTCATCAAGGTTCATAACAGTTATTTTAATCTGATTTGTTAATTTTAATGATTTAGCTGTTCGTGTCATTACAAACTCTATTGTGACTCTGTGAGTGTTGGACGATAAAACTTGTCCAATGTGGGACAGAAAACCAATACAACACAAATTTTCTTTCAGATCTTTAATGTGCATATTTTACAACACAAGATTCCTTATGAAATTTTACAATGTAGCTGTTGTGGCATCAGTGATTGATGTCTGGAAAGTTATAGTTCAAGGTTTCAACTAGTAAACATTGTTACTTACTATATTTCTAGCAGATACATTACCTTTACCTATTGTATCACTGCCAGCATTGTCAACAATAGAGAATATTTTTGTTACTGATCATATGTCTTGAGCATTTACTGTCCGGATATCATAAGGAATCTTCTACAACGTTGCTCCACTATACGTATAATGACAAGAATAGTTTACTTAATTGTTACCCGTCAGGTCATAGATTGGAGGTCAGGGCTTTATTTAGGAATCCCGACTTCTTTAATTATAATTGGTTTAGGCATGTCCAATATGGTTCCTGAAAAAATAATCATATTCATGTTGTTGTTGTGTGTGCTTAGTGTATGCATACAGCCTTCACTGTTGTTTTGGCAGTATGTCATGTACTGGGAAGGTATCTACTCGCTTATAGCTTTGGTATAGCCCAACCTCTATGATGGGGCTTCTTTGCATACTGCACAGGTTTACCATTGATGGTGATACAACATCATAATTTGGCCTTTATAAATGTAACAAAATCCATAGATTTAGGTTTTGTCCACTTCTTTATAGGTCTCGACATCTTCCGACTCATTTAAAGGTGCTTCAATTCTTAGTTGTTTAATCCAAACATGTTTTTACCGTGGGCAGATTTATTGGCTTTAATTGTCTTATAACCGGAGGTATATTTCTCCAGGACTGAATAACAATAGACAACTTTTGATTTCAAGAACTAAAAACTTCTTACCTTTCCCGGAACTCATAACCTTTTTTCTTCAGCTTCAGAATCTCAGCACGAAGCGATTTGCACCCTCTTTTTGCTTGGCTTGGCTGGTTATCCAGCTTCGCCTCAAGTTAGATGTGTTCTTCCTTCAAAGCTTCATTCTCATCTTTGAAATCCTTATATTTCTTTGACATTAATTTAAAATCATTGGCCATTTCATCCAATGCATCGATCAAGACCTTGGTGAACTTGGTTAAGGAGAAATCAAATACCTCTTTGAGTTTTGCTTGACATTTCTCTTCTATTATGGTCTCAGCATTGTCTTCCATAATAGCCATTCTCTGTTTTGAAGTTAATAGCATGGTTGGTGTGATGGTGTTGAACATCATGATATCGTATCACGTTACTTTAGATGGCATGGCATTTCCTCTTTCCCGGAAAGTCTCTTAACAAAATGTGGTCTTGTTTGTGATTGGCAGGCCCGATGAAGCAGAACTCTTTGCCAAGTCAGCAGAGAATGCATATAAATCCTTTCGAGACAAGGCCGCCTCATCAAGATGCATGACTGTATGAGTTCAGTGCCATATATAACTCTAATTGTTAGAAGCCAGTGATTTTACTTCCATGTTCATTGATCTCCAACTAATAATATTGTAGGTAGAGAAGATGGAAGAGGTTGCTCAAGGTAGAGTTTGGACTGGTAATGATGCAGCTACACGGGGCCTAGTTGATGCTATTGGTGGAGTTTCTCGAGCTGTAGCAATAGCAAAGCAAAAGGCTAATTTACCATTGGACCAACAGGTTTCTTCAAGAAAACTTCAGTCTTGGCATGTGATATGTTTTTCTCTTTATCCACCTTTTAGGTTATGGTTTAAACATATGTTAAGTTTAGCGACAACCATGACTTGAGTTGGCAACAGTTATTGAGAGATCATGAAATAAAACTAAGATCTGTTCACGAAATTTGTTGGGGAAAATCCAATATAATATTAATCAGCCATCTAAAGATGCTTAGTCAATGAATTAAATACGAAGGATAAATTAAGGGACGCTAAGTACGGTTTATAGAACTAGTTACATTTGTGAAGTGGGTGTAGTTGGTTACTCACGCCAATAGCTCTCGTTTCATACTTCCAATACTCTTTTGGGAACATATTGGTTATTATTTTTCCTCCTGACTCTTTTATTTTTGCAATAGTTCTTACTCGGGCTATTTTTGTTGCTGTTCAACTTTTTGGCAACTTTGAGAAAACTTATTTTAATTTTTCTCCTTGTGTTTTTTCATGCCAAATTTTTCTTTCCACAAAATTTAAATTTCTCAAAGAAACATTTTCAACGCTAATTTCCTTTCTCTCTCTAGCATATCATATGTTTACATGGCCTAATCATTTTATTTTGTTGTCTGCTTGTCACATCACAAAACACAATCTCAATTATACCGATTTTCCTCTCGTTTCTCAAATTCTCATTATCTAATTAACTAAATGAAGAGTATGCAAATGGTACCTGAAGAATATCAGCTACAAACTTCATGCCTAAACCATTTTGCTACATAACAGTGTGAGGAACACTTCTCGGTTTTGTCTATTCATTTTTTGTTGTTGTGAAATTGCAATTAATTTCTGAAAAGATGTATAGACATTTCTAGAAATCATAAAATCGCTACTACCAACTTCAGTATTTACTTAATTAAGAGTGTGTTAAATACATTTTTATAGTCTTCTGCTGTATGGCACATTCTCACGTCCATGATTATCCTCCCATCCCTTGTTTGCTTAGGTTCTGTAATAATTTAGTTGGTTAAATTCCAAGTGTTCGGGAATTTTCTGTAGTATAATGTTGATGTGCACAAAACATGTGTTTATGCTGGTTTAAGCAGTACTAAATGCAATTTTACTGTTGGAAATCAAATTTATAGAGTTCAGCCTTGATTTCCATGTTTTCACACTACTTGAATTTATTTCTAGGTCTTATTTACTAAAATGGTTTAAAACATAGGTCACCCTTGTCGAGTTGTCAACACCCTCTACATCCCCGCTTGATATCATTAGTGGATTTGGTAACTCCCTTGTTGAAGCAGACAGAGGAATCAAAGAGTTGCTACAGGTCATGTCATCTTCTGATGGAATTCAAGCCCGCATGGATGGTATCATGTTTGAAAAATCCGATGGGGCGGCTTCTTCTATCAGCTTTGTCTTCACATTCATTAAAGATTACCTGAGATCGCTCTATTAATTCTTGAAAGAAATTCTTCATACAATCTACCAATCAAACACTGGAGTATATACATACTAGTTGTTATGCACCGCGCAAGGCGCGGTACCTGGCGTTGGCCGTTGATTGTTCGCTTCGGGCAGATGACCTGTACCACGAAGTTTTGCTAATAGGAATTGGCTATTAAATGAAATGTCAACGTGCAGCAAGAATTAAAACTTGTTGTAGGTAAATAGATGGACTATTTTGATGCTTATATAGATAATTGATTAAAATTGCTACCAGACAATTTTTTATACTCGTATTGATAAAGGACAAAGGACAATACACAATGAATTTCTAGTATTAGTAATTGATTACAAATGTTGGTAAACATATACGTAAACATATATTCTAATGGCAACTCCTAAAAGAACAGTCATCAAAAAATTAAATAAATGGGAATGTAAGCAAGACCACTAATTTATATATCCAACATATTGTAAAGCAAACGAAGTATACCTAGAAAATAAAATTTTGGTTCATAACCAAGTGAGGCTAGTGCATAAACATAAACATATTCATATAAAGTTGGGCAGTTTTTCTTGGCAAAATAAGTTAGTCAGAAGTGGTATGTTATACAATAACTGCATAACATCATGGAGCAAAAAACAACCCATTTGACAAAAGTATCCTAAGTCCTTTATGTCATTGGAGTGGATGGCTGTGAGCATTCAATATATTTTTTTTGGGCTTTATAACACTTCCCTTTTTTGATATCTTCATCGACGTCGCTTGGTCAGCATGATCTAGAATACATAACCCAAAAATATATCTAGAGTTTAGTAGTAAGAACAATAAAAGGGGATTTGCATAAACCATAGATATTTTGCCGAGAGTTGGGAGTTTTTACCTTGTATGTTGCTTTCCTGATGGTCAACATCGTCTCCACAACTGATATCGTCAAGAACAACATGATGCAAGGACCTTTTCGTTATTTGTTTCTTTTTCGTCTCGCCAACTGCAGGACATTTCATTTTTTCAGGTCAAATACATAGTGTTGCTTCATCTAGGAGGGGGCTTTGATGTTAAAATAAAATAATCTATTGAATAGAAATAAAGAGGATTGCTTAAAGTGGTTTTTGTTTCCTCTTTTTTTTTACTACTTTTATGGGTAGGAAATTTCTCTATCTTCATTGATGTTGGAGATTACAGCTCTCTCTGGAAGTCTGTAAAATAGTAATGTATTTAACTATCGTACAAATGTAAACAGTGGATAGATTATATTTGGGATGTACCTGCAGTGAAATACTCGTTATCTGCAAGATGATTTTGATGGCCTCTTTGATGTTTGATGGGTCCTGTCGTTTTAGATAACCGGCGACCTATGTTCGGTCGAACAAGATCTTGATACATACAAACAATGCGTAAATAATATATTGTACACAAATGTTTGAAATTCATTTTGCATGTGGATTGTTGAAATGGAAAATGTGTTGTACAGTTAAGAACCTGTAATTTTTATATCGTCACCAGATGAATCTTTGTCATTTAGATTGACAGAACCGAATGTATTTTCCTCCCGCCCCTCATCTTTTTAGATATTTTATTCCTATGTCCCCCTTTGCTTATTTTATGTAATACATTTCTTTGTGTTATTTATATTACCAGAGATATGTTCGTCCACACGTAATCCGATCCCAATTAACCATGAGATTCAAGCATCTCTTGACTTGAAGAAGAACGTAAGTTTTGTTTTGTTTTTTATTTATTTTTTTGATCAGCCTAACTTGAAATGTTTGAGTATATATTGTATTAATGAAAAACAGTAAAATATATTTTTAAGAACGTATCATAAAACCAATCTTAATTTTTATATTTAAAGAGGTTATAAATTCTTGCGTCAGCTCAAACACAATTTTTTTGGTTTACAAGGAATTTTTTTTTGTAAAAAAAGTATACTTTTTTATCTCTGCCAACCAACCAAAATACACTCCTTATGTTTGTTTTCTTTTGTCTCCTATATGTAAAAATGTAAGGGAGTAAAAAAGGTAAATATATATCGTGCAACGACCAACATATATCAGCTAAATGGCATATATCAGTACTAGTATTTGTGCACCGCGCAATGCGCGGTGCCTGGGACCAGTAAAAATGTTCGACACAATCGTCCTGCGAGTAGACATTATATGTTGTATATATATAATATTTTATATTTTTAATATCTGGGGTCTAAAAACGGGTATTATGCTGCTGTTCCTAGCAACAACAGTTTGCGTATTAATTAATGGAAAGGGATAGGGCATCTTATATTGTCTGAAGGTTCCAAAGGTATTCTTGGGATGAAAACGTATTTCCCAGTGTGTTCGCCACATGCGATGACAGCGCCAATTATTTTTCTTCCCAAATCATGACAAATGAGGCGAGTGCCATTGCATAGCCCTTCAGTGGGGTTAATATTCCTAAGGAGCATGATTGGGCAATTTTTTTTAGGCGAAGTACATGTGGAGGTAGACCTGGGGCCGAAACACCATTCAAAAAGTCTTCGTATTGACTTTGTTGATGTGCATTTTTGTGACATCATTGCTAACATATTCAATAAGGGGCCCGGGATATCGATCAATAAGCGTACTGTTGATGTTCTCCATGCAATCATTTTTTGGCGTTAAAATGACAGAGAAAGGGTCGTTGGAGTAGTCATAAAATGTAGGGAAAATTTCATGAATAAGATGATCAAGAGGTTCTTCAACATCCATATAAGGTACGCACATATGATCCGGCAATTTGATGTTGCCAGAAATAGTTGGTTCTAGACCATTCCCAACACGTAACAGGAACTAAACGAAAACCAGATCCTCGATCGCACGCACGTTCTCAGTGAGGTGGAATTTTTTGATGGAAGGCCACAAACGTGAATTCACCAAGCAAGAGTTGATTGTGTCTTGCCGAGAAGAACCAAGAATAATTGGGACAGTTTGACGGAAATCACCCCCGAACACAACTGTCTTTCCCCCGAATAATATGTTTCGCTCGGTTAAATCTTGTAAGAATAAATCAAGCGCCTCAATACACCTGCGGTTTGCCATAGAAGCCTCATCCCAAATTATTAATTTCGCCGAAAGTGGGTCAGTCAGCTCATCCCAAATGGCAGCAACATGATCAACGACCGGCAAGTTATACACCCTTTGGTCTAAAATAGGATCAGCACCCAGAACAATCTTGTACGAATCCAAGTTAGGCAACTCACATAAACTCCGAAAGAAGTTTGTGTATGGATTGAGGGTCATCATATCCATTAAAAAAGAGACAAATGTGGCATCTAGGTCCCCAGACTGTGCAAGCCTACTGGGCAGCTCATTCTCCGTTCCATAGAAATATAATTGAACCTGCCGACCGAACCCTTCTTTCGGAATGAGATCACGAATAAAGTGATAAATCCCACCCTGGACCTTAAACGTGTATATGCCTTTGGAGGTTTTGCAAAGTTCATGGTCGTAATAGATCCCAAGAGACGTAAATGCGAACGTATTGTTATATGTACGGCAACGTTGGCGGAAATGATCAGTTGCATGGGAGCTATCGCCAACATAGAGCTGCCACAAACTTGGCGGCATTTTAGTACGTTCTAAATCAATCTTTCCGCTTGAGCAACAAAAGCCAGGGGTCTCTCTGAACAGCCGTCGTGCACCACAATAATCACAATTTGCAGCCGGAGGTAAGTTACATACTTCCTTGGGTATACGCATGATACGTTCAATGTATTTGAGGGGTGTTTTCTTGGTGCGTCGTATCGGAATGGCTGTATAATCTAGCAGCACGATGGGGGGAAAACACATGAGTCGAAAACCGGACGAGGTATTTATCGGAACACATTATAAATTTATCAAACAAGCTGAACAACATTTCCCCTCTAAACCTCATCAAGGGCTAGAATTATTCAGCAGGTCAGCTTTTGTAAAAGAGAATTGGTCCTGGAAGCTTATAAAAGGTGGATCAAACTGTTTGCTAGCTATTAATTAATGCAAATGGGAGAGCAGTTTAAAACCCTGTAAGGACAAGGGGAGAAGTAGATCCAGCGGCCCAGGAGTGTTACGAAATAAGAGGTAGATATCATCATGCATTCATGCCTTGTTACATAGTGCATATGAACTTATAACTTAAATAATTAATGCCTTTGAAAATTGTTTGATTCGTCCTTGCCTAATAAAAAAATCATTCTTTTCTTGCAAGCTTGAACCGCTGGAATTGCATGTAGGTGGGGGCAAAAGTAAACATCAAGAAGTCCCAAAACTCGAAGTTTGTTTTTTTGCCTTTGTTGGTTATGGGAACCTGTACAGGCCTATATATTTCACTTTTTTTTTGTTGCCCCTGGTAAGAAAATTGGTTATAAATTGATGGCACTAAGGAAAAAACACAGTGTTTAAAATAATGGAGAGCACGGGAATAAAGAACCCATTAAAACAATTTATGTTGTTTGTGCAAGTTGGGAAAATGTAACTTCTTTTAGTATATGAGAAGCATATTTCCTTCAATTATTTTTCTAAGATGGGAAATTTGGCCAACAATATCCTAAAGCGGAAAATCCCATATAACAAAAATATAATATAAAATCCCATTAGACTTTCGTGATATAAAAGTCAATTCGATCTAAACACCAGCATCACCAAAGGCTATCTTAGGGGCTCGTATAGAAATATGAGTTTTGGACTTCCATTTTTTTCTGCTAAAAAAAAAAAACGAACAATATTTCATAGGCTCTAATGTAGCATGTTTCACAGCGATGGTCACGAAAAAACAATGTAAATGATAAGCACCTAAAGTGTGGGACACCACAAACCATGCCAGTCAAAGTTAAATGCAAGACCGACCTGTTTCTATGGCACGACGAGGGCGATTGTTGGGTGTTAGGATCGCACGAGAATGCAAATCGTCGGTGCCGGTACGGCCTGAAAAGGAAAAACATAGAATGTAATCAAAGTTCAATGCAAGACCGGCTTGTTTCTATGGAACGACGAGGACGATTGTTGGGTGTTAGGATCGCACCAGAATGCAAATCATCGGTGCCGGTACGGCCTGAAAAAGGGAAAACATAGAACATAGTAGTTAGATATACCAAAAAACGAACGGGACAAGAGTTCCTCATCCACGCGAGAGTAGCAACCTTTACGTTTCGCACGGCGGTCTCGCATGGAGTCTGCCAAGTTGTCGGATATTATGGCAAACTGCTCAAATGTGACGCTGTAAAGGTGGTGCTAAACATACGAGACAGGGAACAGATTGTTAGATATGGTAACGAAATGGCACAAGGAAAGCACAAAAAAGTTTATATCACAAAAAACTGGGCATAATGACTTACTGGGCAGGGAACATATAGTCTCTCCCAAAGACCTTAAAAAAAGATATAATTCTCCATACAAATAAAATTAATATGTACCAAACGTCTTTTTTTAAAAAAAATAAGGGCTAAAACTCCCCTAAATGGCAGACATGTGCTTAACTCTAAAAAACATGGTGTTTTGTTATTTCACATGAATGCAATTTACCATTATATATACTTTCAACCAGCTGAATTTTAAAAGTTTTTTTTCCCTGTGTAATTATATAATATGAAATGACCCAGAAAATTCATCCCATATAACAGAAAAGTACAAAAAAAATTGGTTAAGCCATGGTCCAGCGAACCTATCTGCACCGAGCAAGCTGCGCATGGAGCTGTAATGCAACCCCAAGAGATAGAGAGTCATGTGGAACAAGTAAACCAATTTTACATGCAGCAAATGACCAAAAAAATTCATTCCATATAACATAAAGCCACAAAAAAAATTGGGTTAAGGCATGGCCCAGCAAACCCAGCTGCATCGAGCAAGCTGCGCATGGAGCTGTAATGCGAACCCAAGAGATAGAGATTCATGCGGAACAAGTAAACCAATTGTACATGCATCACATAACGCATGCAGTGCAAACGCAGCAGCTATGTAGACAATCACTTTCAGATTTAACAGGGGAATCAGCAAATGCAAACATCCCTACTCTGGACAAACCCAAGGCAAAGCATAAAAACAAGGTAAAAAAAAACGAGCACAAAGGGGGTTAAAATGGACCAAAAGCACAATCAAACACATGCCCAGCGAACCCATCTGCACCGAGCAACCTGTGCATGGAGCTGTAATGCGACCCCAAGAGATAGAGATTTACGCGGAACAAGTAAACCAATTGTACATGCAGCACATAACGTATATTGAGCACAAAGGGGTTTAAAAAATGGAGCAAAAGCAGAATCAAACACATGTTGAGCACACCTAAAATGTCACCTAACGCACGCAAGACAAACAAAAAAACGAGATCACATAACAGTATAACATGAAAGGATCTGGCTCCCCCTCCCTTTGAAGACCAAACCGAAAAAACACGAGCAATCAACGACAAGAGTTTTTTTTTTTCCAAAGATGAACCGCATCGAAGTCAGGCAGCGGGAAAAAAAATAGAGCATCAACATATGTTAAAACACAAGATCCAAAATCAAACAAACCTAGATTAGTTGATGGGGGCAAGCAAGAATCGCATCAAAGCTAACTGGCAACGCAAACACACAAGAAAAACAATGGGTGACATATATAAAGCATGAAAAGCAAACCGCCAAGGACCAAAACCGACGGCACCATGTCTGACCAACACAGGCGAATGATTCATGTCCAACACAGGCGAATGATTTAATCGATTTGACCACTAAAAACCCCGAAGAACAGAGTGTTGGCAAAGTGAAGAGAAGGGCCCGTTGGTTAAACGGGTGAAGGGAAAGCGCAGAGAAGCGTCCACCGGTCAATGAGCGAGAAGGTGGAGCCGCCTGACAAGATTCAGACGCACGAAGCCCTCTCCCATCCCTGAGAAAATGTCGGGCAAGACAACCCTGAAAAATACACCCTAAAAGGCCTAACGCAGGCCCATGTAAATTCGAGGTAAGCCCACAACGAATGGCCATGAAAAAATCGAGGCAAGCCCACACGAATTTTAACAAAGCCCACGAAAACTTGAGGAAAGCCCAAATAAAATGCCCAATACTGTTTCACTATTCATCGCTACAGTGACCGGTTATTCCCTTATATAATAGGTAAAATTCATGTTAGTTATCATGTTTAAATAAAACCTATGACAAATTTTCTTTGGCCCTCTAACAATATCTCTCATAATCAACAGCATGATGCCATCAATACCATATAAAAAGTTAACAAAATCTTATTAACATCGAATGTACCCTATGAGGATCATGCCATCAGTACCTGAACTTGCTTGACACCATATTAAATTATTTGAATTAAGCAGGTTAAGCTAATTAAGACCAGGAAATAATACCAAAATGTTAAAGATGGCATATAAAGAGCATGCTCAATTCCAAAGACCAATCGAGTTGTAAGACTGAATGTCGATGCACATTTATTTAATCGAAACAGTAGACAAGACAAATAAGCCAACCTGTTTGAGGTACACGCTGTGATCTATAGCGAGGACGTGCCTTTGAAGAAAGCGTACCAGAAACGGAGGCTAAAGTATTGCCACTTTGAGAGAAACCACAAGATTCGGCAGCATTACGGCCGCACATGGAAGTGTTCGCCGATTCGCGCATGATCATGCCTGAGGAAGACGACATCCAATGCGAGCTGTAGGAAAGATAAAAGGGAATAAAACAATCTACAAAAACAAGCAAGCTAGCAAGGCAGCAGCAAGAAAACCAAAAAAATTATAGACGCATGCACGGTGGTTCACGAAGTCATATAAAAGAAATACCTATACTCCAACTGCACATGAAGATATCGAACCACCCAAGGAAATAAAGAAGTTTACCCCTCCGAAAGCGGAACCATATACATATAGATCATCAAAGGTAAATTAAGTTAGAACTGGAGGGGAAAAATAAAAATGTAGAAGGCGGCAACGATGTACCGTTGAGCTCAGCAGTGTGGACTCGCAGATATACAAGATCTCCCAGATAGTAGGAACAGGTAAAAACACACGGGAAGAGGCACAATAAACAACCCTCCGTGCAGGGAAAGGACCCAAGCGAAAGCTTCAAGAGCCAGGAGAGAAATGGGAGTACCAGCCGACGACCGTTAAACGGAAGAACAATGCGTACACACCACATCGGACTAAACAACAGAAGGGCGTAAAGGTACAAAAGACAAGAAGGATCAACCTGGCCAACGGACGATGAACAAAAAAAATAACAGGCATGGTCAATCCCTTCTATCCATCCCCAAGGGAAACCATAAAAGCAACCTTACTAACTCAAAATCATTTCGGGGGATCAAGGATGACAACTCCCTTAAATCGAAGATAAGATTATCAAGGTTGGTATTTTTGAAGAAGCTAAATAATTTTGAAAGAGGTGAGAATATATAGGCACAACACCCTAACATTTTTGCCTAGCATGTACCTTAACAGCGATGGAGAGTAGATCTTTGCCAACAAGAAGCCTTTTCAGTTTCAACCATACCATCCAAAAGCTTTAGTGGATTGTCTTCAAATTTGTTTTTTTGGAACATTCGCATTTAGGGATTTGACAATGACATTTTGTTTTTGGATATGGGAAGATTCTTCTTGTTGTGATGCAAATGATTTTAGTTTCTTAAGTGGATGAATGCTGAATATTGTGCTGCTGGTGAGGAACCATGACCATTGTTAAGGACACACAACGGCCAAACAACTTTATTTTGTATGGGATATGGGGTAGGACCAAGTAACCTTGATCCAAAAATTCGCACGAACAAAACCTCCTTTAAAAAACTAACAGGAGCATAAAACAAGAAATAACGCACATATTTATATGGCACATTTATTTCGCAAAAGATTTGCTTGTCAAAAGGAGAAAACAGAACTCAGGAATCATTTGTCTCCCCGAAAGCAAAAACAGATGATGAGATCCAACAATATTGGAAACCTAAAACACAGGCCCAACATCAACCAAAACATTCCAAAACAAATAACATCCAGACATGAGAAACGTAAGGCCAACAAATAAAATGTTCGAAGAAAACATGAACAACGAGAGTACTCGGCCTTACTTTTATGAAAGAGAGAACATAGGTCATTCTTTGACGATCCTAAAAGGAGATAAATACCGACAAATTAAATGCTCAAAGAAAACATGCACAATCAGAATACTCAGCCTTAATCTTGTAAAAGAGATAACAAAGGTGCATTCTTTCATGACCCTAAAAGCGATAACGACCAAAACAGCCGTAGAACAACGGGGAAAACAAAAAATGAATAAACGAAAAAAAAGTTTAAAAGAGGACACCAACAGTATACGAGTAACGAGAATACAAGAGCCCAAAAGTTCCCCACCCAACCAACAAAAACAAATGCACCATGAAGACCCCTGGAAAAACTAAATCCAAACTGGGACCCCCACCAAAAATGCATCATCAAACCCACAAACAATAACACCAAGCAAACTCAAAGCACATGTTGGGAGGAAAAAATCGAAAACAAGCAAAAATAACATGGATGAACAGATAGAGAAAGCAGACCTGAAAGATAAAGTTATCAACAAACCAGATACAACCACCCGATTTCTTTCACCCTTTCTCTATAAAGATAAAATTGTCAATACCAACAAAAAACCAGGATCAATGCACGTTATATATAGCACAACAAGCAAAGGAAAAATAGATAAAATTACGCCCAGACAAAATGGCAAATGCACGCAAGGGAACCATGATGACCCGAAGCTTGGACAACGCATTCTGCATCACAAATAAATTATAAAATAAAGGGAAATGAGTAAACTGGTGCCAAAGAAGGCATGACCATACCGTCGCAGCACCCGAAATAATCATCTCGTCAGACACCGAACACGCAACAACAGTGCATCCATTAAATGTAAGTGTACGGGGTTTTTTTTCCGACCAAAGCAAACGATAAAGCGGACCTGAAGGACGCATCACCATACCTGCGCACCACCCACAACCATGAACTCCGCCAGCCATGAAGAACGTAGGAACAGTGAACAAATTCAATGCAAGCGTACTGAATTTTTTTTAAATTTGTGCTCAATGAATGGCACACGCCATCAGATGGGGAATGTGTAACCTAACCAAGCCCCAAATATATCTGAGCAGGCCAAGAAACAACAACATTGAAGACCCACAAGATAAATAAAGAATGTGCAAAGTGAAAAAGGCCACGATGTTGGTGACTGTTCATCACTATTCATAACAACAGTGCATACTTAGACACATAGTAAAATATAGTAATAATAAAATAAAATAATATGACAGTCAAGTAACCACCAGGCGCCAAGGCTTGTGAAACCTGAATTGTACCATTCAAGGGAGGTGACCCAGTAGTTCTTGCATGCAAATGCAAATTCTTGGTTCTGATTTCTGACGGAGTGGTTCATATATGATGGAGTTGTATTAGGACAATCTATTATTTGTATGATTTTGCCTCATTATCATTATTATTGCTAAGGACAATGTACCATTTGTATGATTTTACCTCAGAATAAATTAGTCTCCTAAGATTGTTGTGATCTTCGAGAGTCGATACATTAGAAGGGAGCATGAGAAAGTTAATCATCGAGTCAGTCTGATAATGGGGTCGTTAATCATTGAGTCAGTCTGATAATGGGGTTTGTATTCATATTGTAGGTAAGATGCCAAAAGTATCATCTTCCCGAGTCCACCGGATAAGTTGGGTCATTCTGGTAAAGATTCTTGGTCCTTCCAATCCCTTCGCAAAAGGAAGTTGAGAAATAGAAAATAGTAAGACAAATTTATAACACTTTTTTTTATGTAATAGCGAAACTACATAAAAAAGTTACCGATTTGTTATGTTTAGCGACAAAATATTTTGCCTATTGAAGAGCCAAATATCTGGAGTTTCCTAACATGCATGCTGAGGTTTCCCAGCCTCGATGAAAGTTCTCATTCCGTGCCACTCGAGAAACTTGCTGCTTACCATGTAAGAATCGTTCTCGAAAGGTTGAATGGAGTTTATTAAGAATTTTCCTATTTCTCAAGCTCCTGCAATAGATTTAGGATCGAGTATCAATTTTAAAGGGGAATTGAGTGGAGAAGGGGAAGGCGAAACAAATTGGAGAGAGAGAAATAGGGATAAGAGTTCACTTATTTGGCTCATATGGAATTAGATCAGATTGATTTATCAGTATCTGAAAACTGGAGAGGATCCATTAGAAGAAATAAAGAATTTGAGGGTGTCTACGAAGCTGTCTAGAAGTGGATCATTGAATGATCTCCTGAACTTCATCAAGAGGATTAAAGTACTATCAAAGGAGACGTTTATAGTGAGAATGCGATAAGCTATATTGCACGGATACGGATACGCGGATGTGTGGATACGCAGATACGGGTACGATTGCACGGGATTTTCAAAATTTGTAGGATACGATACGTCTGGATACAGTAAATTTTATTAATTTATTTATATATATATCAATATATAATTAATAATATTTGTAAGAAATCAAGTTTCAAGCATATAATCAATATTAAACACATTAGAAATCAGAATAAAGTTACAAACTCACCAACTTCACGACAAATGGTAAAATATTAATCCCTGACATCTAAAAATTTCAAGCATATAATCGACATTAAACACATTAAGGTGGTTAGGAAATAGGGATTAAGTTAAAAAATTTAATTTTAATTACAGTTTCAACCCTATTTTTTAAAAAATTTCCGAAAGTTCCCGTATCTAATCCGTGTCGGATACGGTCAACGGCGTATCTTGATCGTATCCGAAACGTATCCGAAATAAAAACTTAATTTTTGTCCCCAGATACGCCACGTGGTGTATCCGATATGTATCGGTGTCGTATCCGCGCGTATCCGTATCCCAGAAGTATCTGATACTTTAACATGAATTTATTTGAAGTGTCGGTGCAACATAGGCGATAAGTAATATAATAATTAAAATTATGAGATGTTGATAAATAATATAGTGTGATAAGTCATATGATGTTTGGTATGATTTTAAATTAGTAAATTAATTTTATTATTTGGCAAAATGATTAAAATACCCTTGAGAGTTTGAATGTCAAGTTTCGGAGGGAATTTTAATTTTTTGGGATTATGGTATATGTAATAAGTTGAAATTTTTTGCTGAAATTTCAAATTTTGAAATAGTAAAAAATGTGAAAAATTGTATATATGTCATTTTGTTACAAAATAGATTAAAATGAGATAAATATAATGTGACAAATTTTTTTTAAAAAAATTAAAATGGGACAAAATTAATCATAAGATAAATAAACCCTATCCTACAAACCAAACACACTTTTAGAGTCGAGAAAAAAAACAAGATAGCTCGATAACAAAATTTTAGATATCTCTTGGAATTTCATTTGTAGTTGTTTGTTGTGCTTTGTCAAGTAGATTTTGGTATAATCTCTCTCCCATTATATGTTACCTTTTAATAATAACACGCCTCATTTATTAAAATAAAAAGAAAAACAGAAAGACTAAATAGGGGATGAGTAGCATCTAAGCAACAGAGCGATATGACTAAATACTTTATTCAATCTAACATAAACAAAGAGGAAAAAAAATGATGCACCACCAAAATGTGACTAAAAAGCCACCAAACTCAAGTGTCTCCTATCTGATATGTCTAATTTTCTGTACCAATTGAAGTCTTATTCATGACCCAAGAACTTAAGAACATATGTTAAAATCAGTGGGGTCGAGGAGTCTTTGGCCCAGTGGTAAGAGGAGGCACCTATGATCCTCATTTTTTAAGAGGTCATGGATTCATATCCCACCATTGTGTAAGTTTAGACTTATTTAGGGTTGTATTTGGTTGTACTTTAGTTGATGTTGACTTGTATTGTTGGCTTCTACTTTCAATGTAATTATTTTGTAAGGCATACTGTACTTGTGGATGTAAGTGGGGAACTATTTAGCTTCAAAAAACACTGTATATTTTAAATTTTATCTTATAATTATATAATTAACAATCCTCAGAAGTAAAACGAATTTTTTGTGCAGATGTGATTTTGCCATTTTCGAATTGATAATTATTTTCTAAGATAGCATTTGGATAAAAATATTTTATTTCAACAATGGATTTGAAACGACTTCATTAATTATGAACCTGAAATATCTTATTATTGTTGAAAAATGCCTTAAAATTGATAGTGGATTTGAAATCATGGATTTCAAAATTAGCCAAATAATTTGTATTTGTATCAAGCATTTGAAATCGAAATCCATCAAATCCTTACATCCAAATAAAGTCTAAATGTAATTGTGTAACTGTGTTTATTTTTTCCCTCAACACCCGATTAAACATGTTTTTAGCCTTTTTTGGGCCTTGAGCTGCAGTTAAAATTCCCATCGAGTTTTTAGAAGTTCACCATGGATTCGAAGTACAATGAAGCCAAGAACATGTGATGAGACAGGGCAATGGAAATACTGAAATGCCAACAACTTTTAGGTGTAAAATCGATTGTCTTACCAATTAATTAATCCTTCTTATAGCGACAGACATGCTTCTTATGTTGTACCCAATGATAAATATTCCATACATTTACACAAGAGGGATTCAAATAAAAAATGAATCACAGAAAATGGTTAAGTTTATACTCTCCCAAAATGAAGCTCTACTTATGGGCAGTCTTGTTATTTATGAACTTTCTGCAAGCAGGTATGTCCACACTTTCAAATCTTTAAACAATTTTCAATTTATAAATTGCTCTTTTATTCAACAAGTACTGATTGTCATTACTATATGTTTTTTTCTTTCTCTTGGTAATTAGAGTCATTTGATCCATTGGATCCATTTGGGAACATAACCATAAAATGGGATGTGATATCATGGACATCAGATGGATATGTGGTAAGCATTCCCCAAATTTAAGGTAATTTAATTTGTTTTTTTAGGGGACTGCCCCCTTCTTATAACGTCCATTCGCCCATACACGTTGGCGACTTCCCTTGACTGATTGAAATTCAAATTCCATGCTTCATTTTTTCAAAAATTATTTATCATGTGGCAGGGTGTACACATTCTCAAACTTGTGCAGGGTTGTTCACATATATTTTTTCTTCTTCATATTTAATGTCCATGATCTTGAGTGCTCGACATAGATGAGTGAACACAGTCGATGTTAGGAAAATGAGCTAATAAACTGTTAATAACTAATTGTAACTATCTACGAAGGAGTTTCCGGAGTGATTGATCCTCTAGTAGAGGAGCAGGCACATATTATAGGCAGCTATGAGTTAACCGAGCCCCGCACGGTCGCCCCCGACCAGTGCAAGATTTCAAAATTTAATATATTATTTTTCCCCAAAAATTGCTACTTTCACATTCAAAGTACATGAAGTTTGCCCTTCACTTAATATCCTTACACCACAAAATCTTGATATGTAGGCAGTTGTGACAATGAAC
Organism: Haberlea rhodopensis; assembly: GCA_907163345.1. Taxonomy (NCBI): domain Eukaryota; kingdom Viridiplantae; phylum Streptophyta; class Magnoliopsida; order Lamiales; family Gesneriaceae; genus Haberlea; species Haberlea rhodopensis. Next base: position 2,733,377 of record CAJQUN010000031.1, on the reverse strand, counting down.
AACTTCCAAATGTATCGCCACATAATAAGTCCTGGATGGACCTTAGGGTGGAGTTGGGCTAAGAAAGAAGTGATTTGGTCTATGGTTGGTGCACAAGCAACCGAGCAAGGAGATTGCTCCAAATTCAAAGCAAATATGCCTCATTGCTGTAAAAGAACACCAACAATAGTAGACTTACTGCCTGGTGTGCCTTACAATCAACAAATTGCTAATTGTTGTAAAGGTGGTGTTGTTGCATCATGGGCCCAAGACCCGTCTCTCTCGGTTTCTTCGTTCCAAGTTAGCGTAGGCCTGGCTGGAACATCCAATAAGACCGTAAAACTTCCGCAAAATTTCACGTTACTAGGACCGGGACCGGGCTACACTTGTGGACCTGCAAAGATTGTGCCTTCAACTGTATTCTTTACACCAGACGGAAGACGAAAAACTCAAGTATCGAGTAAGAAAATGCTGATAACTTATAGGCAAACAAAGTTAATCCTTTTTTTCTGGGAATATATTTAAGATCTTGGTGGTTTTGTGCAATACAGTGACATGGAATGTGACGTGCACTTACTCACAACTACTGGTGTCCAAGAATCCAAGATGTTGTGTTTCCTTCTCATCTTTTTACAATGATACTATCGTTCCTTGCCCAACTTGTTCTTGTGGTTGCCACAACAAAAAAGATTGCATCATGTAAGCATTCTTTCAATTTCGTAACTACACAACTTTTACTGCCATATTATATCAAAAAGATTCCCATTTGATATGTTTGAACCATAATTTGTTATACATATAGATATTTAATAAATAAAATCAAAAATATTTTAATATTGTTAAAAAGGCCACGAGCCTGCCACTGATTTATTAGCTCGAGCTAAGATCAAGTTGGCTTGATTCACTATACATCCCGAATATAAATGGTAATTTCCTTCCCAAACTGACCATCTTCTTGTAATCAAATTTAACTAATGCCTGTAGGAGCAACTCGGACAAGCTAAAAATGGCGGGAATCAACACTCCAAGGAAGGATAACACACCATTGCTACAATGTACACATCACATGTGCCCGATACGCGTGCATTGGCACGTAAAAACCAACTATAGAGATTATTGGCGAGTTAAAATCGCCATCACTAACTTTAACTTCAAGATGAACTACACACAATGGACGCTTGTGGCACAACATCCTAATCTAAACAACGTCACCCAAGTATTTAGCTTCGACTACAAGCCCCTTGTTCCATATCAGTCTATAAGTAAGCCTCTATTACCATTTCTTGAATTAAGTGATCGCTCGATTTAAGTGAATTGGTTTTCAAGATCATTTAACTAGCATTTCTCTCATCCCAGATGGGTATACTCTAAAAATTCTATCCTACACCGCGAGTGTTATTCCTATGTGATATAACCATTGGATGGTGTGGAGCTCATGTGGGTCCACCACATCCAATTGCTCAAACTAAATGAGGAGTAACACTCCCATTTAGGATATAAATTTCCGGTATACTCTATTGTGTTGCTGACAATTTCGAGTGATGCTGTATTGGTTGCAGATGATACAGGCATGTTTTATGGGATGAAGTTTTATAATGATCTGCTAATGGAAGCTGGACCATCGGGAAATGTTCAAACTGAAATACTTTTAAAGAAGGATAAAGATACATTTACATTTAAGCAAGGTTGGGGATTCCCAAGGAAGATTTATTTCAATGGCGATGAATGCCAGCTTCCTCCACCTGATGCATACCCCACTTTACCCAACTCCGCACATAAAAATCTTGCAACATTTTTAAATATTGTTGGTTCCATAATTTGGGTCTTTCTGGTTATTTGATTATGATCAGTTTCCTAGTAACTAAGTAATGAAATGGTGGATCATATCAGGTCAATGCAAATCTTCTGCTATATTTGGTATTTGTGTTTTTCTAATATGGACATCGGATGTTTGTTGCATATGGTAGGGATATAGTTGCTTCACCTGTTTGTAGCGAAGATTTGCAATAGAAATGTATGTGTATTTCTTTTTTTCTTTTGTGTCTTTTCAAGATTTTGATGAACAATGAATTTTCTCTATGATTCCTGGATGGAGGTTACTCCATGTCTAATGGGTAAAACATTCTCCTAAAAGCTATCAAGGATATAATTGAGAACAGTGGTATTCACTCCAAGTTGGGCAACTTCCCCTCATGTGTTAGAAAATCCTTATTAATTTTTTAAACCTTCCAATTTTAGATTGGCATTGTAGTTCTACACTTCCCCTGAAAATTATGGAAATGGTTTCTACACAGGATCCTGGCTCCGCCCTCGACTGTAAATTTACATTTGATAAAAATACCAATTTCAGAAACTCAACGACTTCCACTGCAATAACTTATATTTTATTAGACTAATTTAATAAATTAAATGCCTTCATCGTACGTCATTTCTCTTTTTCACTTATGCTAATCTTTCTTTCATTTAGAAAACAAAACCGAAAAAATAATTTCTCAACACACTGTGATTATATCAAAAAAAAAAAAAAAGAACAAAGAAACTCACAAACAAATCAACTGTTAAAAAAAAAACAAAAAGAAAAAAAGAATACAATATCAGATGTAATGGCTGCAGGAAGCAGTAAAAATCTAAAAAAAAGACCAACAAGAAGGAGCTCAGATCTAAATGACAGGAATTTAAATACAAAAAAAAATTCGAGAAATGTCGCTAGTGGTATTTTCTTTTTTCGTCGTAACAATCAGAAAGATCTAAAACAGTTGATTTGGGAAACACTGAAAGCCAATGTAATCTGCAGTTGAAACTGATTCAAAACAGTATACAAGGAAATTTGAAAATTGTAGAGAGGGAAAAATTGCTGACCTGAGGGATGAGATACGCGGGGGAGAGAGAGAACAAAGCTGAATCTGATACCCCTCTTATATCTTAGTGCTCCCAATTCCCAATTTCCCATCCCAGATCGTAATTAGACATGACCGCGGTATAAAATAACAACGGCCCGGCCCAGATCGTAACCTGATCGATTATCCGTTGACCTGGTTCGATGGTTCGGAATCATAATCGGCATGTCACTGTGCGGATCGATTACAATTCATGGTTCCCAAGAGCCGTGGAACCGGCGGTCCCAACCGCCAGGAACCGCCGGTTCCACCCTTTAATTTTTTTTTATTATTTATTATTTATTATCTAAAATTAAAGTATGTTATTGAATATTCGAACCCTTGACTCCTGTCATGTATATACAGCGTTTTACCACTAAGCTATTGTCTTAATTGCTTTGTTTTAGATAATATAATTATATATACTAAAAGACTATCTATTATATATGTAATACAATAATAACCATTTTATATTGACAAATAAAAGTTATCTAAAAATATATGTTATGCTCTTAAATAAATATTGTATAATAAAAACATATCTAGTAAATATAACAAAAAAATGTTTGATAAATTAATAAGAACTATAAATAGTAGTTGTAAAATAATATTTTAATAATGAAGCAAATTATTACAAAATAAATATATTATATACCTTTTATAATTCTTCTACAAGTACTTTATGTTCATTATTTGATTTACATTATATATATAATAATTACATAAGTATATCTTAGTTTACCACAATATGTCTTACAATAAAAAATCAATAATGTGATTTGATTAATTAATAAAATATTTTAATAATTTACTTATATTGATTTGAAAACAACGTATTGAATTGATAATTCACTAACTTTATATTATATAAATTAATAACTTCTAACTTATAATTATGATTAATCAATGAAATCATCATAAAAATAACTTTACTGACATTTGTTTATTGTGTAAATTGATAGTGAAAAATCTCATTACTGACTTTTTTTAACATAAGAAGAACTTTTGTATTGTTTTTTATAGATAAATAACAAATAATTCAATGTTATACTCGTCAATTTCATATATAATTAGTATCATAATTGTAAATATTTCATGTCAATATCATTTACAATTAGTAACAAAGTTGTATAAGTTTCATACCAATTTCATAAGTAATTAGTATCAAAATTGTAAATATTCTATACCAATCTCTTTTGCAATTACTACCAAAATTGTTATGTTTCATACCAATTTCATATGTAAATAGTGTCATAATTGTAAATGTTTCATACTAATATCATTTGTAATTAGTATCAAAGTTGTATATTTTTCATAACAATTTCATATGTAATTAGTATCATACTTGTAAATGTTTTATACCAAACTATTCTGTAATTAGTACCAAAGTTTTCATACGAATTTCATATGTAATTTATATCATAATTGTAAATATTTCATGTCAATTTCATATGTAATTAGTATCGTTAGATAATCATATTCAATCAATTAAAATGACATTATCTTATTTGTGGTCCCATCGAGTTTGATGAAACAATGAGGTAAATTTTGTAAGATTAATGACATGCGACCTAGAAAATTTCTACTAGATATACCCACATGTTGGAACTCAACATATAAATTGCTAAATAATTCATATGAATATAAAGAGTTAATGGCAACTTAAAAAGCTCAAACTCCCCCTACATTTTCTTTGTTCTTTTTTATGATTCTTTTATAGTAAGTTTTAAATTTTTTAAATAAAATTTTAATTTTAATTTTTTTAATTTAAAAAATACAAGGGTCGAACTGTAATCGTAACCGGCGGTTCACGAACCGTAACCAAAACTGTCTACGAAGGTTAAGGTTAAGGGTCGATCTCTTTTGAACCGTCGAATCAGCGGTTCACGAACAGTGGTCATGTCTACTAAAAATATCGTAATTTAATTTTAAAAATCTATTATATTAATTACTATATTATAAATGATGTGATCTCGTATTTTCGCTATTAAGTAGAAAAAGTGCGATAGAAAAAATAATAGGACACCATGAATTTTTACGTAAGAAACCCTCCAAAATAAAGGAAAAAACCACATTACCTAATATAGTATAAAACTTCACTATAAATATTGATGATTTACGATGTATTTTTTGTAAAGGAATAAAGCCAAAATGAAAATGAAGAGGAATTTTATAAAAAGAGCGGAGCCTTAAAAGAAATGGCCGTTTAAATTTAAATTAACCATTGTATTTGTACCCCCAAACCGAAACCGGATACAGAAAACCAGCACAACAAATCAAACCCGAAACCGCCGCCTACAGTTCGTCGTTCCCAAATCCAAATAGCTAAACACCCCTTCTTCCCTCTTTTCTCAGCCTCGGCAGGATACCGACGTCGTCTGAAACTAGCGACAGAAGGAAAACCAGTGGAAAAAGTATTATTCAAGTAATCAGCGAAGAAGCGTAGCAATGGTGAAAACAACGAAGGGTGGCAAAACCATGAATCCAACCGATGCTTTTCGGAAAGAGATTCGTAAAAAGGAATTGAAGCGGGTGGGTGTCTCGTGCTGTGATTTTGTTTTATACAGTTCATCTACGTACATGGTTTTTGGGAATAGGGTTGAGTCTTAGTTTTTTTTTTACCATTTCTTTGCGTTTTTTATGTTTAGGATTTCAGTCTTTCCTCAATGACGTTTTTATTTATTTAGTTTTAGAACTAGGCCTTTAATTGGAATTGTTTGGAGCTGAATTAGTGGGCACCTGAATAAGAAAATTTAGGCACGATCATATTGTCTTAGAATTATTCGAGTTTTTAAAGAAATTTTGATGGTATATAAGTGGTTTAGTTATATTTTACTAATGTGGTAGGAATTGGTTATGGACCTATGGTGTATTGGTGTAGCTCTTGCTAATCAAGATTACAGTTGATCGTGATTGTGTATTTTTTTTCAGAAAAAGTATTAGGATTTTAATTATTTTTTATTTGTGGAGATTGCATCTCTTTTCACTCCCCATGGTGGAACCTACGAACTGTAGTTAATATGAATCTTCGTTGGGCATTATCAACTGACTGAAGTTGATGAGAACGTTGTTATACAGAATAAAAAGGAAAGGAAGAAGGTGCGGGAAGTTGGAATCTTGAAGAAGGATCCCGAGTCGTTGAGAGAGCAAATTCAGAAGCTGGAAGTGATGAGTAAGTTATAAAGTTTTGCCTTTGTATCAGTACTATACCCTTTCACATGATTAACTATGTAACTTTAGCTATCACAGCGTTCCCTGTTATGGAATAATTCACTGTTGTTGCATGAGAAAGGTGGTTTTTTCAGCTGGGTAAATCTTATTGGCAAAGATTCTATTAAAACAAGCTATACTCTGCCTCCTTATTCACAACTTTTTTGTATCACTAGCTAATTCAAGTATATGGGATTTTAGAATCAGCATGATAGCGTCTCCGATTTATCCTTAATTCCAATGATTTTTTTGTGGTAGAAGATGTGATTGCCCAGTTCTTTCGCAGATATAATTATACCACCTTCCTTTGTCTAAAGTTCTTGCCTGTTTTCCCATTTTTGTCATTGATTTCTTCTATAAGAACACAAATTTTCAAGACATACTGTTGAACTTGTGGTTGTCATTAAGATGATCTGTTCACATGCTTAGTGTGCTGACTATATGGTTGTTGCTGCTTCTAGGTCCTGCAATTCAGTTCAAATCATGGTTTTAATTTAATGAATCACTCGTCACTTCTATGTTTGGTCCATGAATAGGTCAACATTCTGCATACTTTGTTTATATCACTGTGTATCACACATGATCAGTTTGAGTGATGATGGAGAGAGGGTTGGAGGGAAGAGAGGAAAGGGAAGAGAGAGATGCTCCAGACTATTAGATTTTGTTTTTCTCTACGGGAAAACTCTGATTTTTATATGATCACCTGATCTTTGCTCTATTGATTCTGCAGAAGCAGATGGAGCTTTGGACAAAGCTAGAAAACACAAAAAGCGACAACTTGAGGATACACTGAATCTTGTGATCAAGAAGAGGAAGGTAATCGCTAAACCTTATGCACATAGGAGGAAATTCGAGCGTATATAGATTAATGTATTTTGCAACATCATAAATGATGAACTTGTGTTTCATTTTTTTTATCAAGCAAATAAAATTTATAAATAGGTACAAGAGATACACAAAAAAGTTTAAAAGTTACAAAGAGAATAAAAATGGACCGAAACGAAAAACTTAATCTAAAATACAACTAATGGGCTCCCTAATCCAATTTGTGCAAGAGTAATTGAAGGCTCCATGTTTTTTGTTCTTAATCCAAAACCAACTCCTGAACTTGATCAAATCCATAACATCGTCCTTTTGTTCAACCGGGCTTCTAAAAATTCTTTTGTTTATCTCTAAGCCAAATAGACCAATTGACCGCCTGCCAAATTGTTAACCATTCTTTAAATCCCTTTGAGTGTATCCAAAATTCTTTGTGTTGAGTCAAGTGAGCTTTGAGCTCATGATGCAAGACAACTGTCATTCCTAGCCATGCATAACTCTGCATCCAAATTTGTGTTTCATGTTTTGCACAGTTGATCATTTAAGAAATATATATTATATTGGAACTTCAAAATAAATAAGTCATTATAAAAACGCAGCCAACCTTACTGCTCAAGATGTGCTAAATAATACTATTCGTCAACTTGATTTATGGATTGGCTCATCGATGACTCCATGGACATATTTCACTTGCTAGAATGAAATGCAATAGCAAGCGGGCCAACGATTTTTCGCCTACATGTTTATCGAAAACTTTTGTTTGCTGGAAAGATATTTGACATTATGATATATGTGGGCATTTTAGCTTGCTGCTCAGGGTGCTTATGGACCGGATTGGTCCGGATCCAGACCGGATCAATCCGGTTTCAAACCGGATTGATCTGGTTCCAGGCCATGGAACCGATCCGATCCGGTGGTCTAGATTGGACCGTTTCCAATCCGGAACCGGTCCGATTAATATTTATTTATTTTTATTTTTTTTGATTGGTGATAGTTTTTTTATATGTCTAAATATCTTATTCAAATAATACATGAAATATGATGAAAAAATACATATTTTATTGAATAAGAAAAGCTTGATATAAAATCTACAGCATTTGAATTTTTTTAAAAAAAAAATTATATTATTCATCATAATTAATTATTATAGTCTTCGCAAATTCTTCTCCATCTTCGGAACTTTGGTTGCTGAACTCGTCGACTCCTCCTCCTCTTTTATTCCTTCGCTCCGCATCGAACCAATCTTTGTGTAATGTAAGCATGCACAATGAATCTGCATTAAGTGAAGTTCGATGGTCTCCAATGATTCGGCCACAAGTTGAGAACATCGACTCCGATGAGACACTGGATGTTTGAACCGCAAAAACGTCACTAGCCATTTTGGCTAATATAGGAAATAGAACATGTGGAATATTTTCCCAATATTTTATAAATTTTGCCTCCATAAGTTGAACAAATTGTGCCAAATCATCTTTAAATTCAATAAATTTGCAAAACATATTAAATACAAGGGAAAGAAAATAAGGAGAAGTTGGATAAAAAACATCGGAAAAACGATCGGTTGCTTCCTTAAAGTAGATAACAAAGCAGTACATTGAGTAACAAAAGCCCAATCAGTAGGACACGATAAATAACTATCATCACTGTCAGGCATTTGATAATTATTGTAGAAAACAGTTAAAGCTTCCTCATAAGGTAACATAGATTCTAACATGCGATATAAATAATTCCATCTAGTTTCTATGGGTGATGGGAAAAGAGTATATATAAGACCTTGAGTCGCACAAGCATGTTTCCATTCACGCTTAATTCGGGATTGGCGTATCCATTGACAACAATTTTTAAGTTTTGCAATTCTATTATATTCAAAATCTTTATAACCAACTTTTACGGCTAAGTTAATTATATGGCATGCACATCTAACATGGAAAAAAACACCATCAGGTATTGGTTTTAATTGTACTTTTAGATCACGTACCGCCGATGTATTATTTGCTGCATTGTCAAGTGTAATAGAAAATTTTTTATCTGCAATTCCATAGAACCTACAAATGTTAACAATATATCTAGCAATCAAGATACCAGTGTGAGAAGAATGTATTTCATCAAGTGATAAAATTCGTTTTTGCATGCACCAGTTATCGTCAATCCAATTACAAGTAACAACAAGAAATGAACAACTTTAATTTTTATCCAAATATCAGTTGTTAAACTAACTCTGCAGTTTATAGTAGAAAGATGCTCAATTAAAGATTGACGATATTCAACAAAAAAACATCCATACAATTTTTTCTAAGTTTGTGTCTAGAAATATGTTTAAAACCAGGTTGGATATCAGAAGCAAATTCAACAAAGCCGTCTTGTTGAGATAACAAAAAAAGAGGTGCACATCTAATAACAAAGCAAACTAGTAACATGCGGTTTATTGCAGGTGTTAAAATAAAATTTGTGCCAGTTTCAGGATTAATTTGTTGTTGAGTTGGTTCCCTACCTATAGGTTGTAGAGTAACCTCGTCAAAATTATATTTTTTAAGTAAATGTTTCTTAAAGGTTCCGGTACCTCCAACGGAACCGTCTGTTTTATAATTATAGGTCGTTTTACATATTTTACAAACAACAGAAGATTCGTTCGTACCTAGTTTCGTAACCATATCGAAATGATCCCAAACCTTACTTCTTTTGGGACGGTTACTCGGGCAACTCGCAGCGGTAGTAGTTGCGGATGACCCGCCGGGCGTCGGATTTTGGACTGCGGCAGGTTCTACAGCGTTTTCTGCTTCTTCAACATCGAAAGCATCATCGAATGCGGCAAAAAAATCAAAATTTTCTTGTACGAAAGGTGGAATTGAAGGAGCACGACCATTAGTAGAAGAAAATGTCATCGTAATATTGAGAATATAATTAGTTTAACAAAAGCTGCAAAACTAATAAAAAGATTATGAGAACCAATTGATAATAGAATTGCAAAAATAAAATTGTATGGAATAATATTGAAAGGAATATTGGAATTAGATGAGAAAATGATAGAGTGGGAGAGTTGTTTGAGGAAAAAAACAGGATGAAAATAGTGTTGGGTAAAGGGGTATTTATAGGTTACAATTTTTTTTTTTTAACGGCTACTAGCCGTTGAGCAGCATGCCCGTTGGCCAACGGGCCTTTTTTTTTTTTTTTTGAATTAAAAAAAAGCACCGGTTCCGGTTCCAAACCGGAACCCGAACCGGTGTTGAACCGGATCGGTTCCGTTGGGACCGGAACCGCCGGTTCGGTTGTTCCGATCCAACGGAACCAGTCTGATCCGGGTTAAATCCGGAACGGACTCGGGCCCGGGACCGGGTTAACCAGGTCCCGAATCGTTTTAACCGGTTCGGCAGCTTGATTTGCTGCGCTAGAACTATTACTCATGCTCCTCAAATATAGACGTTCTTGTTAGAATTTTACAGAATTTTTGTGCAATGATCTATACTATATATTAAGTTAGAGGGCATTTGTGATCTCTTTGGTGTTTCACAATTTCTATAATGTATATTAAGCTAGAGGATAGTATCTTTGGCGCGTCACAATTTTATTTTATCTAAATAACCTTATTTTCATCTATTTTAGATGAAGATAAATTATGAATTTGAGTCATTTGATGTGTCATCTATATATCTATACTATACTATATATTAAGATAGAAGACTTAAATGGTCTTTGGTGTGTCACAATTTGATTTCACTTAAATAATATTATTTTTATCTATCTTGCAGTCCAAACATTAATTTATTCATTTGGTATATTATCAATTGAATTTACTAACGTAGCTTTATTTTTTATGCGAAAATTATTACAATATTTACTAGTTCTTATTTTTCCTAGTTTTTTATCTAATTGCGTTAGCATCATGGAGAATGGACATAATATGACAATGCAACCGCACGCATTGCATGTACTACAACACTAGTAGTGGCAAAGCCAGCAAATGCCAGCAAATAAAATCAAGGTCCATAGTCACATATTATGCAAATAAACGTTTGTGTCAAATCGTCCATATCATGATACTTATTTTTGCATTTATTACCATGCAGCATTTCAGAACTAATTCATGTATTGAGTTAAAAAATTTCAAACTTGTGAGGATCATGCAAATATATGTTTTAATTTATATATTTTTAAAACAACTGTGCTAGACGTGGGTTTGAAATGAGGGGGAGGAGGCCAAGACCTCCCCTGTGCAAACAAGACCATAAAACATTTTAAGATTCTCCATTGTGACATCAGACTTTCTATCCATTTTTATCATAGTAGTTGGAGTTAATTGCCAAACTGAAGAATACAGATGGTAGAGGAGAGGCTGCTATAATAATTTGAATGTGTACCTTGTGGAATATACAAGAAGTATTTGTGGGTTGCACTTTCCTCCCTGCAAGGTTGCCATTTTTTATCCAAGTGGCCTTTAAGCTTTCACCCCAAACTAGCAAACGAAACTTGCAGAAATTGAAAATATTGTCTTGTGACCACCCCAAAAAGAATGTCAGATTAACCTGTTCTACTAGAGAGAGTATCTGTACCACAGCTCTTTCCCCGGATATTGGAAACTGAAGTCAACCATTCACCAAATTTCATACAATCAAGCACCTGATTCATTTGGAACTTTGCCATATTTAATTTTTGTTCTTTTATCAAGAAATGTACAGTTGATGTGCTCCGAATTACCAAATTTATCAATGCAAACTGTTATTTGGAAGGAAAAAAAAATCATATATCATAGCTATATTAGTTTCATTGAAGGAAATCGTCCTACCAATAAAAGAATTATTTATCTTGCAGCTTCCAACATTACAAATGATTCCCACAATTCGACAAAATCCTGTATCCTGGGCTTAACAATCAATTGAGGATATGCTTTGTCTGCGCTAAAATTGTTTTTGATTTCAAGCTATGATTTTCAGATAAAGTATGCTTTTGGCCTTGTGTAACACATGCTTTTTTTTTTGAAAAGGCAAAAAACACATTAACTATTAAAATAAGTACCAGAGGTACTCAAAGAGTTACAAAGTAAAATTAAAAGGCAATAACCCTAAAACGCGACCACAACCACAAAACTATGACTTCAAAGCTAATAAACAAATAATTGGCTCATGACGCCAATCTACAAACGATGTCCCCAATCTATTACGTCCTCTATTACTAATCCAGAACCACGATCGAAAGATGATCAACTCTAATAAATCTTCCTTGCTCGCCTCCGCTCCCTTGAAGACTAATTTGTTGCGTAGCAGCCATAAGGTCCAAATAATCGCCTCCCAAATGGTCATCCACTCCTTCTGCCCCTTCACATGGTTCCACATCCCCTTATGTTGCGACAACCGATCCGCAGGGTCCGCCGATAAGACTGTGGTGACTCCAAGCCAATTGTAACATTGCATCCACAACTTATAAGATTCCGAACAAATGAAAAGCACATGTTGTGTCGTCTCTTGATTTTGTCTGCAAAGAACACATTCTGCCTCCGCCGATCCCGCAAATATATTTCTCCGACGGAGATTTGTCATTGTAGGGATTCGATCTCTAAGGACTCTCCACATGAAGGCCGTCACTTTTGTTGGGGCATACGTCCGCCAAATTGAGTTGAAAGTGTTCGCCACAGCCAGTTCCACACCCTCCTCGCTTTGAATCCGTGCGTAAGCCGACTTCACCGTGTATGCTAAAGCCTTGTCTGCTGTCCAAGTCCAAACATCGTCGCCCACCAATTGCGGTTGTAACCTGTCCAACAATGAGAAAACATTAAGCAATAAAGTTTCCTCCCATTCAAAGAGGTCTCGTCTCCAATCCCATTTCCATACCCATGATCCCCCTATCCATTCTCCCTTATTGCCTACAAGAACATCTCTATCTCTTGCTATCATCGCCAACCTAGGGAATCTAACTTCCAAACTCTCGTTCCCCACCCAAACATCTTTCCAAAATTTAGTCCCCAACCCATTCCCCAATTGTTTCCTCAATCCCCCCTTGAACCAAGCAGATGTGTCATGAATCGAGTATTTCAAGATATCCCCCCACCATATCGACACCTTTCTCCCGCCCCTATACTCCCTATGATTTATTAAAGTTCTACTAGTAGTTCCATATTTAGACCTAATGACTCTAGCCCAAAGCGTGTTATCATTTGTCAACATGTCCCAACTCCATTTACCTAGCAACGCTTTATTGAAAGAGTCCAAGTTGCGAATACCCAATCCCCCATTAAATTTGGTTTTGCACACATCATCCCATTTTACCCAGGCTACTTTCCGGCAACTCTCCCCGCCCCCCCAAAGAAAAGCACTTTGCAATGATCTGATTTTTGTTAAAACTGTTTTTGGAGCACGGTAATAGGAGAAAAAATAGATCGGTAAGGACGTCAACACGACATTGAGCAAGATCACGCGACCACCAAAAGACACGCTCTTATCATCCCACACTGTCAACCTTTTCCGGATTTTGTCAATGACCGGTTCCCACAAACGCTTGCGTGTCTGATTTCCCCCAATCGGAAGGCCCAAATATTTGAACGGAAATTCTCCCACATTACAATTCAGCACCGCCGCCATTTCGTCCATCTCTGACTGTTCCAGATTCAACCCAAAGAGACTGCTCTTATGGAAATTTATTTTGAGTCCCGAAAGCATCTCGAAATTACTCAAAATAGCTTTAAAAGTGATCGCATTTTCAACTTTCGCTTCCGCCAGCAACAGTGTATCATCCGCAAATTGTAAGTGTGAGATTTGAATCTGATCCGCCCCCACCCATAACGGTGAAAGTAAGTTCATATTGACCGCTTTAACAGTCATTCGACTGAGAGCTTCCGCTACTATTACAAAAAGAAAAGGAGACAATGGGTCTCCTTGACGCAGACCTCTTTGTAACGGAAATTCCTGTGTGGGGCTTCCATTAATCAGAACAGATGCTGTGGCACTGGTAACACATGCCATTATCCACTTTCTCCATCTGGCATCAAACTTCATTAATCCCATGACATGATCTAAAAACTTCCAATTGACTGAATCATATGCTTTTGCGAAATCCACTTTGAATATCATACCCTTTCTCCTTTTGCTTCGATACTCATCAATCAATTCATTTACAATGACCGGCCCATGAAGGATATGACGACTGCCAATGAACGCTGTTTGAGTCTGAGAAATAATTCCATCAATGACTTTTCTCAATCTGTTGGCTAAGACCTTTGAGAGCACTTTGTAAACACAACCAATGAGAGCAATCGGTCTGAACTCCTCAATTCTAATAGGATTGTCTTTCTTAGGAAGGAGGACGATAAACGATGGATTGCCACCTTTGATTATTCTGCCATTTCTATGAAACTCTTCAAAAATCTAATGAAATCATCTTTGAAGGTTTCCCAAAAATGTTTGATAAACCTGAAATTAAATCCATCTGGTCCCGGACTTTTTGAACTCTCACAATCCCACACTGCCAACCGAATCTCATCTTCCGAAAAGCACGCTACCAATGATTCATTGTCGATACTCGACAGTTCCCCAAATTGTATATCTTGCATTGTTGGTCTCGGCCACTCATCTTGTTTATACTGATTGCAGAAATAATTTCGAACCCCTTCATTGACTCCCTGCACATCGTCAATCCACACCCCATCAAAATACAACCCCACGATTTCCGATCTTTTCCTGTTCCTATTGATCACCTTATGAAAAAATCTGGAATTCACATCACCTTCTCTTATCCATTTAAGTCTGGATTTTTGATATAACAAGGTGTCCCTCATCCCCAATCGCTTCTGCAAACTGAGCGCTTCGAGTTGCCTTGCTTGGTTCTCTGCTTCTGACAACTCTCGACACTCTGTCATTCTATCCCATTCATGCAACAAATCTTTTGATATCCCAATTTTAACATCCAAATCACCAAAGACTTCTGAATTCCATTTTTTGAGGCTCAACTTGAGACACTTGAATCTTTCCTTTAAAACAAAACTTCCCCATCCTGAAATGTTGAAGCTATTCCATTCCTGTTCCACAAATTCTCTAAACTCTGTATGTTGTAACCATGCATCTAAACATCTGAATGGTTTTGGCCCCCACTCTTGCTGATGACTCTTCAATAAGATTGCGCAATGATCAGAAACAGTTCTTTTCAATCCCCACTGTGTGAGAGCTGGCCATTCCTGCAACCAAGAAGCCGACAGTAGAAATCTGTCTAATCTGCTGACACAAGTACCATCAGGTCGATACCACGTATACTTCCTTCCGACCAAAGGTAAGTCTATCAAATTCGACTTACGTATAAACGAGTCGAAACCTCTCATTTCATTAATGTATTGATGAGAAGATCGACCCCTCCTCTCATGAGGTTGTCTTACCGCATTAAAATCTCCACATATACACCAATTGTCCTTCTGATTCTGTTCCATTCGGTCTGATAATGTATTCCACAACTCTGTTTTCGAAGCCAAATCTCCTGTCGAATATACATTAATGATTGTGCACTTGATCTGTTTTGTTCCCCAATATCCTTCGACTCCCAAAAAACCTTCCTCTCCCCAACACCTGTCCATGCAAAAAACGTCCGCATTCCACACACTGAGAAGTCCTCCAGCGGCTCCCAAAGCCCCTTTATATGCCCAGTTGAAATTTTCTCTCCCCCAAATCTTTTTGCACATGTCCGTATGTATGAAATCCTTTTTGGTCTCTTGTAAGCACAAGAAATCCACCTTTTCTTTTTGCACCAACTCTCGCACTTCCCTTTTCTTTACTCGCCCCCCTATACCACGGATGTTGAAGCTGACAATAATCATTGGTTCACAATGGCGTCTCCTAATTCCTCATTCAAATTCCTCGTCTTGTGAATAGCTGCCTCATTTATTTTTTCCATGTTCATAAGATATTGGATAATTTCATCGTCATTACCGTGACCCATAATCCCCGAAGTCTGGTCTATTGTCCAAAGTTGAATTGCTTTTGCGTAACAAACCTCTTCTCTGTTTGAAGTGTTTGTAGTGTCAATCACACCTTTGCCAACTCCTGGAATCATCTTCCTTCGATCTTCGAACCTCCGTTTTCGCTGATAGGTTCGTAGGAATTGCTTCTCCGTCCTCGGAGTGTGGTGAGTGTTCTCATTACGTTCCTCAACCACCACATTCTGAATCTCCTCCTCCGTATCCTTGTCCAAACCGCCCAGTTGTTGACTGTGGGCTTGTTCTGTATCATTTTGAGCTTCAACTTCCTCCAGTAACGTCTGAGGTACTGATTCAAAGGAGAAGTTTGAATCCGATGACGGTGAATCCGGAGGCGACTCCAACTTAAATGATTCAACCTTTTTCGCCTCCGCTATATTAGTGACATCTTCCAACAATCTGATTGAATAAATTGTGCCATCAATGTCAACTTGTGTCACCATATTGATGAAAGTCTTGGCACTAGTGGCGATAAGAAAGCGACCACAATCAAGTCTCTGACGACCCAATGTGTCCTCACCAATTTTAATTAATTTTCCCAGCCTGCTCGCCAACAGATTGAAGAACCTCTGGTTCCAAGCCTGAGCGGGGACACCTAAACAAGATATCCACGCTTCTCTTGTTGAAGCATAGTAGTCTTTGTGCCAGTAATCGATGTCACTAAACCACTGCCCCAACCATTCCTTATCAGCAGTGAATAGTTCTTGTAGCTTCAATCTGTTTTCATCAAATCAACACAGATTGTCCCCCCATTGGTATGATTCTGGAGTTAACAAACCCATTCAGGATGAGATCGTGTTGAGCCTCTACCAATTTCAACGAATCATGGAGTGTCCCAACGACACATCCCTCCAACCATTGAATTTCTTCCTTTTTAGTTCTGAAAGTCAAACCAGCCCATTCCTTGTCAGTTCGATCTCTTCCCAACGTATGATGATCCCTACCAGCCTCCATCTCCTTCTCCTGCACAGGCTTGGAGTCTGGAGCTGCAGCTTGGGCGTAGGATCGCCCTGGCAAAGTCCTCCGATCAGGTATGAGGTGAGTGCGCATCCCTGATACCGTCTTAGCATCGCGCGTGAATCGGGCGAGATTTGCTTTGATTTTGTACGCCCCCAAACAGATGTTATTGAGGGCCACTTCTAACTGTTGGACATTGAATTCACCCTGAATCTGACAAAGCCAAACTTCTTCCCAAATTTATCTCGTTTGTGGGGATGAATACATCGCATACAGCGCCGATTTTCTTAAAAGTGCGCCACATCTCCGACGGAAACCATGAATCCGGAAAGTTGGTGAAGAAAAATGCCGTGGAGTTGTCGATCAGTCTACGCAGAAATTCTGGGCGGCTGCGCTGCTGGAACGTCGTCTGAAGAAGTGGTGCGTGAGCCTGGATCGAACCATGTTGACTGCCCTTACCGATCGCTAGGCTAGGGAAGGGTCTCTCACGCTCGGAATGGCTAGGGTTAGGGTGGGGTAGGGTGTGCTCCGGTGGTGATCGCCGCGCCGGAAAGGTTTGGTGGCGGCTGAAGGGCTGGGCGGGAAAATATTTGAATGTCTCTCCACACTTTCTCTCTCTAAACATGCTGGTCGGGTTTTTTTTTGTGGAACACATGCTTGTCGCATGTTCCACATCTTTGTGAAACTAAACCTTTCCATTTCCTTTTAAAAGTCGGTAATAGTTTAATGGTTGTTGTTTCTTCTAGTTGTTTCCTTATTAAGCAATATATTATTCCATTTAATGTTTTTATTTTTCTTTACGCAATAACCATGTTTTTTCCCATTTCCATGAGAGTGATGATACGTTTCATCTTCCTTGATTTGGTTCTTTCTGAAGTTTTATGAAGTGACATTAATAGTCTGATTTCCCTTTTGTTGGTCAGGAATACGAAGAGAAAGCAAAGGAAAAAGGTGAAGCAACTGTTATGTTCAGGTCAGCTTTACCTCATAAAATTATTCTTTTATTTTAAATATGAAGATTCATAACAATTCTTAGTTCAAAGTTCTGTTATGCTACTCTTTTCTAGCCATTTGGGACCTGTTAGAAGGCGGACTACTGCAGAAGAGGAAGAAAGAGTCGATCATCCCGGACCTGAAGTATGTTCTTACATAGTTTCCGTGGTTTATGAACTTTTTGATTGATCTGTGAACCCACACAAAGGGATTTATTGACGTAGGACTCTGTCTATTATCACCCAACTCTAAATCCTTCTGGAGCTCCTCCACCTGGAAAACCTCCAATGTTTAAGTCATCCATAGGTATACTTATTCTTTTCTACTTATATATTACTCAATGTTCAAGTCATCCAGGTGTATCTTAATTGTTCCTTTTCTCTTTGTATCACACATTTTTTCTTCCCTACTCAGCAGCCACATCCATAAACTCTATTTTAGATTCTGCTGTTTATTTTGAACTGCAGGACCCAGGATACCTTTACCAGAAGCTTCAGCAAGTAATAATGCATCTTCATCAAAGCTTGAGTCAGAGGATGCCTCTTTATCAGTCCCTCTTTTTCCACCTCCACCACCTCCTTTGCCTGTTTCCGACTTAGATTCCGGAGATGGCTCTGTTGTTCCTGCGGGTTTGCCTTTACCTCCGCCACCCCCTATGCCTCCAAAGCCCTCAAATACAGATGTAACTGCAATATTGCCTCCACCACCTTCTTTGCCTCCGCCTCCTCCTGGTCCACCTCCAAAAGAACTGCTTGCTGTTCGTCCTCCTCTTCCTCCTCCCCCACCCATTCATCAATCTTTTCAACCACCTCCTCCTGGTACTTTTGGAAGTGAAAAGCCGGCAAACTCAGATGATTCAGCCACCAGGAATCCAAATCAGGTATACTTCTCACATAATTCATTCTTACCTTTATTCTTTGGTCTACTCTTTCAATTTTATAAAATATAATTTTTCCCATCAAAATATATACTGTCAATTCATGCAGACGTTATTGTCTATTTTGGGGAAAATTATTGCATAGCCGATTTAACATATTTTCATATCCCAATAATTCTATAAGTTACTTTTTCTTTTAAAACTTATTCTACTGTATTTAATAACTAAAAGACTCAATTTATCAAAATTTGGTAATATTTTTCTCAAAATGACCCTTGATTAACTTGTTTTTATAAAAATAAATATTTAATATATGACCGCATCTGGATTTACCTATAGGATGAACCAGAGGAAAGGTCGTCCTCTCCCAGGATTGGTTGGGTGAAGCCCGGAGACTTTGTTTATAAAAGAAATAAAAATAAACACTTAATAACAACATTATCTTTCATCTTATTTTTCTGAAGTGATTTTCATATATATCTTGGTAAATAGTGACAAATGCATGAATATCAAGAGCTTTTTATATTTTTTTTCAATTTATGTCGAATGATTTGATATTAGTTTCTTAAATCTATATTTATGGATATGTATAAATGATTATTTATTATGGACACAGTAGTTTAGATGAGCTGATTTTAATATATATCTTATCACCATTCATATAATTAACATATATTAAATTAATCTATTTTTATATTAAAAATATTGTTATACACAGTTATATAAATTAATGTTACATTTTTTTTGTTATGATATAATAGTTGTGTTTGACTATGAAATTATACAATTTTAAGATCAGATAATATTTATTTCTAACTATCCTATGGAATTTTTAAGTAATATTTTAAATTTTTAGACAAAATCGGAAGTGGAATTTATTCTAAATCCATTTCCATTTTTAATCCATGCCAAACGTGGCCTTTATTGATGGATTACTTTTGAATAATTTTCGTAGCTGATGATTATCCTGTTCTGGTTCTCTCAGATGCCTACTGTTCTTCCTCCACCACCTCCATTACCAGGACTGTCTTCCAAGTCTGGAAATAATCAACCGGAAAGCTCATATTCTGAATCTGTAGTAAAAGCTACTACCGAGGGCAAAGATTTTCTTAACATGGTTCCTCCACCTCCATCAATAAGGCAACAACCTGGCGCTCCCATGCACCCAAATTTGCAGCCAGATGTGCCACCTCCAGGAATTTTGCGCTTTCCACCACCTCCTCCTCCAAATGATATGCGCCCTCCTCTGACCACTCCTGGAATTGCCGGACAACCTGTTCCACCCGGAGTCATGGTGTCACGGTTACCGATGCCACCTTTTGGACCTCCTCCCGGTCCTCTAATGATGCGACCCCCACTTCCACCTGGCCCACCTCCCATTGCACAAGATGGTTTTGTTGCTAGAATGCCTGTTCCTCAGAAGCCATCATATGTTAGATCTGCTGCTTCAACTGTTGTAAAGAAGCCTCTGGCACAGCATACTCCTGAGCTTACAGCTATGGTGAGTTTCTCTACTAATTTCTCCTTGCCTATTACCAAATTAAAAATAGTTTCGAGTATGTCGTGCATGAATGATGAAAGATGTGCATCTCAATAATAGATCAAATTGGTTTAGCACTTTCAGTCAACTCGTGGTTAGGAAATGTTGGAGAGACCCTCAATCGTTATTGAATTTAAACGATATGTTGTAAATAATTATGCAATTAATTTTACCTTACACTCCCCAACCCCCACCCATTATGTACCAGGTTCACTTGAAGTGTTCCTGGTAGTGTACTTTATTTGTAGGTTGCAAGAGATTAATTAGACGTACCATATAGTAACCAATAGTAATGATTATAATGCTTTAAAATAATGTGCAAAGCTGGTTTCTTGAGGATTAAGATTGGGTTCTGAATCTGAATCACACTTATTTTTAGCACATAGTGGTTTGTGTGAGGAAAATGGAATTCACACCTGTGTTCTAATTGTATTGATATTCAGGTGATGGGGTAAAAATTAATAGGCACAGAGGGCTTTCATGTTTTCTGTGTTTAAGTTTGTCATCCGCTTAATTGTCAGTCAAGTATATTGCTTTCCTTCAAAAGGTCAAATAAGAATAGTGTCCTCACAGTTTATTCAGTATAAAGTATTGAGGTTAATTGTGAACCAACAAGTTTTTAGTAAATAGGTAGGAACAAAAGTGGAGCGTTTTTTTATTCGTTAAC
The DNA here is from genome assembly GCA_907163345.1 of Haberlea rhodopensis. Lineage (NCBI taxonomy): Eukaryota > Viridiplantae > Streptophyta > Magnoliopsida > Lamiales > Gesneriaceae > Haberlea > Haberlea rhodopensis. Next base: position 2,712,512 of record CAJQUN010000031.1, on the reverse strand, counting down.
ATTGGAAAAATATGCATTGCTCATAAAAATTTGGGAAGAATAATCTCTAGCCATGTATGCGGCACCCAAGAATTTTGAAGGATCGCTACTTCTTGTGTTCTTGAGAGAGGAGATACATAATTAATGGTAAGTTTAGAATATCCCCATTCCCTGAGAAAAGAATCCTGTCAATATCAATATAAATGATCAAACCTTTCGCGTGGGCTCGACGTGCCCTTGTATGGTCTAGGCCCCTATTAAAGATATGGCAGAAAGAATTAATAGAAAAAGAGCTCCAGTATAAAGATCTTCATTAGTGCGTAACCGACTGTATACCACCACTGATAAACATCAGAATAAGCGATATTGATTGGGAACACCCCCTCGAGTAAAAGCTTCCACGACTAGTTGGCCAAATGAGGATCCCAAATTGCATGAGCAATAGGTCTTACATGTAAAAGACAACTACTTATAGGACAGCCTGCCATCCACACCGAGCCGTATCAGGTACAAAGTCAATCTGATTGGCAGCCCGTCACCTGTTATCTTATAGTTTAGGGGCTTTAGCAGTTTTTGGTTTCATTGCTTGTTGTTTTGTCTGGTCCAATAATACTGCTTATCCTAGCGAGTTTTATGGACCCACTGGACCAGAAGCTTCTCAAGCTCAAGCATTTACTTTTCTAGTGAGAGACCAACGTCTTGGGGCTAATGTAGGATCCGCTCAAGGACCTACTGGTTTAGGTAAATACCTAATGCGTTCTCCCACCGGAGAAGTCATTTTTGGAGGAGAAACGATGCATTTTTGGGATCTGCATACTCCTTGGTTAGAACATCTAAGAGGTCCAAATGCATTGGACTTGAGTATGTTGAAAAAAGACATACAACCTTGGCAAGAACGGCGTTCAGCAGAATATATGACTCATGTTCTCTTAGGTTCTTTAAATTCTGTGGGTGGTGTAGCTACCGAGATTAATGCAGTGAATTATGTCTATCCTACAAGTTGGTTGGCTACCTCTCATTTTGCTCTAGTATTCTTCTTCTTCTTCGTAGGTCATTTATGGCACGTGGAGCAGGATTTGAAAAAGGAATTGATCGTGATTTTGAACCTGTTCTTTCCATGACCCCTCTTAATTGAGGTTTGTTTGATGATGCCCTTAAGGGTAGTGCCCTTAGGGGCATCATCACCATTCATTTGGAATCTTTTTTTAAAAAGGAAAAAAAAGATTCCATTTGGATGGTGGATGTTGCTCCTGAGGACAGCGCCATTAAGGGCAGCAACAAAGTTTCCCTTAATTGAGATGAGACAGGGGATCCAATGAATGTTTGAATTAAAGTAGGAATCCATCATATATTGGGAATCTGGTTATACTTAAAAAGTATTCCTTTTTTTTTTTCCAACTCATTTCCATCTAATATATTTTTCTATTTTTTCAGGTTCCTGCCTCTGTACGCGTCAGGAGAGAGTCCGCACTACCAAAACCAAAGTCAAAATCATCAGCTGTTTTACCCACAAACCGGCATATAGCATCACCTGTCATAAAGCAAGAATCCATTACATCCTCTTCTGCAACAAAGCCCCAAAGTATTGATGACTCGTATACCGCATTCTTAGAGGACATGAAAGCCCTCGGTGCACTTGATAGTTGAGCTGAAACTTTGTATGATTAGAGGTCGAAAGCACAAAAATGGCCATTCGGCAGAGTGCAAAACGTCTTGCAGCAACATACCTTCATTTTCTCTAGTACTTATTTTTCTGCCCCTACTAGTCAACTTTATGTTGCTTAGGTACATTGATGTGGAGACTGGGAATGATCTCTAGCAGGTGATACTTTATGCCTTGTTGATCAATGTAGCTCATCGCCGTGTACTTCTTGGGTTATTATTTGTGGCGGGTAACATTTTATTTACTCTGACCGAAGGGAAATTGTAAGATATACATTCAAATTATTCAGCTCATCGCTCTCTATACTCAACTCGCCAAGATTTGGTTCAAAGACCATTATGTGATAGAATTTCTCAAGAGTTTTTCTTACAGCAGGACAAACTTACAGTGTTGTATTCCTCATCGCAATTGTAAATCATTTTCATTCGCCGATGGGTTGTAGCCTTCCTTGGAGGAGAGTCTTTGTAGGACTCAATGTCCTTCCTTTTAAGGCCGACTCCAGAAGCATTGACCTGCTTAGCCTCCTGGTAGTCAAACAAGAAAGAGTGTGAGATGGCACTGCTGGGGAGGGCAGCTCAATGGCAAAGTTTACGCACCTTGTACAAAACAGTTCTTGCTCGGTGTAACATAGACTTAACAAAGCGATATCTCATGAATATCAACTAAAACAATGTATCAACGCACATCAAGTCTTTCACAAAAAAAGAGGCTTCAGTCAATCACCATCATTCCTCCTACACATATAGGCAAACTCTAGTGTAAAATTCAACTTTTTGCTTAATTTTTTTGGTGAATGGTTACCGATATCTTTATTAGAGAGTGAAAAAATGTTTTTTGTATGGATCCAATCTATTATAACTCGTCTAAATAGAAAAAAACTACAATTTTACAAGTCACCATAGTTATTAACGGCACAACCGCACCAAGGTACTGTTCTAACTATTATAACTCGTCCAAAAATCAGGCTCACGGGAAACAAGTATCGGGTACAAGCATTACCATTGTAATAAAACTAATAATGGATAGATAGTGTATTATGCTAACAAATGGGAATTCATACATAAAATTGATATGAAATATATACAACTTCGGTATTAAGTATACATAAAATTGATGTGAAACCTATAAAATTTTGGTACTTATTACACGTGAACTTGTTATGAAACCTATACAATTTTGATACTAAGTATATATAAAATTAGTAAGAAACATATATAACTTCGGTACTAAACACACATAAAATTGTTATGAAACCTATAATTTTTGGTACTTATTCTACATGAAATTGGTATGAAAACTATACAATTTTGGTACTAATTAACCATGAAATTGGTATGAAATCTTTACAATTTAGATACTAGTTACACGTGACATTGGTATGAAACCCATACAATTATAATACTAGTTACAAATGAAATTGGTATGAAACATATGCAATTTCGGTATTAAGTATACATAAAATAGGTATGAATCCTACACAATTTTAGTACTTATTACACATGAAATTGGTATGTCAACTATATAATTTGTTAGTTATTACACTTGAACTTAGTATGAAATATATACAATTTTGGTACTAGTTACACATGAATTGGTATGAAACATATACTATATTCGGTACTTATTACACGTGAAGTTTGTATGAAACCTATACAATTTTTGGTACTAAGTATACATAAAATAGGTATGAATCGTATACAATTTTGGTACATATTACAAATAAAATTGGTAAGAAAACTATACAATTTTTTGTACTTATTACACGTGAAGTTAATATGAAATATATATAATTTTGGTACTAATTACACATAAAATTGGTAATAATCCTATAAAATTTTGATATTAGTTACACATGAAATTGGTATGAAACCAATACTATTTTCGGTATTTATTACACATGCAGTTGGTATTAAAACATATATAATTTTGGTACTAGTTACACATCAAGTTGATATGAAACCTATACAATTTTGGTACTAGTTACACATGAAATTGGTATAAAACATAGACTTTATTCGGTACTGATTACACGTGAAGTTGGTATGAAACCTATACAATTTTGGTACTAAGTATACATAAAATTGGAATGAACTATGAAACCTATGAAATTTCCGTACTAGTCTATACGATTTGTATAAACCTATACAATATGTGTATTAATTACACATTAAATTAGTATTAAACATATACAATTTTGGTACTAGTTACACTTTAAATTAGTATTAGTAACTACTTTCCTTAGTTTTAGTTGATTGAGCACCTATAAACCATAGAAAAAAAAGAGACAGAAGAGTGTACCTTGGCTTCCATTGATATGCAACAACTTATTACTGTTTGCAATGGTTGATAGATTTTTCAAAGAACTTTAGAATGCTCTAAAAAGACATTGAGAATCGTTTTGGTGTATGCTTGTCGTTCATTCCCGTTACGACTTGGCAGCGAGAATATAAATAATGGTAAAAGCTCATCACTGAGTGGGGACTACGTGAGAAAGAACATCTTATGTGCAGCCTTCCTTCGAGACTTCAGTCATTCCATTCTTGGGATCTAAGAAGACTAATCATTTCGGCATCTCCGCGAAGGACTAGTCCAACCCATTAGTTCTCTTAGGTTCTACGTGGACTGGGGACATGTAGGAGAGAGTTTGGAATTCGAAATGATCTCATTCAGCAGTGAGATCGAAAAATCCCGTGTGTGGGAGAAAATGTGCCAACTAGCTCCAATTAATAAACACTGATCTAATGGTACCATCTTTCTCGCTCTTCTCTCTACCATTTTAAACGAGTCTCATCCATCAATCTTTGGTTCCCTCAGGAGCAGAACAAGGCTTAGTCGAGCCGAATTACTTTTAATAAAGTTCCATCAAACAAATCTCCAGCCAATGAGTTGAGGTCTTTCAGAGCCGTTACAGGGAGAGTATGGAATGAATTTTGCTTACACAAAAATTGGTATTAAACTTATATAATTTTGGTACTAGTTATACATGAAATTTGTATTAAAACTAAACAATTTTGGTACTAGCTACACATAAAATTGGTATTAAACATATATCGTCTTAGCACTAGTTACACATGAAATTGATATTAATCTATACAATTTTGGTACTAGTTACAAATAAAATTAGTATTAAACTTATACAATTAATTTGGTACTATTTGTACATAAAATTGGTATTAAATTTATATAATTCCGGTACTACATCAATATTGATGTTAAACTTATATATCGAAGAAACAAACAATACAATTTCAAACAACAATAACAACATTTTCTATAGAATCTTCTATATTAATGTTAATCTTCTATATCGAACAAACAAAAATATCGATTTCAAAACATCAATTTCAAACTTTACAAACAATATTTGTTTGTTTTGGTACTAGTTACACATGAAATTTGTATGAAACTTATACTATTTTCGGTACATATTACACGTGAAATTGGTCTGAAACATATATTAGTTACACATGAAATTGTATTAATCATATACAATTTTGGTACTAGTTACACATAAAATTAGTATCAAACCTATAATTTAGGTACTAGTTACAATTTAAATTTGTACTAAACTTATATAATTTGGTCATAATTACACATGATACGAATTAATACAAATTTTATGCTCGTCTATGAGCATATAGATATGTGTATATGAATTGTATAAATGTCATTGACATTACTTTTTTCAATTGGGCGTTGCATGCAATGGGTTTAAGAGTAAACGTGCACGATGAATCGAGAATATGATTAGTGCGTTATAATGGATTATATCGAATCTTGCATTATTTGTGATTCCTGATTTGAATGCTTTTCAATTAACTGTATGATAGTTGAATCGTCGTATTTATTTAGAATTTATCACTCGGTTGAGGGGATTTTGAATAGGACCGTAGGAATTTACATCGTTGGAAATTTATATAGTTGACAGGCGTATAACTCCAACGAATATTGTGCTATTTAAATTGTATAATAGTTTATCTTAGGTGGACACATCAAGATGATTGTTGAATGATTATTTATATTTAACATTCGGAAGATGTATTATAATAACATATGATTCTTTGGCTAATAAACTGAAGAACACAACATAGTTTATAGTTGGGTGAAGTCGAATCTCTAGAATCCGTTCTCATTGATTTTTTCCACTTAAATATTCATCATCTTGTTAGTTTATTTTAGTTATTTAATTAATTCTCCACTTAATTCGATTTATCAAGCACATTTACTCTTAAACTCATTGTATGCAATGCCCAATCGAAAGGAGTAGAATGCCAAGGATATTTATACAACTCATATACAAACATATCTCTATGCTCACAGGCGAGCATATAATTTGTATTAATTCGTATCATGTGTAACTATGACAAAATTATATAAGTTTAGTACAAATTTCAATTGTATATGTTTAACCGTACGTATATTTCATAGGTTTCATAATTTATACCAATTTTATGTACACTTAGTACCGAAATTGTATAAGTTTCACACCAACTTCATACGTAATAAGTACCGGATATAGTATAGGTTTCATAGCAACTTCATGTGTAACTAGTACCAAAATTGTATAAGTTTTCATACCAACTTCATGTGTAACAAGTACCAAAATTGTACATGTTTCATACTAACTTCACGTGTAATAAGTACCGAAACTAGTATATGTTTCATATGATTTTCATGTGTAACTTGTACCAAAATTGTATAGGTTTTATACCAATTTCATATGTTATTAGTACCAGAATTGTAAAGATTTCATACTAATTTAATATGTATTAAGTACCGAAAATAGTATATGTTTCGTACCAATTTCGTTCATAGTTAGTACCAAAATTATATATGTTTCATACCAATTTTATGTATACTTAGTACTGAAATTGTATAGGTTTCATACCAACTTCACGTGTAATAAGTACCAAATATAGTAGGTTTCATACCAATTTTATGTGTAAATAGTACCAAAATTCTATTGGTTTCATACCAAATTCATGTGTAACTAGTACAAAAAAATGTATATGTTTCATACCAACTTCACGTGTAATAAGTACCGCAAATAGTATATGTTTCATACCAATTTTATGTGTAACTTGTACCAAAATTGTATAGATTTCATACCGATTTCATGTGTAACTTATACCAAAATTGTAGGTTTCATACCTACGGTTTGCCTAAAATTCACCCGTGAAAGAGTGCGTAATAGCTCACTAATCAAGCGATGAATGGATTTTGAATCGTTAATGAACAAAAGAAGCACTGATTGTATATGAGGAATAAATATCTGCTAACTATGTGCCAGTTAATTAAAGGGAATTAATAATTTGACATTTATTTTTATTAGAATTAACGAATTTGTGTTAAAAATTTCGATAATAGGTGAAGGGGGTCCAAAAATTCAATAAAATGTGCACTCATGGGCATAGACATATTGGTAAGGGCTGACATAAAGTGTTGAGAAATCATCCGACGTCCTAAGTTCAATCCCGTGTGGAACAAATTATCCACTGAAATATTGTGGGGGTTTGTCCAGTGTTCGGGTCTTGTTGATGCGCTTTCTCAGATATCCATCATTCGTGCACATCCCTCAATTTATCTGGTGACGATCATGAGTTTGGGGTCGCCACTCGGGTCGCCACTCAAGGATCACAAACGCAAGTTTGGATACTAGATAAAAAAAAAAAAAAAATCCAATAAAATGCTTTTTCTGCTTGCCGATTGACAGAGGAAAAGATACGAGGAGAGAGATGGCGTCGCAATCGAACGATCCTCGGCAGCCATCGGCGGCGCGGCCGTACAAGCCACAAACAGTGGCTCCACAAGACCTTCCAGTCGATTACTCTGGATTTATCGCCGTCATTTTCGGCGTATTTGGTGCAATGTTTCGGGTGCGATTTTCTCTCTCTCTAGCTATGTTCGATCTACATTTTCCCACTCAAATTCACCATTGTAATTGATAGATTTGATAATATCACTGTTTTTCCGGTTTGAATTTCTGCAAGGAAGCTCCGAAGGGTTAGGGTTAGTTGTTGATTAATCGTTTTCCGTTTGGTTTGTCACAGTACAAGGTTTGTTCGTGGCTCGCAATTATATTCTGCGCTCAATCGCTCGCTAACATGAGAAGTTTGGAGAATGATCTCAAGCAGATCTCCATGGCTATGATGTAAGTTGTTTTTACACTGATTATTTCTACTGTGTACCCATGTTGTACTAAAGGTTCAACTGTCTTTCTTTAATGTATGTTCACCCTTTTATTTAGAAAAGTAATTAAAAATATAGGAACTATATTTTCCTCAGAGAAAGCACCTACAAAACTGATGTTAGTTCCCATTATCCTTTGTAGTTAAGAGATGAAATAAAATACGTCCTCCTTGAGCGACGGGGAATGTGAACATCATGTGTTTTGCAATCGATTGGCAACACAAGGAATAAACATAATCACGAGTGTTTAGGTGGAGGTTTGTGTAGTTTGAAGGTACTTAGGCCTGGCTATGGACCGAGGATTTCCGTCGAGGTGGTGTGATCAGATGAGGACGTAGAATTAGGGAAAAAGTTTTTTGCTTTGAGGGGGGCACTGTCGACCATGTCTGTCCATGCAGTCCACCCCCGTTTAAAGTGAGGTACAAGGAATCCACCGTATAAAATTGTGCGCTAGCGCAATTGAATATATTTTCGTGTAAACTTTTATAGCTTGATGTTTCTTGTTAAGAGTCATTTAAATTGGGACTGGTGAAATGTCACTGAAAATTTACACTTAGAACAAGTGATATAGAAAAACATTACAGATTAACAAACAAATGGCGTCAATTAATATAAAAGACTAAATGGAAATCTTCTAACGAGAGCATGTTCAAGTCAAATTTCTAAACAAATGTGTTCGGTAGATGGGCACAATTGTTTTGTTTCTGTTCACTAGTAACCAGCAAGTGTTAGCTTTATCACTCTTCCTGTCCATCAGCCAAAATACAATTCCTAGATCTTATGGCCACTGATGTCTGAGCTCATCAATATTTTTTCGCAATCTCAGCAGTAGTCATTTTCTCCTATAAAAGATGAGTGAAGTGCATTCTTTTGGCCACTTTACACATCTCAATAAAACAACATTAACCATTTATGAGTAGCCACTGTGAGCAACTATATGAGGTGATTAAAAGAAACTTTTGGTAAAGATATTTGTTCACTTTGAATTTATTTCAGGCACTTGGGGCGCCATAAAGGAGTCTTCTTCTAAATAAAAGCCACAAATTATGGGAACGTTATTTTTTTTAAAAAAAAAGTATAGTTAACAATGAGAGAGACCAATAATTGTTTTCTTATATTACCTAAAACTTTCTATATATTATCGATAGATAAGTCCTACAATATTATTTGCTGTAATATACCATCTGTTCAGCTTTATGTCATGGAGATCTACCCTGGGAGATAGTTATATCGTAAGAATGATGACAGAAAGACTCGGAGAAGGAAATTAAGTATTACTTTATGTTAGTATATAAAGTAGTTTATGTTAGGATATAAAGTTGAATAACATATGTGTGATACTATAGTAACTAACACAAGGACTATAGAGGTAATACAAAAGATTTGTGTCGTCATTGTTTTGCTACACCAAGATCTTACATTATTTCAAGTCTTTTTTGGTTGATTAATAAAAGATATTTTTTACTAAAGGTATATGCTATATTCATTGATTTGAAACATAGTCTAAATTGATATCTCGCCAAATGAAGTCAATAAGAGGTTTGAATCATGGAGTGAAACCAAACCTTTGAGGAGACGGGCTTGAAGCTAAGTAAGACTTTGTCAGGATCTATGCTCTGCCAGCTTAATGGTATGAAAAATATAAAGGAGAAGGTGATTTCAGATGGTGATCAAGCACTTTATTGTTAGCAATTATGATATAGAGAAAGAAATACTGAAGAAAATGTTGCATATGACACCTTTGTTCGATGAATATGAATGTTACTTTTAAGTCTGATATCTTTTAATCAGTTTGTTTTTGTGGACACCAGGTTTGGTATCATGGGGCTGATGACAAATTACATGGGGTTGGGGCCCCGCTCGAATCCGACAAGTTAGGAACTTTGATACTCTGATATTTGGATTTTGCAACTTGTCTTGTCCACCAAAAGACCTAAGTCTCTCCTTTATCACGTTCTGATAGTTTCAATACAATGTCTTGCATTTTTGTAGTAGTTGTGATTGATTTCACTGCCTACGATGATGAGTTTGATTTTCGTAAGTTGAAACTGCAAAACATTGGGTGTCGAATAAGCTATTCGACTTGAGTTCCATTGCTTTTTTATATAATCGTTGAAGAACATGTGAATTGGCGATCAATATTTTTATTAATATTTTCATTTATATGAAAAAATCATCTCAGTACTTGCGATCGTACCATTAGAACTAACGTAAAGTGTATTAGGACCAAATGCTAAATACCAAATCATTATTATTATTATTGAAGTTAAATATTTGTTTTAGCCTTCACTTCCGAAACAGGATAAATTAAAGAATATTAAAAAATCACAAATAATTATAAAAAATTATAAAAAATACTACCTTATGGATTTAAGAAAATTAACGTCGCCATGATAAATAAGGCACATTCGGATCAAGGAAACTGCTCCCTCTCAGCACGACTTAAGTGTGTTACAAAGCGGTAGTCCAGGGTGGGTGCTCGTCCGCGAGTAATGGTGTTAGTGTTCTCCACCACTGTTACGGCAGCAGCATAGGTGAGATTTTTTTCCTTCCGTACGAAACATACTTGTTTATTTAACACTCTGCACGAGTGGGAAAAAAGAGAAGTCTAAAAACGACGATAAGGGAGGTAAAGGAGTAGCAGACGAGAAAGAAAGATTAGACGGAATTTGTGTCGAATAAGCTGACACGTTGTAAAATCAAATAATAGAATACAATCATTTCTAATTGCTCTTAGTTAAGTAGGAAAACAATGGCTCAATGTATCGCTACAAAATTGTACATACATTGGTCAAATATATGGTCGAAACACCTAATCACAAACATATCAAGCCACCTTCAACACAGCTATTTGCTGCAATGCACCCGTATCCAACTGTGGCATGATCAACTAACATAATCAACCATTATTTGAAGCTAGGCCCTCACCACGAGGCATTTTCTTTGATCCCACTGCAAAGACAAAGTTTTGTCACTAAGTGACTGTACCTTGAGAATACATAATCAATTCGTAATATGATTTGACTTGATATTATCAACAGAGCACCAAGATACATGTATTGGCAGAGGCAACTTTTATCCTTGTGTCCTTGTTAAACGCGAAGAGGTGAAAGGCGTGGAAATAGACAAGATTTTATGAAGCACAAAGATAAATGCAAGGATGAACAATTCCATTTTATCAGTTATGCCACTATACCAGCCCTTGAGAACTGGATGGTGTTTTAACACAATGAATTGTATGTAATGGAGAAATGATGCTTCAAACCTAGTACAGTATAATCTGCATCTTATCTTTTTTATTCAAAAATTGATTAAAATCTGGAACAAAAAAAAAAAAAACCAATTTTCATGAGCACTGGGTAGGTCCCCAGAACAAACATAGGCAGCTTGTGTGGTGTATAAAGTAGGAGTGCTTAACGGGCTGGGTCAATTCGGACCCGGCCCAAAACCGGACCGGTTAGTCCGGTTCGGAATCGGAACCGGATTAACCGGGCCCTAACCGGTTTGATACCGGACCGGATCGGTTTTACCGTTCCGGATCCGGTATCTTACCGGTTCCGGACCAAACGGATCCGGTTCCGGATTGAACTGGAACCGGATCCGTTTTTAATTTTTTTTTTCCGATAAATTTCTTCGTTTTTTACTTTTTTAAAAAAGAAGAAGAAGAAATATCCGGTTCGGGTCCAACCCGGAACCGGATCCAACCCGGTTCCTTAACGGATCGGACCGGTTCCGGGATTATCAGATCCGGAACCGGCCGATTCCGGACCGGACCGATCCATTAAGCACCCCTAATGTATAAAGTCTTGCCTAAAATAATAATATGAACATCAAACCACATGGATATGACATGTAAACACAGGGAAAGATTGCTAACTGTTGAATGATATATAAAGATGACTAAAGTTTTACTTAGATAAATAATTTTATATGCATAGGAATGTTGATAAGTTTGCTAGGAGTTTTAGTTTACTAGTTTATCTTTTTATTTAATTTTATCTTCCTAGATTTGAGGATTATGAGTCTTCTATAAATATAAGACATATTGTTGTATTTATTTTCAGATTGGAACAATCAATAAAGAAAAGACTAGATTGAGTATTTCAAATAATTCTTTTCTTCAAACTTACATGATATCAGAGCTTTAGGTTTGAAAAACTAAGGTTAAAAGTTTATCAAACCCTAGCCGCTGGCGAGTTGTTGCTATCTCAACTCAACCGCCGACAAAAGTAGCCGTAGAGCCAGGTTGTTCGTCGATCCATACTTCTCAAACTTTGTCTTTCATCATCGGTAAATCAGAATCCTTCAAGTTTGAATCACCGATTAAATTCCCTCATACCCAATATCATTTCTTGCGATTACACACTGTTGCAACAATACCCATCAAAATCCTTGTTCCCAGCGTTCATCGCGATCATCGTCCAGTGCCTATCGTGATTTTTCTGTGCTCTTCCAATAACTATCGCAATTTTTGTTTGCTCTCATAGTCCAAAGCCAGAACAGTTCTTTATAATCTTCATCTTTTTTTCATTATTTTTCCTGTTCAAATCCAACCATCCAAAGCAGCACTCTAATTGCTCGATCAATCTGGGATTTTCCTGGAAATCTTTTTCCCATCAAGGTCGCTGCAATTTCTCCAATTGCCCGATCGATAATCACTCATAGCCCATCGCAATCTTTGCTGCACTGTCGATCAATCACGACCCATGCAATAATAGCGATCATCGTCATCTCGCGCAACTGTTTTCTGGATTTTTTCTGTCAATCCGTCTCGATTAAAATCCAGCCCAGAGCTTGAGGTTTGTCCAGATTTGTGCGATTCATTTTGTCCCACACTTTGGGTGTTTTTTGGGCCCAAAATAAAATGCAGACTAAATATTGAAAAAAAAATTAAAAAAAAAAAAAAGCTAAAGTTGGCGTGGCCAACTTTGGAAAGTTGGCCACGCCAACTTGGTTGCCAACCAAGTTGGCAGGACCAACTTTTCAAGTTGGTCCCGCCAACTTAGTTGGCGGGACTCTTGAACACGCCAACTGGGTTGGCGTGTTGGGTCAGAAAAGTAAGACTTTGTATTTTAGGGTTATTTTGTTAAATATTTTTAAAAATTAGGTTATTTAATTAAATAACCCCAAATTTCAGGCCCATTGCATTGTTAAGCTTGAGAAGTCGGTGCCTTAGTTTTGTCCACTGCTGCTCATCATATATCAGTGGGTTCCACCACATCAGCAAGTGAAGACATGCTCGATAAGTCTAATGGAAACTTCGCTCCCCTCTTCGGAAGTGAAAGCTCATCATTCCAGGTTAAGGCCCGTCATCTTAATGGTCGGAATTATTTTCAATGGGCACAATCAATTAAGGGTGTCAATGGTGAACTCTTATCTCCAGCCTCGAACCTTAGAAGTTGCTGCCTCAAACCGCTTTTGAAAGCGATACCTCACCGATCCGTGAAGATTCTCATGTACCTACATCTCATCAGCAAGCTTGGTCTCATAAACATCTATAGCCAAGCTTGAGGGGGAGTAGATAATATTATATATATTGTTGAAGACCGAGTCTCTCAAAAGAGGAACAGACGCAGACTCCCAAAATAAAGGTGGAGACGTAGGCTAGCAAACAAAAACTCCCAAAAGAGAAGGAGTCGTAGACTAGCAGGCACAGACTCACAAAAAAGGAGCAGACGCAAACTCCGAGAAAAGGAGCATTACTCTGAGAAAGAGGAGGAACTCTCAAACAAAATTCGATAACATCTTGACAAAGGCTCTTCACTATCATAAATTTGAAGACTTGAGTTCCAAGCTGAGCATGATAAACATATATGACTCAGCTTGAGGGAGAGTCCGGGTAGCTCGCTCATCTCATAGAAAGAAATTCGTTGAGGTAAGCCTTACTCAATCAACTGAGACCCTGTTGGAAGCGTTAGTGTCACGCCCCGGGCCCAGGCCCGCGCAAACGCGACTGCACAATGGGCTCTTATAGCAACTACTTCGTATCCGTCCTCGCTTTACGAAAATGGTTAACCCAAGTTGCTATAATAGTCCATTGTAAGCCTTTATAAACCACTTTAAATTTTCATCCACAACCAATGTGGGACAAGGGTATTACAATCACCCCTCCTTTTAGAACTTGACGTCCTCGTTGCGACCTAACTCATCGATCCACCGGCACCGGGAATCTAGAGGTGGCTCCTACAGGTTCAAGAGGTGGCTCCCGTCATGTAGCACTTTGCCCCGTAGGTTCAAGAGGTGGCTCCCACGCACGTGGCACTTTGTCCCGCAGGTTCAAGAGGTGGCCCCCGTCGTGTAGCACTTTGCCCCTTTAGGCTCAAGAGGTGGCTCCCACGCACGTAGCACTTTGCCCCGTATAGCACTTATCTCCCGGTGTTTTCTGCCGGTGACTGGCTCTGATACCATTCTGTCACGCCCCGGGCCCAGGCCCGCGCAAACGCGACTGCACAATGGGCTCTTATAGCAACTACTTCGTATCGTCCTCGCTTTACGAAAATGGTTAACCCAAGTTGCTATAATAGTCCATTGTAAGCCTTTATAAACCACTTTAAATTTTCATCCACAACCAATGTGGGACAATGGTATTACAGTTAGCTCTTGTGAAGACCTTAAAGAGCCCATACCCTAACTCTTCTTACTTTACGGGGTACGCAGAGGCCTTTAACCATGCTATACCCTAGTATCATAATTGTAAATGTTTCATACCATACTCTTTTGTAATTAGTATTAAAGTTGTATATGTTTCATATGAATTTCATATGTAATTAGTATCATAATTGTAAATATTTCATACCAATATCACTTGTAATTAGTATCAAAATTATATATGTTTCATACCAATTTCACATGTAATTAGTATCGTTAGATAATCAGATTCAATCAATTAAAATGACATTATCTTATTTGTGGTCCCATCGAGTTTGATGACACAATGGGGTAAGTTTAGTAAGATTAATGGCATGCGAGCTAGAAAATTTCCACTAGATATACCAACACGTTGAACTAGAAATTGCTAAATGATTCATATGAATATAGAGAGTTAATGACAACTTAAAAAGTTCAAACTCTCCCCCCGTTACATTTCCTTTGTTCTTTTTTTATGATTCTTTTATAATAAGTTTTAAATTGTTTAAATAAAATTTTATTTTTATTTTTTTTAATTTAAAAAATATAAGGGTCGAACCGTAACCGTAACCGTAACCGGTGGTTAACCGTAACTGTAACCGACGATTCACGAACCGTAGCCAAAACCGTCTACGAAGGTTAAGGTTAAGGGTCGAGCTCTTTTGAACCGTCAACCGACGGTTCATGAACCGTGGTCATGTCTAGAACTGGTGTCATATTAAAACAGATCGAACGAACCGGGTTGGTCCAAACTGAATTGGTCCGGTTAGCAATTGAACCGATCTGGTATCGGTATTCTGGACCGGTTCCAACCTGGTCCGGTCCTATTTTTTTCCGAAATGTTAATTTTAGAAATTACAATATTTGAAGTTAATACATAAATTGATGAATTAATACATGAACGATGAGAAAAAAATTCGTACTTTATTGAAACATATGTAGATAAAAGTTACAACAATTGAAATTACTAAAATAATTTACATTATTCATCATAATTCATCAGTATTTTTTTCGCATATTCTTCTTCTCCTGAACCTGACCTAAGTACTCGTCAACTACTCCTTCCTTTTTATTCTTTGACTTAGCATCGAACCAATATGTGAGCAATGTAAGCATATACAATGATTGAGAAGAAAGATTACACATGTGGTCTCCAATGATGCGGTGGATGATGGGAACCGGAAGGTACTGCAATTTGTTTGGGTTCTTCATCAATATGGTGCACATCATTAAAGTCGGCAAAATAATCATAATCTTCCGGTGCTGGTGAAAACATAGGAATTGAGGGAGCACCACAATAACCAATGGTGGACATAAGTGTGGGCAAGGGAGGGGCAAGCACCCCCCTTGCCAAAAAAAAATCTCCCTAAAAAAAATTAAAAAAATTTACAGTTTTACCCTCTAAAAATGAATTTACCACTCAAAAAGTACTTTTTGCCCCCTCTTAAATTATATTTTGACCCATAAAAATATTTGGCCTTCATTTTTATGTTTTTTTTTTTGCACATTCCCAAAAATCCTGCATCCGTCCTTGACCATGACCACCACCGGTATAAAAAGATGTCATGGTAATATTAAAAATAATATATATAAACGAAATACAATAATATTATAATAACAAAGTGGTAATAAAATTAAGATAATTGGAAAATATTCGACAAAGTTGAGAGGATTGTATGCAACTCGGAAAATTGGAGATGAGAGAATGAGAGAATTTGGGCTATATAGTCGTTGGGGTGCAAGTCAAAGTCTTAGGTATACTCTTTTCCCACCACCCATATAAAGTCATTGGAATTCTTTGCATACATGTTACAATCTATGTTAACTTATCATGATGATTTAACTACATTCTATAATAATTATCAGATGCCTGAGAGTGATGATAGTTATGTATTGTGTTCTTATGATTGAGCTTTTGTTACTCAATGTACTACTTTGTTTTCTACTTTTAGGAAGCAACCAATTGCTTTTCTGGTGTTTTTTTATCATACTTATCATTATTTTCTTCCCCTGTATCTAATATGTTTTGTAAATTTGAATTTAGATATCATGATGATTTGAGAAATTTGTTCATCTTATGGAGGCAAAATTTAAAAAATATTGGAAAAATATACCACGTGTGCACTGCATATCTACACATTTATATCATAGTCAAGACATCGGCTCCTTTTATAATTTTTTTGAATATTACTCTAATTTTTGAAGAAGGGTGTTGATGGTCAGAATACATCAATCGGACATTCTCTCCAAAATATGTTTGCTTTGTATCATTGTGAACAAGTACAAGATCATCATTACAGAGTGGAGATGAGGAAGAAGACAATACCCAGTCAAAAAGTGGATGTATTCATTTGCTGAGGAGTCTTGGTGGAAAGAAGCTGAGATGAAGCGGAGTGGCATCTACCAGGTCGAACGAGTTACAATTCGTCTTTGGTCAAATGTTATGTAGTGCCTCGATATGAATCATACATATTTGCTATGATTATTGCATAATTATGTGATAATTACGATATGACGTGGACTCGGGTTCGGGTTGAACCGAGTATGAAAGACGAAATGGTTTATTGATGGAATAATGTTCATGATACCTTTGGCAAATAATTGATCTAAACATAGTTGGGAACAACTAATTGATGTTGTTGAGTGATATCATGTTATGAAACTGTATGAACATGGTTTACTAATAACTCTACATAGTTGGATTTGATGCATGATAGAACACTTGGATAAACAAGATAAACAAGGTATGCATTATTACTAACTATAAATAGAGGAAATCAGATTTCCAACTCATAGAACACATATTTTCACCTACAAAATCTCTACACTTGCTCTCTTCAAAACCTTGTCATTTTCTTGCAACTTTTGCTTGGTTGTGGCTTGGGAAACTTGTTGTGAAGTATTGTGAAGTGAAAGTTCAACTAGTTGGTAAGGTTTTATGTTATGTTAACTTGTATTTATGTGGGAAGAAGAACATAGATATGTAAGTTGGATATGAAGTTTACTTGTTGAAGTAATATGAGATTTAAGTCAATGAAATGTGTTGTGTTGTTAAGAAAACATGTTCATATGATGCTTGAATTATGTTCTATGAGTTTGGTGTTGAATTATGTGATCTAGGTGGAGAACCATGTGGATAGACATCAAAATCGCCATGTTCTGAAACTGTTGCTGTCTAGCGATTGATCGCTAGGATCGTACCGATCGACCGCTGAGACAGGGTAAAGTATAAGGCGGTTTATGCTTGTAGCGATCGATCGCTGCATGTGAACGATCGATCACGAGCTATAGCGATTGATCGCTAAAATAGGACCGATCGATCGCTAGAAGGTCGTAACATAATGTATAAATCAGACTGTAATAGCGTTCGATCGCTAGCTTTGGACCGATCGATCTCTAAAGTTACATCATTGAAGCGATCGATCGCGAGAATGATCGATCGATCGCTAGACTTAAAATGTTGAAAAATGTTATATTTTGTGGAAATTGATGATAAAGCCTATTATAACATTGTATATTGTTGGTATTCTTGTAGCATCATCACAGGGGACAGAACAACGAGGCGGTTAAACATTGACGCCTGACTTTATATATTTTGTGTCGCACGACAGGTACATGTTGACATACGAGTATTGAATACTGATTGATGTGATGTTGCTTTTATATGTTGAGATTGCATTATATTATTGTTGGAATCATATGCATATACATTCATATTATTGAGGTTGATGCCATGAGAGGTATGCTCATGTTGAGTATATGCTTTGGCATGCGAGGTATGCTCTTGTTGAGTATATGATTTGGCATGCGAGGTATGTTCTTGTTGAGTATATGCGTTGGCATGAGAGGTATGCTCTTGTTGAGTATATGCTTTGGGTTGTTATAAAGTGTGAGCTGGATATATAATATATGCTGCTAATATGAAGATGTGAGGAGGTTCCACTGACATCTTGAGCGGAAAAGCAATATCATATGTGCGTCGTTATAACAAAATGATGAATGAGACATGTCATGACATATTTGCATTTGGTGATGCATTATACAGAACAATCACAGTTAAAATTTTACGATGATGATTTATCGTACTATGTCTTTCTTATTGATATAGAACTGAGATGGTTGATTATCAATACTCATGTTGTGTGATCGTTTCTGTAGGGACTCATAGACGTGGGAGGACGGGATTGTGAGTCGATTTCTCATGCGAGCTGAACCACTGATTAGGAGTTGAATTCTTTAGGTTGTTCTTATGAACAGGTGATGTGTATTATGTCAAGGTTTTGTAAATGCTGTAATAATTGACATAGAAAACTGTTAACCAGTGTGTGATATTACTTAATTCATATTCACATATGTATAAGTATTTGATACGTAACGAATTAAGTAACGAGGATCTCACATGTTCATAATAGATGAAAATTTTGAAGTACTGGAGTGGAAAGCAAAAATGGCTTGAGACGTTTTTTGCGGTTCAAACATCCAGTGTCGCATCGTAGTCGACGTTCTCAACTTGTGGCCGAATAATTAGAGACCGTAGAACTTCAATTAAAGCATATTCATTGTGCATGCTTACATTGCTCAAAGATTGGTTTGACGCTGAGCGAATGAATAAAAGAGAAGGAGGAGTCGAAGAGTTTGGCAACCAAAGTTCCGAAGATGAAGAAGAATTTGCGAAGACTATATTAATCAATTATGATGAATAATGTAATTTTTTTATTAATTTAAAATGCTTTAGATTTTACCTAGAGATGTCAAACGGAGTAGATAGCACGAGGCACGACATGGAGCATTTCGCTACAGTGTCGTGCTGGGCAAAGGGGTGTCGGCCCGTGGGCCGGCACGGGCACGGCACAATATTGTAGTTTTGTTTTCAAAAAATAAAATAAAAATTATCGCGATCGATCGGCAGTGATTTGTCGATCAATCACGAATGGCAGTAGGTTACAAACAATGAAAGGTGCTTGGTGATCGATCGCCACATAACTAGCGATCGATCGCTGAAGCACCAACAGTAAAAAAAAATATCCACAGTTCCATCGGAGTCTTGTTTTAGTGCAGGTGGAAGAGTCATTGATGAAAAAATGATTAGAATGAAACCAAAGACTGTGGAGATGTGTATTCTTTTAAAGGATTGGTTGGATGCTGATAGCAGCTTACAAGGTTTGGGAGGACATGGTGTTTCTTCGGATGAAAATGAAGAAAACTAGAATAATTTTTTAAACTCTTTTTGTAATTTCTCATTTTTTTTGTTGAATGTAATTTGCAGTTTTTCAATTCGTAGACAATAACTTTTTATTTTGCAAGTATATTTTGTCAATATATATTATATTATACTATTATTATATTTAAATAATTAAAATTAAACAAAAAAGGAAAAAAATTTAAAAAAATTGATTTGGGTCGTGCCGCGCCTCGTAAAAACATGGATGGGCCGAGCCAGACACGGCATGTCTATGTTGCGGGCCGTGCCGGGCCGATACGCCCCGTTTGACATCACTAATTTTACCTCAAACTTTTCATATTTTCAATAAAGTACAGATTTTTCGTCACAATTCTTGTATTATTTTTACAACATATTTAGAAATTTTAAAAAAACAATGCTAAATTTCAAAATTTTTAAATTTTTTTAGAAAAAGGAGGATCGGTTCCAACCGGTTATGGGGTATCCGTCCGGACCATCGGAACCGGATCAATCCGGCTAGGAACCAGATTGATACTGTTCCTATTAATCCTAGAGAAGATTGCTCTCAATCTTCTCCTAGTTGATAAAAGATTACCTCAATCTTTCCTTAGTTATAGGATATTCTTTCCAGTAAATCTTGTATCTTTTCCTTATTAATTATAGCTTGTAATTGTATTTAAAGGAGGATTACTTAGTGAATAAATCAGTTTTCACAATCAAATCATTATTCTTATATGGTATCAGATTCCATCTAAGTCTCTCACGAGCAGTTCTTCGATTCAATGGCCTCCAATGCCTCGTCCTCTTCAACCACCGACCCGGCTTCTGCCCCTCCTCGCATCAGTGTTGCGCAGTCTCTTCTTAGCCCTGCTGGTGAGCCTCTTGTTCCCATCAACGCACATCAGCAACTCCCACTCCAACTCACGGCTTCCAATTTCCCTTCCTGGCGTGCCCAAGTTCGAACACTTTTGTTCGGTTATGATCTTCTGGGATTTCTTGATGGTTCTTATCCATGTCCTCCCACTGATTCCGCTGCCGCTCGCACACACTGGCTCCGCCAGGACGCGCTGCTTCTGTCTGCGCTTTTTGGGTCCGTCTCTAAGGATCTTGTTCCACTTATTTCTTCGGCCAGCTCTTCTGCCGATGCTTGGATGATCCTTTCCCGTTTGTTTGCTAATCGCTCTCGTACACGCGTCATGCAATTGAAGGATGATCTCTCCTCCATGACGTTGGGCTCTCAGTCCATCACTGTGTTTCTCCAGTCCGTGAAGGTCAAAACTGATGAGTTAGCCCCGATTGATCGTCCGTTGTCGGATGACGACATTACATTATATGTGCTGAATGGTTCGGGTGTCACTTATCGTGACATAGCTGCCCCAATTCGGGCTCGGGAGACCTCTCTCCGCTTTGAAGAATTGCATGACCTGCTGGTTTCCCACGAAACTTATCTTCGTCGTCTTGAAACCACACAATCATCGCGCTGGTCACAGCGAATCAGGCTCTTATCGCCCCTCCCATCGTTCGAATCACTCCTCTGCCAACAATTCCGGCTCTCAGCATCGTAATTCCACTAATCGAAGCTCTCAGAATCGTCATCGCGGCAATCCACATCGCAATACCCCTCGTAATTCTGGTTCGTCCAATAACCAGCCACCTGCGAATATTGTTTGCCAACTCTGTGGCACCCCAGGTCATGGTGCTCGTACTTGTAGGAAATTCCCAACCGCATACTCTGCCATGTCCCCACCGGCGCCCTCTCCACCTGCTCCTCAGAGTTCTTGGCTTGTTGATTCGGGTGCTTCACACAACTTGACCTCTGACCTGCAAAACCTGTCTATTCATTCTGAATATGATGGTACGGATGAAGTACAGCTTGCTGATGGTTCATGTTTGCGTATTTCTCATATTGGTTCTTCTATTATTCCGACCAAATCCCGAACATTCACCTTATCAAATGTTTTATGTGTGCCCTCTGCTCATCGAAATCTTTTATCCGTTCATCAATTTACAAAAGATAATGGTGTTTTCATTGAGTTTTATCCATCTCACTTTCTTGTGAAGGATCAACTTTCGGGGGTGAGACTAGCCAGCGGAGTATGCACTAATGGTGTCTATCAGCTAAATTTATCTCACGCCAGTCCTTCTGGTTCTCCTATGTTGGCATGTCTTGGTGAGCGTGCAAGTTCAACCTGCTGGCATCGTCGTCTAGGGCATCCATCTTTGCAGAATAGTCTTTCTGTTATTAGAACATTTAAATTACCAAGTTTTGAACAGTCTGTTGACTCCTTACAGAATTGTGTTTCATGCTTATTAAATAAAAGTCATCAATTGCCGTTTTCTAATACATCCTTACGTTCTACGCATCCTTTGCATTATATTTATGCTGATGTTTGGGGCCCTGCTTCATCTACTTCGTTAAGTGGGTCGAAATATTATCTTGTGTTGGTTGATCATTATTCCAAATATTGTTGGTTTTATCCTCTACAGTTGAAATCCCAAGTGTGTGATATTGTTAAAAGATTTAAATTGCTTGTTGAGAAACAGTTCTGTAGACCCATTCAAAACTTTTATTCGGACAATGGTGGTGAATTCTTAGCTCTCCGAACATATTTTTCTGACAATGGTATAACTTGGCTCACTACTGCGCCTCATACGCCGCATCAAAATGGTACATCTGAACGTCGTCACCGCCAAATTGTTACCATGGGCCGCATATTACTTCACCATGCTTCTCTGCCTCCCGAATTTTGGGAATTTGCATTTTTCACAGCTGTCTATCTCACCAATCGGCTGCCCACAATAGTTTTGAAGGGCCAATCCCCTTTTGAGGTACTTTTTAAGCGAGCTCCAAATTACTTGAAGCTTCGAGTGTTTGGTTGCTTATGTTTTCCTTGGCTTCGTCCCTACACCTCCAACAAGCTCGAGCCTCCGTCTCGTAAATGCCTATTTGTCGGTTATTCACTCACTCAAAATGCTTATAAGTGTCTTTGTTTAGAGGATGGGCGAGTTTATTTCTCGCGCCATGTCCGCTTTACTGAGGATCTATTCCCGTATGCTACTATGTGTAACCCTGTCCCAAACACCACCCACTCCTCCGATAGCATCCCACCATGCTGCCCGATGTCCCTCTTGCCTCCAGCACCACCATCAATTGCCATACCTTCCCCTGTGCCTGCTGCACCTCTACCCCCTACCACCCGCTCACCCTCCGGATCCGCATACCCCACTCGAACACCCCCTGACTTCTCGAGCCCACCCTATGACCACACGCTCGATGAATCAAATCTTTAAACCCAAAGTCCTTCATACCGCCACCAAACACCCGGTAAATATTCCTACCGAGCCCACTTGTGCTTCGCAGGCTCTCAAAGACCCCCTCTAGCGGGCTGCCATGGCCGATGAATTTACAGCTCTTGTTCGGCATGGTACTTGGACTTTGGTTCCACCTTCCTCCACCCAGAATGTCATTGGTTCTAAATGGGTTTTTCGTATCAAACGCAACCCTGATGGGTCTCTTGCCAAGTATAAAGCTCGTCTTGTTGCCAAGGGGTTTCATCAACGTCCCGGTGTTGACTACAGGGAGACTTTTAGCCCTGTTGTTAAGCCTGCCACCGTTCGCACAATTCTGTCTCTTGCGGCTATGCATAAGTGGCCTCTTCGTCAACTTGATGTCAGTAATGCTTTTCTTCACGGGCATCTTTCAGAAAATGTATATATGGTTCAACCTGCTGGTTTCATTGACACTACCTATCCGACTCATGTGTGTCATCTTCGCAAGTCCATCTATGGACTTAAACAGGCTCCTCGTGCATGGTATCATGCTCTCAATGCTACGTTATTATCCTTCGGCTTCACTCAGACTAAGTCGGACACCTCCTTGTTTGTTTACTCTCGTGCCTCAACCATCCTATATGTCTTGGTCTATGTTGATGATATTATCATCACAGGGAGTGACTTGTCTATGGTTTCTAGTGTCATTCGTCATCTCAGTGCCAAATTTGTTGTCAAAGATCTTGGTCCTCTGACATATTTTCTCGGAATTGAAGTCATTCGATGCTGTGAGGGTCTCTTCTTATCTCAACAAAAATACATATTAGACCTTCTTAAACGTCATCGCATGGATGGTGCCAAGCCGTTTGCCACTCCTATGGCTGCTAACCCCTCCAATCCATCCTCCTCCACTCCAGTTGACGCGACTGAGTTTCGTCGTATTATTGGTGCTTTACAATACCTAACTCTCACACGGCCCGAAATTGCATTTTCTGTTAATCGGTTGGCTCAACGAATGTCATCTCCTGATGAAGCTCATTGGGTTGCTCTTAAGCGTGTTCTACGGTATCTTAAAGGGACCATGTCTCATGGTTTATTACTGCGCCATACCACGTCCTTTACTCTCCGTGCCTTCTCTGATGCCGATTATGCCGGTGACTCCTTAACTGGTGCTTCCACGTCTGCTTATATTATCTTTCTTGGTGATAATCCAATCTCATGGAGCTCTCGTCGCCAAAAGGGTGTGTCTCGGTCATCTACAGAATCAGAGTACCGGGCCTTAGCCTGTACTTCAGCGGAAGTTCGTTGGCTTCAGCATCTATTTCAAGAAATTCTATTTCCACTAAAAGACGTTCCTCGCATTCACTGTGACAATGCTGGTGCCATTCGTCTCTCCTTTCATCCAGTTCAACATTCTCACATGAAGCACATTTCAGTAGATCTTCACTTTGTTCGTGACATGGTTTCTAAAGGCTTCCTCAATGTCCATTATGTGAATACTGCTGATCAACTTGCTGATATTCTCACCAAACCACTTCCCCGCAGTCGCTTTCAATTGATGCGTTCCAAAATTTTCGTTGCTGATGGCACGTCAATTTTGCGGGGGCGTATTAATCCTAGAGAAGATTGCTCTCAATCTTCTCCTAGTTGATAAAAGATTACCTCAATCTTTCCTTAGTTATAGGATATTCTTTCCAGTAAATCTTGTATCTTTTCCTTATTAATTATATCTTGTAATTGTATTTAAAGGAGGATTGCTTAGTGAATAAATCAGTTTTCACAATCAAATCATTATTCTTATAGTTCCAACCCGTTTCACTCCGGGACCAACTGGATCCGGTCCAGAATGGAGCACCTTGAGCTACATGAGTTGGTTAGCTAGTGAACATATTATACATAGACAAAACTTGTACACCGAAAGCATTAATGAACAATTCATAAATAAAATATTTTTCCCTTGCTGAGCTCCCTCGAAGAAGTTCCCTAGCAAAGGATCTACATCAGTCGGCACCAGCAAGGGTAAAACATGTTGCAGCCTTCTTGAGTTCCTTTTCATCCATTTGCTCAATAAACCTGTCTCCAGTCTTGAATTGACGATTCCATGCTGCGTATTAAATTTCATATTTAGCGATATAACATCTCATTTTTATGATGTTAAGCTTTTGGATGTACCATTGACTGTACTGAGCAACAAAAGCTATCTAATTTTTGTATTTGATTACTTTACCTGGACTCATACACTTCCTTGGAGCCGATGTATGATTGCCTGTCATCAATACTATCCAAAAATCGATGTATCCAAAATCTCGAGCTGTTTCTTGCTGAATACACATAGGCTGTGATGTGGTCACTGCAACCTTTTTTATCAAGATATATCCATGTTTTTTACTAGTTGAATTATGTCAAGGTTAAATTACACATATGATACCCCGATATGGAGTAAGTATGGTCTCGACCCTAATTACAAAGTCATAACCCGACCCGACTTCGTCACCAGGAACAGTGCGGATCTGGCACAACATGTTCTCAGCTCGGCAGGTCCGAAGGTCCTCAGCTTGGCATTATCCAGCTCGGATGAGAAGTCATCTACGAACCACATTAAGGTTGTTAGCCAAAACTATGAAAGGGGTCAACTTTGCGAGATAATCAAGACCGTATCAGAGTTGGTGTCCCAACCTTAGACGATTCCCCTAATTTATTCTCCGGCATCGAATAAGTGACTTCGTAAGCCCTAGTGTGGTCCTCTCATCCGAGCCGTCCATGGCGGGAGTTCTATCCATGACAGGGGAGGACCACACTCATAAATCAGTCAATCAGAGAGTGACTGGTACGCGAATAATATCTCGCAGTACTATCAAGATCTCATATGTGGCACATCGTACAAAGGAGCAGTATTTGTTGGTGGTCCCCCTCTATGGGATACAGATTCTCAGTGGCGTGCTAACGATGGTCCTCCAGCGCCCCTACAAGTCGTTACAGTTTTTTTTTTCTCACCGTCGCAGGGTATAAATAGACATCAGGTTTGTATCTCGGACAGAGAGACTTTTTTCGGCTATTTTCCTTAAGCTTTTATTCCCTCTATCCTGCATTGACTTGATCGTTGAAGGGGCCTCGCCGGAGAACCTTCTTGGCGCGATTCACCTAAAAATAAGGGAGGTGCAATAGTTGACAGGTCGAATCACCTTCTTGGCACGACTCATCTCCAGATCAGCACACATGAGTAATCATTTCCTCCAAGTACTAAGGAAATCAAAGAAATTTGAGTGGAATGAGGAGTGTGAAAAGGCTTTTTCGGACTTGAAGAATCATTTGGCTGAATTACCTGTGTTGGCCAAGCTCGACCCAGGGGAAATGTTATGGGTTTACCTCTCGGCCACAGAAAACGTAGTAGTGTTGGTCAAGCAGGAGGAAAGAGATCAGAAGCCGGTTTATTACGTCAGTCATGCTATGCGGGGAGCAGAGCTCAGATACTCCGAAGTTGAGAAGCTGACATTAGCTCTGGTTATAACCGCGAGAAAGTTGAGGCCATACTTTTTGTCTCACCCTATCTCGATCCTGACAAATAGTCCTATGGACAGGATAATGACACATCCTGATATATCAGGAATATTGGTCAAGTGGACGATTGAGATTGGCAAATATGACATATCCTATTAGCCTAGGACGTCTATCAAGGGACAAGCTTTGTCCGATTTCCTAGCGGAAATGATCGGATCTGAACAAGGTGAGACGTGGAAGGTGTATGTAGATGGGGCCTCAAACAGTGAGGGGGTGTGAAGTAGGGGTAGTGTTGATCTCTCCGACATATGAGAAAATGAAAGTGATGGTCAAGCTGGACTTCTGAGCCTCCAACAATGAAGCAGAGTATGAGGCAGTGCTAACCGGGTTGAAGCTGACTAAGGAAGTAGGCGCTAATAGGGTAGTCATTCACTCCGACTCCCAACTAGCAACTCAACAGGTGAAGGGGAATTTCGAAGTCAAGAGTGAGAAACTGATCGAGTATTTGAGAGCTATCCAGGAGATGTCTGAAAGTTTTGCGGAGTGGAGTATCATGCAGATACCATGAGAAGAGTACTACTCCGAGGCGTCTTCAGCATAGCCCAGGAGAATGGCTCCGGAGGTGGATGATGTCGAGTCTGACATAAAGGAAAATAAAACGAAAGTATAGAGCAAGGAACTTACACAGATCGGAGCGTGCGAAGAGAGCATGAAGAAGCGGGCAGCGTGAAGAAATGGTGCAAAAGAAGAGGATCGGAGGAATTTGTAAGCGGGTGGGAGAATGGGCAGTTTGGGCCAGGCCCATGTGAACGGTTTGGATCGAGGGAGATGAAAAGTCTCATGCTCAGATGCTAGCACGTGGCAGCCCCACCGATGGGTGCGTTCGTCAGCAGTCATCTCTTGCTGACGGCCTGTCAAATAAAGATCTAAAGAATCTTTTGGATCTCCTACCATTTCAACGTGGGTCTCAACCTGACTTACTGATAGTCGAGAACAGTGACACTCTAGCTCGACTAGAAGGGGATACTCATGATACCCCGATATGGAGTAAGTACGACCTCGACCCTAATTCCAAAGTCATAACGCGATCCGACTTCGTCACCAGTGATCCCAGTGCGGACGTTCTGGCACAACATGTTCTCAGCTCGGCAGGTCCGAAGTTCCTCAGTACATCATGTTCTCAGTTCGGCAGGTCCGAAGATCCTCAGCTTGGCATTATCCAGATCAGATGAGAAGTCGTTTGCGAACCATATTAAGGTTGTTAGTCAAAACTATGAAAGTGGTCAACTTTGCGAGATAATCAAGACCGTATCAGAGTTGGTGTCCCAACTAGGGGTGTTCATTCGGTTCGGTTTGAACCGAACCAAACCGAAATTTCGATTTTGAAATTTCAAAACCGAAAACCAAACCGAAATTGTTCGGTTCGATTTCGGTTTTAACCGAACTTTTTAGGTTCGTTTTAACCGTAGTTTTTTTTTTTTTTTGCATTTTTCATTTTTTTTTTGAAATTGTATGATTAATTGATAAAATTCAACGTAAATACAAACACTATTACATCATTCATTGGATTCAAATGAACATTTGACCTTTTGATTTTAAACTTCTAATATTATTCTGAAGTTATTTAATACAAAAAATTGAGTTTAAATGGGACAACAAAATAAATTATATTATACTTGAAACACATTGTTAATTTACGAGTTCTTATTCATACAATGAGGAACGAAACCATTAAAAAAATATTTAAACCATAAAAAAAATTTTGTTTTTCGGTAACTGGACCCTGTAACCGAAATCGATTTTTTTTAAAAAAAACCGAAAACCGAACCGAAATTTTTCGGTTCAGATTGAACCGAACTTTTTCGGTTCGGCCCGGTTCGGTCGGTTAACCGAACCGGTGAACATCCCTAGTCCCAAACTTAGACGATTCCCCTAATTTTTTTCTCCAGCATCGAATAAGTGACTTCGTAAGCCCTATTGTGTGTGGTCCCTCTCATCCGAGGCGTCCATGGCGGGAGTTCTATCATTGACAGGGGAGGACCACACTCATAAATCAGCCAACCAGAGAGTGATTTGTACGCGAATAATATCTTCCAGTACTATCAAAATCTCATAGGTGGCACATCGTACAAAGGGGGCAGTATTTGTCGATGGTCCCCCTCTATGGGATATGGATTCTCAGTGGCGTGCTAACGATGGTCCCCCAACGCCCCTGCAAGCCGTTACAGTTTTGATTCTTTGTCACCGCCGCAGGGTATAAATAGACATCGGGTTTGTATATTGGACAGAGAGACTTTTTCAGCTATTTTTCCTTAAAGCTTTTATTCCCTTTATCCTGCATTGACTTGATCGTTGGGGGGGACCTCGTCGGAGAATCTTATCCGGATCCCTTCTAACCCATTTCTTTTCAGTACAGCTCATTCCAAGGTGGGAAGAGTTATTGTTCAACTTGGAAAACACCATACCAAAATCCCAGATAACAACATATCTCCATATGCATGTCTAATTATACATGCACAACTACTACTGCTAAACCTTTAATCTCAATGGATATGTGTTATGCTAAAGAAAAAATCAAATTGTGTCGCGCGCATTTCCAAAAGTTTCTTTCGCTCAGCATATCCTTACTGATCCATTTTAACGTCAAATCTTTGTGTATCACTTTGAGCCAAATCTTTTTCGATCGGTCTCTTGAGTCAAATGGCCAAAATCTATGGGCTCTAATCGACACACATGTGCATTATTTTGCCTACGCCGCACGTGATCAAACGAGCGTAACTATACATGCATTTTCATAAAATTGATAATTATGCTCATTTCATCTTCAACTGAGTTCTAAACACACTAAATGTCGTGCCTTGTCATATTATTTTCAAAGGGAATGATCTATTATATCATACTCGAATTCACATTCTCGTATAATATAATATCGTGAGACATAATTAACATAATATATGGGTCCAATTGCTAACAAGGTTTTAAATATCCATTGATTTTTACATAGGGGGTTTTTCGTTTTTTTTTTTGAACTTTCACATGGGATACTGATACAAGTTGCCCTGGTTATTTATGAGTTAAAAGCATTATACTAAAAGCATTGAAAACATAAAGAGCAAAATATGTTCTAATAACTAATTTAAATATCAGAATTTTACATACAGATAATTGATAAATCAAACATTTAAAGCAGTTACATTGTACTACATAACATTCAGGTTGAAAAGTAGTCATAACATGCGAGATCTAAACCAACCAAAAACAAATTTTAGCCGCCAATAATAAAGCCCATTACATGGCTACGACCAAATAATGCCAAAAGAAATCCAAGTTTCCTCCTCATAACAAAACTGGCATTGAATAGATATTAACTCAATTAAGACTTACAATAAATGCATCCGCTCCACATATGATTGAAGCAACCATCGATTGAGAGGCTCGCCACATCCGATAAAGCACCCAGTATTACCGTTTTCTGTGAAGAACGGAAAATGAAACATTTCCAGCAATTCTTGCACTGCCTGCCTCACCATGGAGGCACCTGTCACCCTGCTTCGTCGCCCCCAACCTGTTACGATATCAATTCGGCTGGGGCAAATACCAGAAACGAGCAATCGCCTGTGAAACCAAGCAAGGGATCTTGAAAGTGCAGTCACTGCAGTTCCTTCCGACATAACGTGCAGGTTTACAAGCCAATATCGGGAACGTTTCTCCGTCACCGCATCAGGATAGACATTCTTTTGTGCTGCCGCTTCCCAGACTGATCCAGCTTCCTCTTTAAGCCCCGTCTTATGAAAGAAATCTATTACCGCATCCACAAGTCCACGCTTACTTTCCCGGTCTTCACTATGCATCTTATCAAGAAACTTGATTACATGATCACGCACGTTCTGTCCATCAGGTCCAGAAGTAGGCATGGTGAGTAAGAACGTGTGTGCGGGATGGCCTGTTAAAGTCATTAGCTCACCACAAAACGACATATCGAATGATGTTGGGCTTCTGTACAACAACTTAGAAGTAAGGTGTAAGTCTGTAAGGAAGGATTTAAGCCAAAACCAAGCATGCCGTGAAGTAAGTTATACGCATCGTGAAGGCGGTGTACTCTGAGGAAAGCACTAAGTAAAGAATTACAAGTTGGTATGTTGGGACGCAAACCTGCATTAAGCATCGCATTATACCACTCCCAAGCCTTCTCTACATTACTAGCCTTTCCCCACAAGTCCACAAGGAGACCGTAAACAGGCTCATCTGGAACCCAATTCTTTCTTTTCATCTCTACAAAAACCGCTTCAGCTTCATCCAGGTAGCCAGAGTGTCCAAGAACCTCCATAACTATACTGTATGTCACTTTGTCGGGCTTGAATCCAGCACTCTGCATCTCCCGATACAGCTGTAGGGCACCATGGTAATTCCTCGCCTTTGCTTGCAATGCAATCATAATGTTGAATGTCACCAAGTTCGGCACACAACCTTGATTGACCATCTCGTAAAATAGCTTATGTGCTGCAGCCAAGTGGCCAGCTTTCCCTAGGCAATTGATGATCACGCTATAAGTGAAAGTATCGGGAGAAAGCCCCTCTTCTTGCATTCTCTGATACATGTTGATGGCAACATCAAGAAAACCCGCTTTTGCATGGATATCAATAAGCGTACAAAATGTCACGCGGTCTGGTTCGCACCCCATGTTCTGCATCTGGTTGAAAATGCCCATAGCTTCCTTTAAGTAATTTGCCCTGCCGTAACTGTGAATAAGACGATTGTAAGTAACGATATTTGGCTGACATCCATCACCAACCATCTGATTAAGTAGTTTGTTTATTGCCCCAAACTGTCTAGACCGGCCAAGAATGCCCACCATGGTGGTGTACGTATGCCCATCATGCTTGAATCCAGGTTGTCGTTTCAACCAGTAGAAAAAACCAAGAGCCACATTGAAATCTTGAAGCTGCTTAAGAATCTGGTTTGCCTGGTAGACATCCAATAGGCAGTCAAGCTTTGTAAGAGCCTCTTCCGCAGAAAGACTCCATTTGAACTGGCGTAAAATGCGCAATACACTTTCAACCACGTGACTAGAATTCAAATATTGTCTAGCCACAGGAGCTCCCGTAATTACTTTAGGTTCTCTCACTGTCCTGTTGAACCCCTCAGACATGTCACCAACAAACTTCCCTTCTTGTTGTTTAACGTTGGGAATGAAGCGGTTTGAATGAGCTTTTGATCTTTGAGGAACTGACCTCTTCCTGTCCCGTGTCTCTGAAGAGATTTCACCGGTTTCCACCAAATTCTCTGACCTATTGCTCGACAAAATGTTCACTCCTTTGTTTAAAACTGATTCATCAGCTCCAACTTTTGTACCATAAGAGGCACTAGTAAAGTTCGACCCAGATGATGTCTGAACTGACGAGTTTCCATAAACTTTATCTTTTCTAGAGCTTTTCACATTTGCAGATCTTGTATCAGAAATTGGCTTGGTACGATCAACCATAGAGTTACAAGGTGTGCTGACAGTTGCACTAGCATTGGTCAAGGGAATTCTATAATTTACGAAGTCGGATAAGAGATTGACTGCCGCAATACCAGCCTTCACAAAATGATCCGCAACGGGAGAAGATGAATGAACCACATTCTTTTCATCGCAGCCATCTGTGTAACTCACACAATTAGATCTATCCAATGAATGGGAGATGGGAATTTCTTGTGGGAGAGAGACATTTTCAGGAACTACGTTTACTTCTTTTCTCGAATCAATTGAAGTCAGCAAACCTACTCCTAACGAAGATTTTGGTACCACTTGTGAATGTTGCACAGTTGCTCTGACGGGTCTTCTAGAAGTACAACTTTCATCATCGGAACAAGTGCAGGAATTTCCATCACCTGCACTACATCGCGATCCGTTGAAGAAAAGAGATCTGGCAGATTGGGAAAGTGTGCCAAGCTGTTTTGCACGTATCATTGTCTGTATATTCAGTGGTTAAAAAAATAACAATTAGTCTCGATACCAAACTGAAGTGTAACAAAGACAATCAAAATGCTAACTTTCTACTCGGGCAATGAGTAATAAATACACATTGGAATCAGAGGATATAAGAATAAACGACATGGTACAATTTACTTTCGAAATATAAGTATCAGTACCTCTTCAGTCTACCAGTAGACACAGAGATCAAATTTTACCAAGGTCCGCCAAAAAATTTCTCCTCAAATTTCGACCAAGAGGGTTAGGCAACACAAGTGAGGCATCTTCTACGAAGAAAAATGTTGGACATGAGAAGATTTATAATCTGTAAATGCCCATGACAAATCGCTGAGAGACATGAGTCTAAGGTACTCATATGGAAGAATAGCTCAAATATATACAATAACAACAATTATGCCCATAATTTGGAAACAATATGGATACACATGCTTCACTCAAAAGAAGTAAAATAAATAAGGCACCAGTTATTTAATTAAAAAGAACACAGACATATAACCTTGGCACACATTAATGTTCCATTATAGTAGCTGCAGGAAAGCCAAAAGTAACAGGAGGTTTGAAATTGACAACTCTGAGTGTCTCAAAGCGACCAAAACTTCAAAAAATGGACAAGGTCTACCATAAACTCAAATAAAGGAGTTTTTTCAAGCAGTATTCCCCTAGTACATCAAATTGGTTCAAAAAAAATTTCGAATTTGTGTAGCACAAGCACAAGAAATAATCCTCATCATAGAATAAATATTATCAAGAATGACAATGAGCATTTCTTAAAACTGAATGTATTTTACTATACAAAAAATCCCTTCCCTAAAAAATCACATGTAAGGGGGTAAAGACTTACATTTTCAAACTTAGCACGTTGGATATAAAACATATGCAAAAGTATTAAACCCAAAGCAGTGGCGTAGCCAGACATTTCCGTTAGAGGATGAAATTAAAATGCCGAAATTGCTAAATATGTTTTTCACCAGATATCATACAGGTGTTGAAAATCTATGGGGCAGCTTCCCCTCCGATCCCCCTCTCCATCCGTCACTGATTCAAAGGAATTCCAAAGATGGAAATTGCTCAAAGAAACCATGATTCAAACATATCTTAATTCCCTCTCGATAAAAATGCAATTGCTGTCGTAAAAGGTAACAAAAGACAGGCATTCAATATTTACCAAAATTTACTCAAAACCAAGAGCACTCACGTTCTACAACAACTCAAGGAATTCTAATAATGATCCCATATGACCATTCACTCCTAAACAAACCATAAATGGACGATGAACCAAAACGATGACCAACAAAAATCTGTTTCATGAAAAGCAAAACTGAAAACAACAGTAGCCCACATTCAAGAACGCTATAAAATACCAGAAAGCATCTTCAAACAAAGTATAAGTAACCATTACAGCTCAACTCAGCTAGTAAAAAATTGCAACTAACATTCACAAGTCAAATGGAAACAAATATAAAAATCATAACGGAATTAAAGATTAAAGTACCTTAAAATCCGGTCTCCTGGAATATTCAAGGAGCGGATGAAAAACATAAGAAAATTTGTTGCATAGAATGCAAATAGGGTTGGCGGCTGTAATTTATTCTTTCGTTTTTCCGTGTCGAGACCTATTGAGTTCCCAAGCAAAGACTGTACGGTGGAAAAGAGGCTGTAACTTTTTATTTTACTTCGACTCCTTTTTATTACATTCATAATTTATTTTCTTTCATCTTATAATACACTTAAATATGTTTTAAATAACATTTTATTTATTTATCTATATATATAGATAAATTGAAACTTATGCTTTGAATCTTTGGATTTTCATGGTCAATGTTCTTGTACTTATGCTGTGAATCCCACTAAAATCTTTACATATGTCTATTTATAGTGTTTAAGGTATGTACTTGTGGCTCGTTTTAATATAATACATATTTTACGCTCAAAAAATAAAATAAAATAAACGTCATTAAAATCACTTTATAAAATAATATATATAAAATAATATATAATTATATATATATATATAATTTTCTGTATCTCTTTGTCACGACTCTCTATATTTATCAAAATATAATTTTCTGTATTGATTCTATTTAGGGGATCCAAAAAAAACAACAATTTTTTTGTCTTTTGGTTATCCAAAGACAAAGAAACAAACAAATGGCCTCCTATTTTAGGGTGGTTAATGCTGTTATTTTCATTGATTAAAATCCTTTTTAGTTTTTTATTTTTTATTTTACTAATATCTATCTGTCTTTTTTTTATGACTACCTGTTGGATAAGCGTTTAGGCTGACGTAATAGCTTACAAATCATGACAGCCAAGTAAATATTACCAGGCAAGCTAGGTGTGACAAGCTCGACCAAAAAAATGTTGATTGAAAGAATCGAATTCGTGATTAAATGTATCTGCGCTTATCTACTCCACAAACTATGTCATCCCATTGAAGGCATCTGTCTATCTTTTATCCGACTTAATTTTATGTCAATCTTATCAAAATTAATTTTCGACTTATATATTTAATAATAAATATAATTTCTCACATATATTTTACAAAGATCTACGTGTACTTTATATCATTAGTATTATTATTTTAATTTAAATATTTTTCTCTATTATTTAGTTTTATAGAAATTTTATCATTTTATTTTAAATGCATTATAATACTTTATTAATTTTAAATATAAAGAATAGAATATGTTCAACTAAAAAAATTGTATTTTACTACTCTCAAATAAACACTTTGTTTCGAGCTCCTCTACTTGGTAAGAACATACCTCTATTTTGGAGAGGCTCGATTCGAGTACTGTGGTGTACCGGAAAAATAAAAATAAACAATTGTTTTTATTTCTATAATGGTGTCTTTTATTTGTTTCTCAAGAAATTTTCTTCGGCTTCAAATTACAATTAGTAACAGATGGAGAAGAAACACGGCTGAGCGGGCAGAGTCATGGCCTTAGTTACGTTCAGCTTCAACCCCAATTCCGCACCATTTTCGATCGCCTCGCAGAGGCTTTCCTCGTTAGGCTCGATTCGAGCCCTTCTCTCTTTTCTTTTCTTCAGCTTAATGTTGTTGCCTTGTTGGATTGGGTTTTTTTTTAAAAATAATTCAAAAATATCACAATCTAAAAAATGTTGTAAAAATACGTTAAAAACGTCACCCACGATGACGACCCTCTCTTCTGTAGGGCCGCCTGCATCCATCTCCTAGTAATTATGAGGACGAACAATGTCCAAGCTTCATTAAACGAGCCTGTGACAGCTTTGAAAAATGGAAATCGAAATTAATTGAAAAAATGGAAATCGAAATTAATTGAAAAACATATTTCACTATCCGTCCGTGGGGCTTGCCGCGGGTAGATGTTATCGTATATCGAGAATATTTTATTTGAAATATTTTGGATGTATAATTGATCCATCTTCAAATATTCTCAATTTTCAGTGAGAGGTACTTTGTGTACATCATTAAAATTTTATTGTAAAATATGATTTTATATATAATAAAATTTGGCCTAAAATATAATCATATCGGAGTATATATGTTTATTTGTTTAGTATACTTTTTCCAAAAACATTCTCCCAAATTTCTAAAGATAACCAAACAATCCCTAAATAGTTTGTCATGGAAAATTAAAATGAGTAAGAAAAAGATTATTTGAGTCATTATGTGATGTTAAGCCTCCTCCACTATTCTATGTTGTTGGGATTGTATATGATAATATGTATTATGTGATAAAAAGTTGATAATTTAAAATTAATTCATAGGTATTTTTATGTCATTTAAACTTTAAGGCATCTTTTGATACATCGATAAGAATGTGATAAGCTATAATTTTTAAGTACTCATTTCTCATTTATCTTATCATATTCATTGTACCGAATTGTTTCTAAATAATCACGTTAAACGTGGTTGCATAAAGTCATAACATAAGCAATCTTTCTCAATTTAATGTATTAAAATAACAATTAAACAATTTATGTTTTTTTTAGCAAAAAAATATATTAATTAACTTAAAGAAACCAAGTCAGCGGTTACAAACTTAAAAAAAAGTGGACAAGAATCTAGCCGAGCAGGAATAGACCCAAAAGATACTACAAGAGCGGCTAAAACATATGCCATAACATTAGATGAACAACGACAATGATTCATCACAAAACCATTGTTAATCACAGTGAACTCCCTGATAGAAGCTTCAGAATGGTATGAACTGTGAAGAAGGGAAGTTGATGGCCTTAACCACCATATCTGCATCTGAATCCACAAGACCGTGCTCCCAGTTATGCTGTTTAGCAATCAAAATGCCTTCAAGAACAGCAAGAAGCTATGCAATGTGTGCGGAGCAATAGCATGTACGCTAGCATGCACCAACAAAATAACACCATGATCATCCCTAATCACCACCAATGCCAACGAAGAGCATAGCCGCAGAATGTGAGTAGAGAAATGTGTATATGAAGATTAAAAAGACCAGCACTCGAATTAAAATGAAAATTATTCCGATAGAGCCACATACTCCATGACACTAAGCAAGAATTTCAAACTCCTGAGCGTTCAGATATAAAAACCCACCACCACAGCTCCAATAAAT
>CAJQUN010000031.1:2379771-2675053 GCA_907163345.1 Haberlea rhodopensis | reverse complement strand
GGATAGATCCAACCACACATGGGGAATATGAAGCGTCAAAATAACGAGTAATCCCTTAAGTCGTATAACTAAAGGGAGGGTAGTTGCGAATTGATTACTAACTCATCGACTTGGCCATTAATTCGTATAAACCCACCGCATCCCATCGTATGTGATTGAGGCTAAATTACTTATTCGAGTCCTGAAGGCCATCAAGAATTGAAGAGTACAAGCTGAGTCAAACTCATGACTAGCCACGCCCCTAGGGGTCATAGTGGCACCAAGTACTTACTGGAAAAACGGGGGGGTTTCGATATCGAAACCCCTTACCTTCAATCCCCCCATGTAAAAGAAAAAAATAACTTATGACTATGTCGATATAAAAGTCATGCAAAAGCTAGAAGCTTGATGAAGGTTCGAGCTTTAATTGGATCCTGAATGAGCCAACATCAAACCGGCTATAATCAAACTGAACCCAAATGTATTTCTGCAAATTCCTTGCTAAACACAATGTCTTCTATCAGAGTTAGGACCAGCTTCTCATTGTCGACTCAAGTTTACAGTAGTTCGATTTCCTTTACACGAAAAGCACAGAACTGCGAAAAGTGCACGTTCCTCTGATCCAGCAACTTATTTAAAGGCTTAATAATAAGATTCAGTTCGTTTTCCTCATTACACAAAAACGTACCACTCACTCAAAACTAGACCGTGAGATTGCCATAGCTGTTTAACCATGTTGACTTTTCCTAAATTTCCCCAAATCTCGTCATATATTGAAGCAACACAGGGAATGTCAATATATAAACATAGAGGTGGAAAAAGAAACCGAGTTAGCACATAATTTTCTAAAGTTGGCTACAGGAACCTCCTATTTATCCACTGTATTATATTCAGGATTCATCTTCAAAATCAGGGCCAACATAATTCAGTTGCTTCCCAATTCATATTATACTGTACACTCGCGAGACTATTTTCAACTAATTTATGTTATATAATTTTTTTGAATGGTTCCTTTAATTCTAATACGAAGTAAGAAAAGGCCACTCTTCCATCTCACAAGCATAGGAATAAAAGACCTTTAAAATTCATTTTTTAAAAAATTTCCTTTTCGTGAAAAATATATCAAAAGAATCTAGCACAAAACAATCCACATGGGTGTATATATATATAAACACACAGTAAAACTGACCTTAAAACTCAAAAGTAAAGGTCATATAACCATGCTATAGGAGGAAATCTGGGATTACAGGCGATTTTGCTTCCATATTCACCACCACATCTGCTATTTGCCTACTCTTGTGCTTACCATGTAGACGACCTTTTTTCTGCTTGCTTTGCTGATCGTGTTCTTTCTCCTTCATGGAGCTTTGATCTTTTCTATCTTTACCATGAATATGATCTTTTCTTCTTCTTGAACCAGGTAAAACTGGCTCGGTCATATCAACATTCGTCATCATGTTCTTTGATTCTGGTATTCCAACAACAAACTCATTATTCTCCCTTCTCTTACTTGATATGTCTGATGATTTGCTTCTTGAAGATGATGGTGCAGCTTCATTACCCAAAAGCAATTCTTGCACTGCACGAGAGATGAGATTGCTCTTGAATTCGGGTCTTTTGGAGGTATCATTTGTTCCTTCCCCATCATTCAATTTCACAACCACGGGTCTTGGCTTTGATTGGTTCTGTTTCTTCTTAGTGACAAGTGATTGCTCAGCCAGATTGAGAAGACTATCTGTTGCATCAGTAGCATTTAGTTTAGGCTCATTAGCAGGTGGGTAGTCGTTGACAATCATTTCTTCATCATGAGAGTCAAGATAATATAGTCCATGACGCTTCCGATGCTCTGCGAGTAAAGAAGTGGACTCAGTTGATAGTTCAGTTTCATCCTTATTCTGGCATACGGGAATGCTAGGGGTATCTTTCTCCATTGAACAAGGTTTTACAAGAGAAAATGAAGTTGATATTGGTAACTTATAATCACTAAGAATTGCTTCCAAGTCACTAAGGTTTTCTTTAAGCTGCAGCCCACCTGGTACGGGTACCCTATCCTGGGCATTAACTGAAACTGGACCAAGCTCCTCTGAAAATGCATCAACAGTCAACTTAATCATTTCCAAAGCTTCAGGTTCTCCCTTCTTTGTATCCCCTTCAAACTGGTCCAAAAAGCCATGTAAGTTTGATTTTATGAACTTAATTAAACCAAGAACATTATTTGCCCTCTCCTGCACCTCTACTTCATCACTACAAGTTAAGGGTCTCAAATTGGATTCAACAAGCTGTACCAGGTCCATCATAGATTGATGAGTTAGATGATGTGCCGTTGAAGAAGCTGTAGAAATCAATTCAGGAGCGATAACAAAAATCTCTTCATCTATTTTAGTATTAGGCAATGACCCGCTCGCTACAGCATCAGAACTAACCTGGTAAGCTGTTGATTCTGTCAATGGCGAAGCATCTTCTCTAGTCAATGAGAAATAGGACTGTATACAGAATGCTAGTACTTTAAATGCGGACTGAATATATACAGCTCTTACTGATGGTGGCAGGAGACTAGTCCGTGGTTGCAACAATGCTTCCATAAGCTCGAATGGATTTCTCGAAAGCTCGACATACTCTCCCGAAACCCAAGCAGCAGCAGACAAAACCTTGTGGATAAAAGGATTACCAAGTAAAGCTGGATCAATCACCAAATCTCGAGCAACATGAACAAGCTCTGATCTAGCATCCTCAACCCTCATCCCAATATCAATAAGATGGTCCTCGATCTCCTTCCCTTTCTGACAATGTGGAATCCTTGCCATTTCCCCGAGAAATGACACATACCAATCAAAATCAAAAATTATCTCGTAGAAATGTC
Source organism: Haberlea rhodopensis (assembly GCA_907163345.1). Lineage (NCBI taxonomy): Eukaryota > Viridiplantae > Streptophyta > Magnoliopsida > Lamiales > Gesneriaceae > Haberlea > Haberlea rhodopensis. Next base: position 2,672,214 of record CAJQUN010000031.1, on the reverse strand, counting down.
TTGAACAAGTCAACAATATGAACCCCAAAATCTCATTGCAAAACTCGGGGTCAGACTTTAGTGCATGACTGATCAAAATACTGCAAATTTCTGCAACATTATCCTCGGAGACAATAGACATCACAAGCCTCAAGGCCTCAATTTTAATGTTAACATCAATATCACTCAAAGCCTTAACTATAACCTCCTTATTTTCCATAACAGCCCACAAATGCTTCTGAGCAACAATGCCAAGTGCTTGCAGTCCAAGATACTTGAGATTCGAATCATCATCTGACAAGAACTCTCGTATTTTACCAACTGCAAGCTTCACTGCAGATTCATGCTCACTCAAACTAGTAACAATAGTCCGCACACACTCAAATACCAAAGATTTCGCTCCACTCCTCTCTAAATGCTCGCAAATCGGCTCCACCACTCTCTTCCCCAACCTGGGCTCATGGGGAGCTAGCATGGAAAATATTTTCAAAATCTTAATGAGAACCCAATTATTCTTACACTCCACTAAAACCTTATAGAACTCAGGTGCCAAAGGCAAATATGATCTGGGTTCTTTCACGGTGAGCTCACAGAACAATCCCACAGTCGCTGACAACACACCCACATCATTACAATCAAGATTCTCTACTACCCTTTTAAAACAAACCCGAACCGCATCCGGGTACTGTTCGAACACTCTCAAGACACACGCAGTAGCTTTCTTCCTCACAAAGAACTTACCACTACCAAGCAAATTAAGCAATTCGGGAGTTAAATCACGCGACAAATCGGTGTTGGCAATAGAAGAGAGAGTAGAAAGAGCAATACCCACGTCGTGTACATTGGATGAGGTGAGGTCCTTCCGCAGTTGATGTGTGAGAAGGAGAATAACATCAGTAGTAAAAGGGTTGAAAGAGAGTGAAGCGGAGAGGAAGGCAATGCGTTTGTGGGAATGCGCAGGTGCGGAGGAAAGCTCGATGGAGTGAAAAGCTGCCCAAGACATGTCAACTCCGTGTAGAGAGTGGAGGTAGGTAAGTTTTTGGAGGGCGGTTGATTTGGTTAACGGATCGGTTGATTTGATCTCGCGCCGAATTTCATCGATGGATTTGGAAATGATGTCGGGAAGAGTGGAAGGCGTGGTGAGACGCAGGGATTTGATTAGGTCTTCTAAGGATCTCTGAAAAAGGGAATCCATCAGCGAAGGAGCAGCCATCTTCAGTCACCCAATTTCTTCCTGAGTTGCAGAGATGGAGGGGGGGAGCCTGCAGTGAAGAAATAGAACACAGGGGATGGCTGGTTTGGGTCGTCGTTCGCACGAGAAGGATTCACACCGTCATACGTCATGTATTCTATTTTACATTTGATTTTATACAAAATGAACGACAAGTCTTTTTTTTTTAACATAAAACAAACAAATATATTAACGAAAAACAACCACAACAATAAGTACGATGAGATACCTAAATAACAATAATACCACCCACACTAAAACAAAGACACCCGAGATAGGTACAACAGAGAAGGTGGACGTGTAAAGTAATCCACTACAGTAGCACAAGCTGTTGATCACTCCATAGCCGAACTATGTTTCCTCAAATCATGTACCCGTAAGTGCTGGCTAAAAAGGGACATGCCTTCAACAAGAGCTGAATGAACAACGATGGATAGACGAGCCGGATAAATTGAACAAAGGTCCACAAACGGTCGCAACCAAATCCCACAAAAAAAGTCAAGCCATAGTACAATGGCGCAAGAAACGGAGAGGCGCAGAAGTGGGAATTCAAGAATGCTCTAGCAGTAAAACATAACAAAATGACCACACCGATGAGACCAATACATAATTAAGCATTTTGTGTAGTTAATTCTCATCAACTTTATACTTGATTTTCGCTCAAATATATGTAAAATATTGCACAGTTGTTTCGTAGCATCATAATCGAAGAAATGTAACTTTTGAAAAGCGAAAGAGTAAAGGAAGCAGAAATTTTTTTTTGTTGCCACACTCCATCTTTCATACAATTCTTTGGTTAAAAGTCAAGCCAAATCCATGGGATATGAGTGATGGAGAATTTTGGATTATTTATACTTATATATAATGTTTCGATTTTTGTACTTAAATAATTCCACAAAAGTTATTAAAAGTCTATTGAAATTTGGATACCTCTTGACTTTTATAGAGTTTATAAAAGTCAAATTTGAATATCATTTAACTTTTTAAAACATTATAAGAATCTATTTAGATTTTTAAGGAATATATAAATGTTATATAAATATGAGTGAATGTTATTTTTTCTATGTTGATACACATTTTGATGAAAAAATCTATTGAATTATAAAATAATTTATGAAAGGAGTAAATTGCAAAAAAACTCCAATGTTACATTAGTTGTTCGTAAACTGAAATAACTGATTTCTTTGATAAATCTCTATTTAATATAATTTTGATTTTGAGTTGATGTAGTTTTCAGAATAAAGAAAATTAGTGAAGAGTATTTTATCATTTTGTATTACATAAATGAAAAACACAAAAAAAAAAAAAAGTAATTTAACAATAGGTGGAGTATCGCATTAAAAATATATTTGTTAATGTGTTTTTTTTAAAAAAAAATAACAACAAATATATTTGAATTTAAAAGACAAAATTTGTGGTTTCGTTTATGTTACTTATATAATTTGAGTAAAATAATATATTTTGTTATTTATGATTGATGGATTGGTAAGAGTTAGTAGATATAAATGACATGGAATTTAGTATATTGCCTTAGGGCGATTGTCAGATTCAACAACCCCAAATGTTTTGAGGCCGTTGATTTGGCCTCGCGGCATTGGTCTAGCCTTCCCTTGAATGATGTTAGCACAAGAACAAGAACTTGGGTAAAAAGAGCATGATTGTTGTTCATAATGGTATCATCGGTCCAAAATATGAGAAAGGACATGGGTTGGACCCTATCTAATCCAAAAGAAAATGCTCCTATGGAGAGAAACGATGGAATATTCATTATTGGTCGAAATGCATACGGTTTTGGTATTAGTTACATTAGAAATTGGTACAAAAGACATATGATTTTGGTATTACTTACAAATGAACTTGGTACAAAAATGCATACGATTTTGGTATTAGTTACACTAGAAATTGGTACAAAAGGCATATGATTTTGGTATTAATTACAAATGAACTTCGTACAAAATGTATACGATTTTGGTATTAGTTACACTAAAAAATTGGTACAAAAGGCATATTATTTTGGTATTAGTTACAAATGAACTTGGTACAAAATTAATACGATTTTGGTATTAGTTACACTAGAAAATTGGTAAAAAAGGCATATGATTTTGGTATTAATTACATATAAACTTGGTACAAAATGCATACGACTTTGGTATGAGTTACGCTAGAAATTGGTACAAAATGCATACGATTTTTGTATAAGTTACACTAGAAATTGATACAAAATGCATATAATTTTGGTATTATTTACAGATGAACTTGGTACAAAATGCATACTATTTTAGTATTAATTACGCATGAATTTGGTACAAAATGCATACGGTTTTGGTCTTAATGACACTACTTGGTGCACATTTTGGTATTAATTACACATGAACTTGGTACAAAATGCATACGATTTTGGTATTCTTTACTCTTGAATTTGGTATGAAATGCATACGATTTTGGTATTAGTTACACTAGAAATTGGTACAAAAGGCATATGATTTTGGTATTAGTTACAAATGAACTTGGTACAAAATACATACTATTTTAGTATTAGTTACACTATAAAATTGGTACAAAAGGCATATGATTTTGGTATTAATTACAAATGAACTTGGTACAAAATGCATACGTTTTGGTATTAGTTACGCTAGAAATTGGTACAAAATGCATACGATTTTGGTATTAGTTACACTAGAAATTGATACAAAATGCATATGATTTTGGTATTATTTATAGATGAACTTGGTACAAAATGCATACTATTTTGGTATTAATTACGCATGAATTTGGTACAAAATCCATACGGTTTTGGTCTTAATGACACTACTTGGTGCACATTTTGGTATTAATTACACATGAACTTAGTACAAAATGCCTGCGGTTTGGTATTACACTTGAATTTGGTACAAAATGCATACAGTTTTGGTATTAGTTACACTAGAAATTGGTACAAAATGCATATGATTTTGGCATTATTTAGAGATGAACTTGGTACAAAATGCATACTTTTTGGTATTAATTACGCATGAAATTGGTACAAAATGCATACGATTTTGGTCTTACTGACACTACTTTGTACACATTTTGGTATTAATTACACATGAACTTGGTACAAAATGCATATGATTTTGGTATTCTTTACGCTTGAATTTGGTAAGAAATGCATACGATTTTGGTATTAGTTACACTAGAAAATGGTACAAAAGGCATGTAACATACGATTTTGGTATTAGTTACACTAGAAAATGGTACAAAAGGCATATAATTTTGGCATTAATTACAAATGAACTTGGTACAAAATGCATACGATTTTGGTATTAGTTACACTAGAAATTGATACAAAAGGCATATGATTTTGTTATTAGTTACAAATGAATACAAAATACATACGATTTTGGTATTTGTACACATGAAATTGGTACAAAAGGCATAAGAATTTGATATTGATTACAAATGAGCTTGGCACAAAATACATAAGATTTGAAACGGACAATATTTGTATTGAATTTATAATCGTGTATATCGAAAGAATTTATAATCTTGTAAACAACCAAACAATATAATTTTTTTTAAAAACACCATTTTCAAACCGAACTAACAATATTTATAGAGAATCATATATGTTGAGATTAATCTTCTATGGTGAACAACACAAATTTCAAAAAGGACGAAACAATATTTCGATCGAATTTGTAATCTTCTAAATCAAACAATCAAAGAATACAAAATTCAAACAACACCATTTTCAAACTAACAATATTTGTATAGAATCATCTATATTTGAGGTTACTCTTCTATATTGTATTGGTATAATACAAATTTTATGTCTAATTAATACAAAAAAAGTAAGGATTTAGTACTAATTCATGTGGAATCAATGCCAAAACCGTATTCATCTTGTACCAATTTCAGGTGTAATTAATATCATAACTATATGAGTTTAGTACCAATTACATATGCAACTAATGCCAAAACCATATGCACTATGTACCAAGTTCATGTGTTAACTAATACCCAAATCTTATGCATTTTGTACATAGTTCATTTGTAATCAATATCAAAATATTATGCCTTTTGTACCAAGTTCATGTGTTCCCAATACCAAAATCGTATGCATTTTGTACCAACTTCATTTGTAACTAATACCAAAATCATATGTCTTTTGTACCAACTTCTAGTGTAACTAATATCAAAATCGTATGCATTTTGTACCAAGTTCATTTGTAATTAATACCAAAATCATATGCCTTTTGTACCATTTTATAGTGTAACTAATACCAAAATCGTATGCATTTTGTACCAAATTCAGGTGTAAAGAATACCAAAATCGTATGCATTTTGTACAAAGTTCATGTGTAATTATAGCGGATTCTGTACCAATGGTTGATATGTTGATAGGTCGACATTCATTGTTTCTTGATTATAGCGGATTCTGCACCAATGGTTTCAACTTAATCAGTCGGTACATGTAATATCATGCACTGCCTGAGTCTATCGGTGCATCTAAATTACTCATACGGTGCATGTAAAAATTACATGCATCGAGTTAATATTTATTATTATGAAGTCAATCTTAAAGAATCATGTATATCTGTATATCTTCATTCAAGACAACTATCTGCTCCCACATTGATCTTAAACCGCAATTTTCTAATATATCAAATGGCTACAACCATATTCAAGCATCCACGTTTCACTTTAGAAAAAAATAAGGAATATCGGTGCATGTAAAAAATTACTCATGCGGTGCATGCAAAAATTACCCATGCGGTGCATGTAAAAATTACTCATCCGGTGAATGTAAAAATTATCTATGCGGTGCATGTAAAATTGAGTCATGTGGTGCATGTAAAAATTGCTCATGCGGTGCATGTAAAAAGTACTCATGCGGTGCATGTAAAAATTTACTCATGCGGTGCAGAGTGTTTTCATGAGTGTCGTTAGTTTACTCATTGTATTAAAAAATGGACTAAGTTAAAAGAACTTTTTTGGCTGGGTGGGCCGAAAAATCTTTTACATTATTGTATCAGCATGAAGTTTTCCCTTTTAAATAATTTTGCAAAACTGGGCCGAGAAAATTAATATTCGGATTTATTACTGGGCCACCGGAGTTTCATGACCCAACCCAGCTGATACTTTTCGACCGTTACAAGTATCATCCCCCTTGTTCTTTTCAAAACATCTCCTCTCCTAACCGTCAATCTCTTTCATAATTCGAATTCCAGAACCCCGAAGCAAAATCACAACCAATCTTGATTCTCTCTCCCCACCTTCAGTCCCTTTACTAATTTCCCAGCTCTGAATTCTAATCAAATTTCATATCATTTTCCGAAAAGAGTTTCAAAGATAGGGGTTATCAAGAAAACCCTTCAAGTAGGATGCCCGTATCGACGAGGTCACAGAATTTGAGCAGCCAATCACAGAATGATCGGAATCAAGAGAAAAGAATCAGAGTACCCAAGAGAGATCCACAAGAAGACACCCAAAAGATGGATATAAACCCTCACCATGGCCTCAAAGAGAAGATGAAAGCACTGACCCTTTTGTACGAGCAGCAGAAACGGGGGCTTAAGGAGCCTCGATTTTCGACGCACCCGAGTGTCGACCTCCTCGGTTCTTCCAAGAGAGATGAGAAAGAGAACAAAATTTGGAAGCCCAATCCGGGGAATCTGATGAGGGGGCACTCATTTAGTACTCATTTACCGCATAAGTTGCCGCCACGCCCAGTTATTGATGATTTTAAGGACACAAAAAGGTCGAGTACAGTGGTGAGGAAACTCTCAATGGGGCCGAATGTGGAGTTAAGAGAAACTACGAAGGAAAATGCCCAAGAAATAGGGAATCTTGCTGAGAAAACAAGAGGTGGGACGAGCAGGATTCTTGTGTTTGTGAGGTTGAGGCCGATGGGGAAGAAAGAAAAGGAATCTGGATCAAAGTGTTGTGTTAGAATCGTGAATAAAAGAGATGTTTATTTGACGGAATTCCCGAATGAGAACGACTACCTTAGGCTAAAGAGGGTTCGTGGACGACACTTCACATTTGATGCTTCCTTTCCGGAGTCTACCAACCAACAGGAAGTTTACTGCACAACGTGAGTGCTTAAAAAATGAATCTCTTCTACAATTCATTTAGTTATGTTTTCATGAGATTGTCGCGAGAAAGCAAAGTTAGTTTCAATTATCTTTGTTCTGATGTTTGGGAAATGAACTACAATTAATTATCATGGTCAGAAACCGATTAAATCCGTATCTTTTGGTGCTATTGTTAGTCGGAAGCTGAATTTAAATGCAGAGTAGCTTCTAATCATTTTTTTTCTAACAGAGAAATTTGATAATGACCTTTTTATGATGTTTTGTAATATCATTGTGCTTTAAGGACAGAAATGTGTCCATTTCGAGCTTAAACACAGACTGTATTAAATTATTGATATGCATTATTAACAATCTATTTTCTGGTTCCTATTCCTCCTCTTGATATTCACTGGTTTCCTCCAATTATAAAACACGTCAGGTTCATTTTTGTTTCTCTTGTGATATGACTTGAATGGTGCCTTGGAGTCCTTGTGCTGCATGAATTTGTTTAACTTTTCGTAACATTGTTATTTGTTTTTATAAGGAGAGAAGAAATGCGTACAATTCCAGCTAAAAGCGGACTTTATTTAATTATTGAATGTATAAATTTCCTTGTTCCTTGGTACTGAATGGTAATCCCATACATTTTTCAAATCTTATCCAACTTTAATGGATGCGAAAAACTCATTCCTTCTGTCAGATGGATGGCATGAGACAAATAGTCCAAGGATACTTTTACTTTTCCTTGGTTGTTGAGAGACTTTTGGTGATTAAAGATCTCAATTTCCAAAGGTAATCGTAGTGTAATACTGTTTGTTTTATGGCATGTAAAGGATTTCTTTTAGTCATACTACCAGAAGAACTTAAGAAATCATGCTAGTTTGAAATGCTTTTTGGTAACTAAAATGTAGTTCCAGTCTCAAGGGGATGGTGATTTACTGATGTGTTCTTCCACATGACGGTCTCATGTTTTGGTTTCTTGATCCTAGATTTAATGTTATCATCATTTGTCTCCTAAAAGGATGCCTACATTGAGTCAAATGGTTGTTTAATATTATAATTTCTTGTCTTGGATATTTGTTTTCTTTATAGGCATTTTATGGACAAAAATGTTCTACCTTAATACGAAGTTAATTTTTCAGAACAGAAGAACTCGTCGAAGCTGTTTTGCAGGGAAGAAATGGCTCAGTCTTCTGTTATGGTGCCACAGGAGCAGGAAAGACTTATACGATGCTTGGTACGGTTGAGAATCCGGGGGTGATGGTCTTAGCTATTAAGGATCTCTTCAACCAAATAAGGCAAAGGAGTTTTAATGGACATCATGAAGTCAATCTATCTTACCTCGAGGTCTATAATGAAACTGTAAAGGATTTACTGTCCCCCGGAAGGCCTCTAGTTCTCAGAGAAGATAAGCAGGTTCGATTTTTTGAAAAAATGAACATTTACTTCTTTATTCTTGCCATCTTAGTTAATTCCCATATTCATATTCTGGCTACCAAAGGACTCTCTGCTTCTATATATTAGTCATTGATTTACAAACAATGGAAACAGTAGCAGAGACAGGATTCTTGTTGGAGCCTTGGAGGATGGGAATCAGAGATGAAGTATAGTTGACAAAAATACGTCATTAAATGTATATAGAAATCATATTACTATTAAATATCCTTATTGAGCAAATATTGTGCAAAACTTTTCAGGGTATTGTGGCAGCAGGTCTTACTCAATATAGGGCATTTTCCACGGATGAAGTATTTATTTTCTTATTCCCTTGATTCATTGTCAACTAAAGGCTTCTGTTAACCAAAGTTCATGGATTGATATTGAACTTTTTTTTCCTCAAAAAAAAAATATATATATATACAGGTAATGGCATTACTTCAGCAAGGGAATTTAAATCGTACAACGGAACCAACTCGTGCAAATGAAACTTCTTCCAGATCACATGCAATTCTGCAGGTGATTCTGATCCTTACCTTTCGCATAGTTTAATAACAAAACTTGCCATCTAATATTTCTTCTATATGCTATGAAACTTAGGTGATTGTTGAATACCGAACAAAAGATGCTCTAAACAATATTGTCAACCGAATGGGAAAGCTTTCACTTATTGATCTAGCAGGTTCAGAGAGAGCTCTCGCTACTGATCAGAGGACTCTTAGATCCCTCGAGGGTGCCAATATTAATAAATCACTTCTTGCCTTAAGCAGTTGCATTAATGCCCTGGTCGAGGGTAAAAAACACATCCCTTATCGTAATTCGAAGCTCACTCAACTGTTGAAGGATTCCCTGGGTGGAGCTTGTAATACAGTGATGATTGCAAATATTGGTCCAAGTAGCCTTTCATTTGGGGAAACACAAAACACACTTCACTGGGCAGATCGAGCCAAAGAGATCCGTTTAAAGGTCAGTCTTCAAATATTATGCATGTATTTACTAATCCCCTACCAGCCACAAAAAGAAGAAGAAGAAAAGAACACTAGGAATATAATTTACTTTCTTCAAATTCCAAAAGGCAATGCTTATGCTTGTGTAATTCATAAACTAATATGTGAGCTTGTTTCTTTTCAAGTCCTAAATTTGTTATGTATCATTATTATCAATCTGAAGTATAGCAAAATGAAACTTTTGTTTTTTAAGTAATTTTGCCCCTGTATTACTTGTGCGTAGTAGTTGGTATTTGGAGAAGCTGCTTCAGCTTAATGATTTCAATATTCTAGTCCTTGTACAACTTGTGATTCTTATTTTGTTCTTCTCCGATTCTTTAATTTTTTCTCCCTTTCCTTCTGTCTTGATTCTTCATAAATTTAATGCCTACACAAGCTCCTCTAGTGACAATGCCTAGCACCGATAAAGCCATTTTTCAAAATGTTTACGAGTTTGTTATTTGGTTGCAGGCTTGTGAAGTAAATGAGGAAACGAAAATACCAGATTCTGAAACAGATCAGGCCAAGTTGTTACTCGAGTTACAGAAAGAAAACAGAGAGTTGCGAGTGCAGTTGGCTCGTCAACAACAAAAGATGCTAACTATTCAAGCACAAAACTTGGCCTTAAACTCCTCACCCACCCCTTCCACAGTCTCTTCTCTCATATCCCCGGCTCTATCCTCGTGTCAGCCAAACGAAAAACGAAAACCAAGATCGTTTTTCTTGGAGAGAAACTGCTTTACACCTGAATCAAAGAAAAAGGTCGGGAATGAATCTGTTAGAGACCTTTCGAAAACTGTAAAGGCGTTGGAGACAGAAATAGAGAAGATGAAGAAGGATCACACATTGCAGATAAAACAAAAGGATGGTTATATTAACGAGCTTTCACGAAAGGTTGAAGCAGTAAGCCGAGTGGGTGGTGGAGAAGGTGTGGCAAGGGTTATCACCCGGTCAAGATTGAAACCGAAGGGACCAACTACGGGAGACTCTAAATGCCCTTCTCATCACTTTCTGTCTCCTGCCCCCGTTGCCAAAAAACGAACCTTTTGGGACATAACGGCAGCTAATAGCCCTTCTGTTGCTACCTTAACTGGACGAAAGACTCGAAGCCATTTTGTTGCTGGCGCTGCAGCCCCTTCTATGCTTCGACAGGTACTCCATGATCAAGAATTTCATTACTCAAGTCGTTGCTTTCAAATCTTGAATAGCTTTTAGGTGTTAAACTATGTTTTTCGTTTTTCTGTTTCATGTTTAGCCTGGTTTTTCTCGCCGAATGCCTGAAATTTTGAAGCATTAAAGACAGACATCAGATAGTGGTTTGCTGCATTTGGTGGCACATCCTTTGCTTGCACCGAGACACAGCATTGGCTCGATTAGAAGTATGACATTTTCGATGTGAATGGTGCTAAATACATTGTTTGAATTATTTTATTATGTTCTGAATGTATCCTTTCCTGTGCTTTAACCAACCGTTCATCCATCTAGTAAGAAACTAACAGTTTATTAGTTCCTAAGGCTACAAAACTATAGAAAGCTGTAGTAGTTTTTATTGCAAATGTTTTTTTTTTATTTATGAAAGTTAAAAAAAAATTAAAAATAAAACTTATTAGAGAATATTTCTTAACTAGAACACTCACTTATATATAGTGCTTGAGGTAGAAATTAATTTACCTAATCAAAAAATATCCTAAAGATTAAGATATTAATTTACCTAACCAAGTTTTTTTTAAAAAAAATGATCCAATTCACTGAGGCTCTATTTAGATGGAAGGATTTGATAGATTTGGATTTCAAATCCTTAATACAGAATACATTCAAATTGTTTGGCTAATTTTGAAATCCATGGATTTCAAATCCACCATCTTTAATTTAAGGCATTTTTAACAATAACACAGTATTTCAAATTCCAAATTATTAAATTATTTGGCTAATTTTGAAATCCATTGATTTCAAATCCACCATCTTTAATTTAAGACATTTTTAACAATACCACGGTATTTCAAATTCCAAATTATTATAGTCATTTCAAATTCAAATTTTCAAATACTTCTAAAACAAGTATTTGGTCACCAAATTTAAACATTATTAATGTTACGTGTATTGCTATTTGCTCATACATGAAAAAAGAGGGTAAATTCAACTTCTATGTTTGGGTCTTTTCGATTGAAAAGAGCCCTGCATGCTGCTTTGAATTGCAACGATCACATTGTATTCTTTAGTAAAAGGCAAAAGAACAGTTTGCTTTGTGCTCATTGCTCACTCTCATTGGCTTAACATCTCTCCACTGTTCAATTTATAGGATTGAGTCGCCAGTTTAATATAACATTCTTTCGATGTGGGATCACGGTTTCCATCTTTTAAGAATTCCCAAGCGTTGGCTAGACGAAGAAAAGACGTAGTATTAGTTGGCCCACATTTAACGCCCAGAGAATTACATGCCATAATCCAGATCCAATTAAAAAATATTTTTTAAAGAAATTATAAGTTTATAATATAATAAAATAAAGTAAAATACATATACAAACCACTTAAAACTAAAGTTGTTAGGGGCCGCGCGAACGCAGGCCCCCTCTATCACAAATTATGACGTAGGTTCGACCACTTGGATCGACCTTAGGCATGTGCCCCTCCCAAGTGCAATGGAGGTCACTGTCCTAGGCCATGGGCTTTCTTGATCACCCATTGACCCCGTCCAGGTAAGTATTGAGCTCAACTTATTTTCTTATATTTATATCCCAATCAGTAATGTTTTCATATACTTCCTCATTCGATGTGGGATTTGGGGTAAGGAACCCTTCCACCTCTGTTTGCCAAATAGAACTTGGTCATACGAGAACCATCATAGATTGGCTTCAACAACAGATTTACTGGCTAGCATGGCTTCAATAATAGATATACTGTTTCGTGCCAAATATTTTTAAAAAAATTTCTTATTATTCAAATAAAAATAAAAGAGGGAAAAATATATTTTAGTAAATAAAATCATTTCATTCCCAACAATTATTGGCTTTCATAAAAGTCATATATTTAAATCAAATCATTCCGTCCAAGTACAATTTAACGAAGACAAAAGTAAAGAACTTACAGTTTGCGAAATAGACAATTGCTTTTAGAACCAATCTTCTGAATTTGAATTTTGAATAAACAGTGAGTACTTAAATATGGCTATTTGATAAAAAGGCTTTTAACATAAATTTTTTGTTGGGAAAATTTCGGGCCGGTACTATTTGGTAAAAGATTTTTCGGCGCAGTCACCTCAAAAAAATTTCTTTCAACTAGGTCCAATTTTGGTCAAAATGACCAAAATAGTCTTCTGTCTTCCTTGGATCAAATCATTCAACATCAAAACCCTAGTCTTCAACCCTCACATCAGCCACATGTCCCAACCACCAACGCCGTCGTCGGAAGTTGTCGCTCCTCCCATGGCGTCGGAGCTGCGCGCACTGGTCAAACGAAAACAAAAAGGTTGTGCAAGAAGAAAAAATCATCGCATACTTCTATCTATCATCTATTTACCGATTGTGTTGATTTTATTTTATATTTCTTATGAATTTCAATTTTTTTGTAATGTCTGTACGTAGATTTTTAATGTGAAACGTAAAAGTATAACGTATTTGAATTGTTCGATCAAACATTTGAATGAAAATTTTATATTTATTATGAGTTTCAATTTTATTGTAATGATTGTTTGTAGATTTTTAATGTAAAACCCAAAATTATAATGTATTTGAGATGTTCGATCAATTGTTTGAATGGAAATTTTGAGAATGTAATGATATTGAAACCATTGGTGCATGTAATTTACATGCACCGGCAGTTCATGAGTCTATCGGTGCATATAATTTACATGCACCGATAGACTCAGTGGTGCATGTAATTTAGACTTATGTGTTGCTTTCTTATTCAGTTTGTTATTTCACATCTCGAGCCTTCTATTTCAGTTTGCTATTAATTAAAAAAAATTAATGAGGAAAAATGTTACATATTCAAAATTATATATAAAAAGGCTATGTTTTTAGTTAAATATAGTATAAGTTTATAGGTGCATGTAATTTACATGCATCAAAATAGACTCAGCAGTGCATGTAATTCACATGCACCGACTTGCTAAAATCTATCGATGCATGTAATTTACATGCACCGATAGGCGGAGATGCACTAATATACGATTTTTTTTATCTAATTACTAAATAACAATGATCAAATCAAAAAAATGTGAATTAATTTTTCATTCTATAATTTTTACAATTGATCTTATAACAAATTAAAGATACAATATATTACTTTAGAAATTAAATTTTTATTATGGATGAGTATATATTATATGATAAATTATTGCATAATCTCATAACAAATTCTATTATTTTTCAAATGATGATATATTACACAAACATGTCTTAATTTTAAGTGTTATTTGTGATCGTCTTTAACACTTACTATATGATATTTATTTATTATGTAATTTGAAAACTAATGCAAATGTTGAGTCTACCGATGCATGTAAGTTACATGCACCGGTAGACTATCGGTGCATGTAAATTACATGCACCGATAGACTAGCGATGCATGTAATTACATGCACCGGTAAACTAGGGGCGCATGTAATTTACATGCACCGTTATATGTTGCTTGCTTGTTGATCTTATAACAAATAAAGATACAATATACTGGTGATGAAGACCTGAAAGGACCTTATACTCTCTCCGCGCTTGTACAAAAGAGTAAATGATACTAATTTGAGAAACAATGCAAATTTGAGTCTACCGGTGCATGTAATTTACATGCACCGACAGACTATATGTGCATGTAAATTACATGCACCGGTAAATTTTTGAGTCTACCGGTGCATGTAATTTACATGCACCGGCAGACTAGTGGTGCATGTCGTTTACATGCATCTCTATGTGTTGCTTGCTTATTTAAAATTGTTAGTTCTTCAACTTTGATTTGAGAAGATAAGATTGTGTTACCCCACTGATACATTGTCAGGAATTTAATATACGCATCGTTTATGTTATTATAGATCATTCCACTAATGCAGTGACATGATGTCTGAAAGTTTAGAAATGAAAACAATATGTAACAAATGAAAATCTAATTTTTGAGTCTACTTTTTACTTGGTATATTATACATAAACAAATGAAAAGTGGAAAAAAATAAATCAGAACTTTTGGAATGAGATGATATGTTGTTTATAGATGATATGTTGTTTATCTTTTCCAAATTTGCTATAAAAAAATTGTTTACCTAGAGAGACATTTTAACAAACACATAATCTGCACCAAAATTGAAATAAAAGTTCAATGTTACGTAAATCCAAAAATACCATAAAACAGCAAATAAAATTGAAACAAAAGGTCGGTTTTCCGTGGTTGGAGAAGAATGACATTTGGCAAAATGAACAGGAGTCGACACTGCCTCCACCACAACAACACCACCGCTCCATACTCGTCGCCTAACCACCATTGCTGATTTCCAAGAACACGTGACCATCACCAACTTTCACGATGAGGAACATTAATTCAACTGTTATAAATTGGTTTTTAGAACAAGAGTGTTTTAGGAATAGCAAAGGATTAATTAGATTAGGGTTTCATAAAAATGGACTTAGTTGAAAGAAGATTCTTACAAGATGTATTTAGTTGAGAAGAAAATATTTTGCTAGATTTAGTTGAAACAAGTTTTGAAAAGTGATATCTATGTGTAATTTCCTCTTTTTGTTTTGTCTTAAATTATCTAAATAAATCCATCTAAGTGTGTCTTATGTTCATCTACTAAATAACCTATTTTTTTCTGTTTAGGCACTCATGTTGTCAAATACTTAATTAAAAAAAAAATTCCCCTATTTTGTATTTTCTCCAGATGTAATTAAATAAAATAAAATAAAAAGAAAGAAGCAGAAAAATATATTTTCAGACTGGATGACTTAATATCCTAATCGGCGATAAGGCAAACTTTGATTTTAATAAGCTAAAGTTTAAATATTGCTAAGTATATTTATGTGACCATCTTAACTAAGACATTGTTGTAGCATAACTAAACGGTCGCCAAAACTTCTTCCTAGGGCATCACGAAACATTAAAAACAACAGCAATTAAGTTTTTAATTTCAATAGATTTTTTTTTATCAGGCAAATAATATATTATAAAAATTATAATGGAGTATCAGAAGTACTCTAAAGAGTTACAAAGAACAAAATCAAAAAACAAATATCTGAAATTATAAAGCTAAAAGACAGATAATCGGTTCATTGACCCAGTCCACAAATGAATACATGAATTTTCTATTACTCCTATTCCGAGTCCAGATTCAAGATCGAAATAAAACTTAATCCATTAAATCTGACTACTGTTCGTCCCTTCCTCTGAAGATTACTTTATTTCTGTGTAGCCATAACGTCCAAACAACTGCTTTCCAAATCGTAAGCCAGCCATTTCCTCCTCTTCTATGTGCCCAAAGTCCTTTATGACGTATTAAATGTCCCTTTGGATCTAGGTACGAAAGTTGACGAGGCGATGTAAATCATTCTCAAAATATTTCATATTAATTTCAAGAAAATGAAATAAATCCATTCCCTATTGAAGTTGAAATGATTCGCTACTTGTAAATCGAAGAACTGATACCCATTTTGCTGTGTTTTTGAGTCGGTTGAAGAGCAAAATGTATAAACCTCAGCAGCAGCATTTGGTGGATTTGCAAGACACCGCCGGGTTCGGGCCGGACTCGAAGTCACGGCTCTCTGGCGAGAACCACTCGTCACTCAGTCGCACAATCTCTTGTCTCTACACCGCAGCTGCCACCGCCTCCGCCGCCAGCAGTGTAGACCGTGTTCTTTTTAACGATCTTGTAGATATCTTTCCTTTCGTTCAATCTCTCATTGTAAGAACACCGTTCCATTTCAGTTCTCTGTTTCATTCCTTTTTTTTAATAGCAATTTGGAGTGATTTGTTTTTTTTTTTTTGCTTTTCTAATCTGTTTGAAATTGAAATGCTTGGACCTGAAACCGAATTCTTCGTTTACGAGAAGGGGTCATGTTTTACATAATCGGTATCAGAACGGCAGTTCCGGAATCTAAACCGAATTGCTCCCAACCCGTCCGACGTTTCAGCATGTAAAGGTGCATATCTTGTAAAGACATTTTTCACCCCAAAATCGGTATCACATGGTTTTTTAGCTAGAGAATGGTGGAACGAAACATTTTGATTGCTCTGGAACGGCATAACGGCCATTTTGGGATGCATCCAAAAAATATTTTTTTCCTAAAATATTCAATTTTTTAATTTTTTTCTATAATTTTTTAAAAAAAACCGTTCATTTACCGTTTCGTGAAATGTCGTTGGAACTGGAACGGAGGCTTCACAAAAACACCGTCTAGAGAATCCATTTACAAGAAGGTAATTTTTTGCTAAATCTACTCTTATGCCGTTCTATGACATGTCACAGCAGCTCACGCAATGCTCTCCATGATCATGTCGGCTAACCATGATCTAGACTCTAACTGCCCAAAATGATCTGACGCAAAAAACTAGTTTGGTTCCATGATAATTTGTTTAAGCATTCCAACACAAAGATTTACCAACAAAAGGAAAGTAGGATGAAACGAGCTAGTCGCGTTACACTGTAGGCACAGCAAAAATGCATTATGATGAATACCAAAAACCCATGATTTACATATCATATGCAGGCTTATTATCACATCGTTCTCGTTGTAACGTGAATCGGGCACTCTACGTTTAGAATCTGCAGCAGTGAAGAAGGGCCTTGTGTTTTTCCGATTTGGGCATGTGAACTGGACTCCCTATCCATTCAACACCCAATCTGCAATGAAATCAAACTAAAATGAGCTAAAAATTCAATAATGATAGTTGTGCATGGAGTATGGTAGATGGCGTGAAATTCTTGCATCGACCAGGTATGAGGCCCGATCCATGAACCAACACACACAAATACACATGTATACGTATATATCAATTTCTATATGTGTGTGCATGCAAGAATTCCTCGTAGATGACTGTCATTGCATTTTCTTTGATGTAACATCTATATGACAAATATTCATTCCATATATTGGATATGTGAAAAATATCAAAATATATACATGTAATAAATGGTGGGATCATGAGATTTACTTTGGGAAGGAAAAGGAGTTTGTGCTATTATCAGATTGATTAGAGTTGCAAGATTCAAAAGATTCTTCTTCACATCCCTTGGCCCCAATGGTAGCAGAGTCAATCTCTTTGATTTCATCTTCAGGCCAATCACTTTCCATCTCATTGCTCCATTCTTCCTCACCCTAATCATCATACGATACAAAAATGAATTAAAGATATTTGCGCTATATTTTTTCGGATCCTTTGAAGCTAATGTGAAGAGAAATTATGCACTTTATGCACTTAAACCTCTGCAACCAAAACAGGAATTTCTTCTGCATCTGTTTGAGTATCCTCTCCATCTTCATCAAAATCTCCCCCTCTTATGGAATCATCCCAAGATCGCTCGGATCGATGTTGACAATGAAACTATCCTCCCACAGGAGTGATCACAGTAAATATGTTAGAAATTTGGAAACATTAGATAACGTGTTGCATTTGAGATATATAACTGTGTGTGCTGGGGGCGGAGCCAATTCCGCCCCCTAGAAAATTTTTTGTGTTACTTTTCAGAAATTTTACTTTTTAGCTCAACTCTCTAAATCAGCGGAACACACTAGCCCTATATAATCTGGCTTCGCCCGTGTGTGAGAGAGCGAGAGAAACTAACCTTTTTGTTGTTGTCATCATATGTTTTTGATGGCTTCCTTTCATTGATCATATGGATAGCTCCATCTTCTCTAAAACAAAAAACTATGTAATCTTCTTCCGAAAATCGACTCGAATCTCTGCTTCTCTCTTCGATGTCATTGTTATTAGTACTGTTTAGTGTAGAATTCGGAGCTGATGACTCCCCTTTGTCATCTTCATTGCATATTTTGTTTGCAACAGAAATTTTCCCATCCGAATCGCGGGTTTTACTCGAACATTTTGAGTTGGCAGCCATGCTTGCGTTTTGCATTTGAGGGAGCTTGCTACAGATGGTATCAGATGATTCTTCGTCTAAATATACGAAAAACATAATATGAGTTCCTTGCAGAAACTCCACGTTTGAACAAGTATCAAGACTGACAAACTACTTGAAAAACCGAACAAGTGTAAGCCTTAGAATAACAAAATGATCGATTTGGAACAAGAAAACTTGATAATCTTGCATTAAAAAATCTTACCCAAGGGAAATTTGCAAGCATAAAAACATGATGCTAGATCTTTTACTCGACATCGAACGAGCCTTGTACAAGGTGAGTTCATGATCCTTGTAGTTCTTTCTTGCTTGGGTATATTGGTGGTTTTGTTTGTGTGAGGGGAAGGAGATTTTTTAGGCTATGAAGAGGGAATTAATGGGATTTTTTTTCTTTTAATTTGAATTTGAATTGAAATGAAATTAAGCATTAAAAGGAAGTTAAAATCTAAGTGTGGATGATAGAATCAGTTACGATTTTGTAAACAAGGGGTGGGAGTAAAATGTGGAGATTTATAAGGTAACTATCCATGAGAACGTTGCTTCATTGTTTTGATCTTTTAAAAATTCTAACCAAAGTATAGAAATTAAAACTATGGATGATAAAAAGTTATGGGTGGGAATATTTTGAAACAAATAGGAATTAAGAACTAAAAAATTATGAAAATGTGAGAAAATTGCAATTTTTAGGTACCAGTGTAGATCCGGTTAGGTTAGTTTGATGTTGCTCCTAAGAACACTATTATTATCATTGATGTGAAATATTCATTGGTTCGTACCACACTAGTTTAGGAATTGTACCAAAAAAATAAGAAATTTCTATGTAGATCTCATGCATGCATGATTTCATGCGTCATAAGTGGTGGTTTAGTTCCATCCCGTTTCATTTTTTGTTTTTTGATAGAGGGAAGGACAAAAGACTTTTTTCGTATATCATGGGACTCGAACATAAGTCTTTTTCCAAAGGATTGTGAGCTTTTACCAAGCGGGCTAGGCATGAAGCTCTCCATCTTGTTTCATTAGTGGTGTGGTTTGTGTATGTTATGACATGGAAAAAAGTTGATTTGGCTAAAAATATAATTACTAGACAAGTTTTACAGGATAATAATAAAAAAACGTGTGAAAATTATGTTTAGATGCAATAATTTGACAAATTAAAGAATAACCAACATGTTCTTAAATTCATATAAATAGGGAACACAAGAAAGTTTATAAGAATTAATAAGAAATTAATCAAATAGTGGAAATATTTGGTGTAATTTTTGAAAATCAGAAATTCAAAAATTTGTTTAAATAGTCAGAGAAAAAATCTAAAGACAATTCATATCATACAACATATAAAAAATGCTAGAATACGAAAAGGGTGTAACTTATAAAAATTATGGAGTTTTGAGATTAATGAAAAATGCTAAAATATAAGAAATACATTGTTTGGCATAGATTTGTGTTGTGGGCGTGACAGGTACGAAATGTACCAAAAGGTGAAAAATCAGACTTATAATAAAGCGACGTGAATCCTCGATTTAGCTGTTATTTCCAGCCTCCTCGAGTAAGCATCGAAAACTAAGAAATTACTTCAATAAAATAATTGGAAATCGAAAAGAACATTCTTTAATTGACATCAACACTTTGTTATGTCATTAAGAACATAAGTACACATTTTTTTACAATGAGGATTGCGAAATAAAGCTAAATGATTACGCTAAAGCTATGAAAATATGAAAATAAGGACGCTAAAACTAAGAAGATTTAAATTACAATGGAAATAAATAAGCTTGATTGAACTAAAAACTAAAGAAATTTGTTTAGATTATTTTGCATCGAATTATTGATTGATTGAGTTGTGTGTGTTGATTGTGTCCTGAGTTCCATTGGCTTCCTTTCTTTTGTTCAACGTGGGTTTCTTCCCCCACCATGGTCCATGTATCGTGTCCTTCTTTGTGGCTTAGTGAGTGATATAACGGCAATGACCAAATCAAACCTCCAATTATTTACCAAACCGTAGGAAGTTATTACATATTTCAATCAAACATGTGGGCTTAAATTCATTAATGCTTCATCGGCCAAATTTACTTTTTAGGGCCAACACATATATATTCATAAAATTAAGAATTTTATTTTTAGAATTTTAAAAATATTTTCATATCCCAAAAAGTAAATAAAAATCCTTTAAAAAGTGGGGAAAAGTATGATTTTAGCCCCTATACTTTATCACCCAAACACTTTTGCTCCCTAAACATTCATACCGAACAATTTCAGTCCCTAAACTTTTAATATTGTAACAATTCTAGTCATCATCGTTAATTAAAAAGAGTTTTTTTTCCTAATCAATGGACTATTATACCCTTGTATCTCAAGGTGCCTTAAGATCCTTCAAAAATGGTATCAGAGCCTAGGTTTATTCTGAAAATACTAAAATAATATTTTGAATATTAATATTATCCTTTAACGGATGAGACAATACACGAGAAAATGGATTTGAACTATTGTTCGAAGTGTCATTCTTACATGAAGAAGAAAAGGATGGTGGCTACCACCGTCCTATGGAACGGAACCCCTTTTACATCAAAAAAGGAAAAACAGAGGAGGTACGAAGGCCTTTGACAGAGACTGAAAAATGATTGCAGTCCTACGAGGAGATCCAACACTTCCTACAAAGTAATGGAAACAATCAACCTGGAAGATCTCCATGATCTTGTCGATTCGTTTGCGGGATTGAATCTCGTAGACTTTAAAACAAATCAAGTTACCGAAATTCCTCTACTTCCACCACAAGAAAGTTTCGGGTCAAACAATCTACCACCCAATGGAGATCAAAGAATGCCCCACCAGGAAGATTTTACTATTTGAGCAACTTTAGATTCCCCAGTTGGAACAATGGGTCGTTCCCGCAGTCCATACATACATCAAACGCTTTACGAGAAATCTCAGTTAGATCCGATACATCCATACATACTTATGCTCAACATGGATATCTTGGATTTTAAAAATTGAGAAGTTCTTATTAATGAATGTGTTTCAGCAATGAGAATCACAGTAGGGACTCTTGATCTAAGCAAATAAGGATTCATATTACTCCTTAATATGAGTCTGGAGGGATAAACCAAAATTACCTAGGAACTCACAGACCCATGTACCAAGGAAGAAGTTATAGCCGAAGAGTCCCTGAAAGAAATTATGGACAAGATGGCTAAATTCTTTAAAATCTATTTCATTGAAGTTGGTTACTTCGAATGAATGGAGCAAGAGAGAAGGCGAAAAATATAGACAAGCTCTATATAGCCTGGAACTACATGATATCGTTATGTAGACGAGTACATCAAACTCTTCACATAGTATAGATGGAAGGCAAAGATGCCAGAAAAAAGATGCAGCAGAGCTGTTCTTTGCTAAAATACAAAGTCCATAGAGAGAAATGCTTATCCAGGAATATACACCGTAAGAAATAAGACGGTGGCCAGGAGAATGTCATTTCTTAAAATGAAGTTTGTGGAGTGGTGCTATCAAGCAAAGCTCCAGAAGAACTATAAGAAGTTAAAGACGAATCAACAAGAAATCTCATCTTCGTTGTACGGGGAATGCTATACTTACTATCATTGGAAACTACCCCCAAAGGCGAAAGATGAAAAAAACACATAAGTCATCCTTATTCTCAGAAATAAATACTATAATCTCCAAGCTGTAATATGTTCATCTTTCATAGCTTGATAATTTTCTCTCTTTGTAATATTTCAGTTTTCAATTTAGTTTGTAAATGTGTTTTAAGTCCAGCTTCATCATATGAGAGGCTAACAAGTTAGTCTCATCCCAGGAGGAGAAGTATCAATGTAATAAATATTATAAGTATTTCAAAAATAAAACGAAGGCTTTTGCCCATCTCTCTCAGATTTCTTTAAAATATTTTTATATATGGTTATACTCTACGTCTTAAGGTAGAAAACAAATTAAGGATGTGATGTGCGGTAGGATGTGATGCGCGGTTTTCGAAGGATTCGGATAACTTGCAGACTAACCTGGTTTGAAAGAGCTGATGTTGGATGCTGAGAAACCATTCGTAAAACAGTCCGGGGGTAATAATTTTCCGACTGGTGGATTTGCAACCCACCTCACCCGGTGTCGTTATGTTAAAAAATATATATATCGTTTTGTCAAAATTGTATTGTAATACGGAAGCGAGCTGAGTCTGTTTCTATTTTAGTTTCTTTAAATGGTATTTAGGTCCTAATTAATAATAAGGACTGATTTCATTATATTTATGAAAGTTAGGACTAAAAGAGTTAGGTTAAACTATTTAAGAACTAAAACTGTTTTAGTAGTGAAGTATGAGGAGCAAAATGCATTTTTCCCTAAAAAAAAAAGTGACTAAATTATTATTATTATTATTATTTTTATTACATAATATACATACGGCAAAAATCATGTAAACAACATAGTCTACCCCCAGAAGGACCTCCACCAATTGCGGGGAATTCGGCAAGAGGGTACTATCACCTCATATAAGATCCAAAGACTAAATTTGATTATAAGATTCAACGTTTTAAATTTCATTTAAATATATAAAATGTATATAAAAAATGTTCATACGTCCAAATCAAATTTTACACACATTCCCAAGGCGTTGCAGTTGACGCGACGTAGTGCTTGTGCGATGGGTTGGGCAATAGCACTGCACGGCGGCGCCGGTGACATCCCGCGTTCGTTGCCGCCGGAACGCTTGAAGCCCAGAGAAGCTGCCCTCCACTATTGCCTCCGGATCGGCGTCGATGCTCTCAAAGCTGGTCAACCGCCCTTGGACGTTGTAGAACGCGTTGTATGTACTTAAAAAATTTTATTCATCCTTTGTAGGTATCGTTTTTTTGTCTCCTGGGATATTCTTGATTTAAGAATAATAAACCGCATGATGTTGGGAGTTAAAAAAAAAAAAGGTTCTTGCCAGGAGCTCAATGTTTTGGACTGGTGATACATCCTCAAGTTTTTAGTCATCGATTTTGTATAGAAAAACTAAGGAGATGCTTGTTTTGGATATTTAAATTATATATGTTGAATGATGTAGGTTTGTGAACTTGAAAATAATCCACATTTTAATGCTGGCAAAGGGTCCGTTTTGACCAGCAACGGCACTGTTGAGATGGAAGCTTGCATCATGGATGGAAATACGAAGAGGTGTGGAGCTGTTTCCGGTCTCACTACAGTGAATAATGCCATATCTTTAGCTCGACTGGTAATGGAGAAAACTCCTCA
Source organism: Haberlea rhodopensis (assembly GCA_907163345.1). Taxonomy (NCBI): domain Eukaryota; kingdom Viridiplantae; phylum Streptophyta; class Magnoliopsida; order Lamiales; family Gesneriaceae; genus Haberlea; species Haberlea rhodopensis. The sequence goes on along the minus strand of CAJQUN010000031.1, from coordinate 2,648,232 downwards.
CATATATCTTGCATTTGATGGAGCTGAGGCATTTGCGAGGGAACAGGTTAGGGAGAGAATCTGCTCATTTTTTGTTTGACCTTTTTCATTCATTTGGTATACCCCATGTTAAATTCTTTCTGAAATTTGGTGGTATGTTTGATTTTGTGGCTAAGTACATGAATTTGTGTTGAAATTGCTCATTTAATTGTCCAAGGAATGTGCTTAATGGTGCGTTATTTACTAGCTTAACATTCTACTCTGTCATACAAATGAACTGTAGAATAGTTCTTGTCCCATAAATAATTGAGAATTTGGGAAAAGCTTCAATTCTGTTAATCCATAAGTTCCTCTTTTACTTGTATTGTTTTGAATGCAACCCTTTGATAGTCAGTAAACGGAACTAACTGTAGTGTCTATGTGCACCCCATATGTTAAATAACCTTCTTCTTTGTGCAAATGTTCGATCTTGACAAAGAATCTTACTTTTCCCTACAGCTATATCTTGGAAATTTAGATGTTTTTGACACTTTTTTATGCTCCAATTTTTCCTCACTTGTTTCCATGTTTCTATTCGTATTCTTATTTATCTTCAGTGATTTTAAGGGTTTTTTAGGTTCGGAATTGCAGTAATTCTCTCACCAAATAGTTCACCATTTTTTATAGCTTGTTTTTTTGTGTTACCTCATCAAATTGTCCAATTTTTTCATGTCTTCCAATATCAATATCATTTTAGATATTGAATATATTCCACTTATTTTTGGACCTTGATGATCTATTATTTGCTTTCTGTTGATATTCCTTTGATTTTGCTTGTTTAATCAATCTTAAATACCGAACATTGGAAACACGAGTGCCAGGCTTCCAGTGAGGCCATTTCTACTGTATGTTTACATTTCTGAATAAACTTAAAATGAAACTAAAAGCAATTTAATTATCTGCGGCTCTCTCTCTTTCTTATGATTTTTCATTGATTTTTTTGTCCTTCTCATAGGGCGTTGAAACTATTGATTCGAGCCATTTTATAACTCCAGAAAACATTGATAGACTAAAACAAGCGAAAGTAGCTAACAGAGTTCAGGTATGCTCTCTCAACCTTTCCCCTTTCTCTTGCTCGATGTTATTTTTTCTTGCTTCCGATTCCATCTTGAGAACTTGTGCTTCAATTATATGACTTGTTTGAACTATTATTATCATTTCTACTCAATCACATCACCTCTGTTTCATTTTCATATTCCTCTTTGTTTTCAGTTAAGGGAAGGGTTCTAATTAACCGTTCCTTTTTCAACTTGAACAAGAGTCTTTACTAAGTTCTCTGAGTAGTAATCATGTTACGGGCCAAACCTGCAAAAATGTGCATTGCATATTATCTCCAATATTCGTTGTTAAAACTTGCACTGTTTGAGGCTATTATGATAAAATGGTGGAACATTTGAACTTTAAAGAATTTGTCCCAATGATATCAAAATGCAATCCTTTCTTGACCAATTGTAAATATGTCAAGCTTTGTAAAAATAACAGCCACTCATGCAATGCCATTTAACAAAGAAATGTTTATTGAATATCGTGGTACAGTGGCATCAATGTTGGGAGCTGGACTTGCTATTTAACGCTGGAAATGATGTGGAGGCAATCTAGCCACGTAGATATGTAGGCTAAATATAAATTTTCTTTTGGGACCCTTCTTTAAATGGGACATGGGGCTATTGCCTCCTAGTCCTCACCTCAGATACAGGCCTGCACTCTATGGCATGAATATTAAGCATTGAACTTAGAGCTAAATGCCTGTTAATTAACGGGTTTTATTCTAGTGTGCACTCTCAGTCAGTTATCATTGTATTTTCGAGTTGAGTTCGATTTCCATTTATTTGTTTCAAGTAATTAACAAAAAGCATCCGTGAAGAGTCCAGAAATATCTGTTTGTTTGTTGCTTCTACTTTAATTCATACAAGTGAAAGTTGGAATTGAAGTAATTTGTTTAGACTTCCAAGTACAATTTTAAATTACCACTAACTAAATAAGACAAGAACAAGAAACTAAGAACATCTTGCTAACCCAATCGGTATTAAAAAACTTCAAATCTTGACTTTTTTCCCCCAAAAGCTAAGGTATTTATTGAATACACGTAATGAATCGAGATTTTCAAATTTCAATGTATTCCAAAGAAGTATGGTATGAATTTGAACATTGTCAGTTAAGATCCACTGCTTTCTATGTTGGGTTCAAACTTATATATTCCAAAAGTGTATACACATTCAAAAAACCATTGACACTGAAAGATTCCTCTTACTTGAATCCCAGAAATTTCTGTGAAGTGGAGCTTTTTTTTATAGGATTTGTAACTCATGATACAATTAACAGCATGTAGAGTACGGTGTTCTTTTTAGTATAATTTTTTATATCTGGGACTTGTATTATTTACACCAGCGGCTTCTAAAGTTTAAGAAAGATCAGAAGAAATTACGGTGCATTGTTGCCACAGAAAACTGCAAGCGAACATTTAGGATGTCTAGCTCTCTCAAAACCAGAATTTGATTTAAAGAATATTTAAAAATATACTTGTAGAGTTAGTGGCTAAAATTGTGCATCATTATCTGTAGATTGATTTTACACAACCCACTCAAAAAGTTGGAGAGAAGGCACCGGTTCCTTCCCTGGATAGTCAAGATGGTACCGTTGGATGTGTGGCTGTTGATGGTAACGGAAATTTAGCTGCTGCTACATCTACTGGTGGATTGGTTAACAAGATGGTGGGGAGGATTGGCGATACGCCTGTGATTGGTGCAGGAACTTATGCCAATAGTTATTGTGCAGTCTCTGCAACTGGTAAAGGTGAATCTATAATTCGTGCTACAGTTGCCAGAGACGTGGCTGCTCTGATGGAATATAAAGGGCTTTCTCTTAAAGAAGCAGCGGCTTACGTTATAGAGGAATGTGCACCGAAGCATACTGCTGGCTTGATTGCTGTGTCTGCCAAAGGGGAAGTTGCCATGCCTTTTAATACAGTTGGGATGTTCTGTGCATATGCTACTGAAGATGGTCATGCTGAGGTTAAGATTTGGCCCGATGAGCCGTTGTGCTAAGTTTTAAAGTGACGTATACGTGTCGAAAATTTGAAACAACCATTCTTCGACAAGTGTCATGAAACGTTTGAGAATACTAGATTGTGTGTTGATGGTTATGATTCAGTTCACCTTCACTTGACTGTGGGGAGATCAGATGTAATCCTCTAGCTTATGTTGCATGAAACAACCATAACTCACTTCTTCGCTTAACAATTTTATGGTTGTTGAACACCACTTTGTTGCGTGACAAGACTATAGGAGTGTTACATGCTTTTAAGTAAAAAGAACGGATTTTGTGTGTTTGATTTTCTTGCTTCTGCTTGTTTCTCTAAAAAAACATCAGGAAGCAGAGAAACAAGTCATGAGATTGATTTATGTGGTGATGATTTTGTAATAAATTGAAATTCATGAAGCTGTTTTTTCTATTTTAATAGCAATTATTTAATATTTTTGCTTAAACGCTATTTTTTTCAACTTTAAGAAAAAAAAACATAGAAGTGCTTTAAATAATCGATCCAAAACACACCCTAATGTGTCCTGTGAAATCCAATTGTAAAAAAATAAAGCTGTTGATCTCATACTTATGATTCTTAATCTAAAAATCTTGAGGTCTGTTTGCTTCGAAGGATAATGACGTAATTAATTTTCTTGTGTTCTTCAATTATGCAATTTATTTTGTAATTATTATATTTTAAAATGTAAAGGTGGTGGGTTTTAATGAATTTATGCCTCAAATTATTGTTTTTCATCAAGTGAAAAATAAAAAAATAATAATATCCGGGGTAACGCAAAACCTTGACCTTTGATTTCATATCATCGTGATAATAATATAAAATATAATAATTTATCATATGCCTTCGTTCTTGCTATTCGGTGAGACTGAGAATGGCTAAGCTGCTTCTAGCGCCTCGCTTCCCCTCTGTCCATCGGCTTACCACCTTTTCGATAAAATGTCTACCCTCATTCTCTCCACGTTTCTCTGTTACTCCTCAGTTGAAGAAGCCTTACTCTTTCCTCCAACAAACACGCCATTTTTCGGCTCGGGCTTTTGATACAGATGGAAACGAGAAAGTAACCGAAGAGTCTGCGAAACCGGAAGCGAGAAACGAGGGAATTGATGATAATGGGAGCTGCAGTTCTATTGGTGATGAGGAAAAGTACCCAAGTGGGGAGTTTTTGTTTGAAGGATATGATTTGTGGGAGAGTTTTGCTGTGAAGTTTAAAATGTTAATCGCATGGCCTTGGGAGCGTGTCAAGAAGGGAAGCGTTCTTACGATGAAAATACGTGGAGAGGTGGATTTTCAACTTTCGTTTTCCTTATATATGCTGATTGTTATTTGGTGATGTAGTTTGAATTGTTAAGTTTGTTGCTCTTACTTCGATTATTGTAGTTTTTTTTAAACTTTTTCTTAGTTTTAAAACGCCAACAATTTATTATTTGATAAAAAATAAAATATTTCAATGTTATATCATAAATTGCAAAGCAAATTAGAATTTACACTAGGCATTTGCCATAACAAAAAATTCCACATGTTACTTTTTCTTTTTTTAATTTTTTAAATCAGTACATTTTCAAAATTTCTAATGTTGTTAATATTTTATTCCATTGATTATTTATAAATTTTTTTAAGTGCCAACTTTAGGGCATGATAGTTGGATTATTTGTAGTTTTTATGCGGAATTATCTATAGACTCATCTACTTTAAACAATAACGGATTTCACCTCTTTAGTTTAAATTGGAGAATATAAAATGAGAGATCTTTTTGTTTATTACACGTTTCGGAACTTAATTTTACGATACTCCTAATGATAAGAGAATTTGTATGTAAATGACGTCGTATGCATAAGAGTGGATACAATGAATCATGAGGTTGTATTTTATAGTTTTCAAGAGTTGTGGTGCCTTTTCATGAATATATGCAAAGTTTCAAACCGATTGAATCTAAATGTTTATCACGAATATATATATATATATATATATATATATATATATATATATATATAGAGAGAGAGAGAGAGAGAGAGAGAGAGAGAGAGAGAGAGAGAGAGTGAGGGAGAGAGAGAGGTGTGTGCATCACACGATGATAAGCAAATGAATGGATGAATGCTACGAAGATGCATAATTTGATACTACTCATGCATGAAGTTGTGTTCTTTGTTATAGTTATCTTTGCAAATAAATGCTATCACATTTGTGAATCCATTTTTACTGCTCTGGCTATTCTTGTCTTCAACTAATTGTGACACGATCTCTCTCTGCCCCCCCTCTTCTTTTCCAGTTTATTTTAAGTTTTCTATGTTTATAATGTTAATTGAATTATCAAATTGAAAGTCTTGACTTCTTTTTTTCTTAAATACGAGAGCTGTTGGATTGCTTTGTGAGTGTTTGTGGACACTTTATTTAAGAGTTCGGTTAAATATTAGGCGACCATATTGTAAACCACATCCCCTGTATTTATCTTTGATATCTGATCAGCTGAAGAGTAGCTTATCCTCAAAGGATGCACAAACGATAATGTGTAATTTACTACAAACTGCAGAAGAGTGACCGACTCATATGGTAGAGGACATATGGGATACATTTAGAAAGCACAAAAGATAGTGTACTTAATCAACACTACAAAGGACAGCATGACATTAGAATTAGTCTAGCTTGGGGGGGAGGTGAAATGCTTTGCATTTGGTTTAGTTTACTAAATCCTTCTAAATGGTGTCCATGTTGCTGGTATCTTATTAGGTTAGAAAATTGAAAGCGTCTTCCCTGTTTTTGAGACAGGTATCTGATCAGCTGAAGAGTCGTTTCTCCTCTGGATTATCTTTACCTCAAATATGTGAGAATTTCATCAAAGCAGCTTACGATCCTCGTATTTCGGGTATTTATCTCCACATTGAACCATTGAATTGTGGGTGGGGAAAAGTTGAAGAAATGCGCAGACATGTATTGGCCTTTAAGAAATCAGGTATTCCTATAATTATTTTAGGCTCCATTTGGATGGAAGAATTTGATGGATTTCGATTTCAAATCCTTAATACAATACATTCAAATTGTTTGGCCAATTTTGCAATCCATTGATTTCAAATCCACCATCTTCAATTTCTTCAATTTTAAGGCATTTTTTGACAATACCAAGGTATTTCAAATTCCTAATTATTGAAGTCATTTCAAATCCAAATTTTCAAATCTATTTTTGAAATGAAATCCTTCCATACAATTGCTACCCTAGAGATCACACTTGAATTGTTTATGCTTCATGCCTCTGATAAAGTAAAAAAAAAGTAGATTTGCGTTTCTGACCTTGATAAGAGTTTTGAGTTTGGGAAACTTAAGGATAGGATGCTGGAACTCTCAAAATGAGCTGTATTCCTGAAGATTTCATGCATAAATCTAGTCTAACATGTTATCGTTTGTGGCTTAATGCTCATACGTGTGCAGTTCAGGTTTAAGTCCATTAAAAATTCTATCCATTTCCACTCCCTCAGGTTGAAGCACTTGGGAGAATCTTTTCTTATAGAAGTCAATCTAGTCCCAGAATTCTCCCTCGAGCTTGATCAAGATTTCTAGGCCAATGAGGAATATGTAGATTCTTTCTTCTCCATAAACTTCTGTAATTGGTTGCATTTGCTAAACATTCCCACGTGATCTCTTTAATTTTTATCTAGTCAATTTGGTCCATTCACTTTGTGCCTTGTAATGGAGAAGTTATTGTTTTCTGATGCTCTGCCAGTTGTTATCCAATGTATTCTTCCAATATCTCACTTTTCTCCGTTGTTGACTGCATTATTCCACCAATTAACCTCCATTTCGGATCTCGGTGTCCTCCACCCCTCTATTCTTGGAAACTTGTTAGACTTGAAACAACTATCATATGTGGCAAGGGTGTTGAATGATAGATAAAAGACGACTAAAGTTTTACTTATCAAGATCTCTAGATAAATATTTTTTATATTTATAGGAGTGTTGATAAGTTTGCTAGGAGTTTTAGTTTATCTAAAATAGTATAATAGTTTATCTTTTTATTTAATTAGATTTATCTTCCTAGATTTTAGGATTATGAGTCTTCTATAAATATAAGATATATGGTTGTATTTATTTTAAGATATGAACAATCAATAAAGAGAAAACTAGATTGAGTCTCTCAAATAATTCTTTTCTTCAAAGTTACATGGTATCAGAGCTTTAGGTTTGGAAAAAAAAAATCTAAGGTTAAAAGTTTATCAAACCCTAGCCGTCGGTGAGTTGTTGTTATCTCAACTCAACCTCCGGCGGCTAGGCCTTCAAACAGTAGCTGTAGTGCAAATCGAAGATGAGGAACCAGGAAGTTTTCAATTTCTTCCCCAAGGCTTGGAATGTAACGGCCCAGCTACATGGACTTGGAATTTTTTATGCTTCTGCGAATGGGTGGTGCATTTTTTCCTCAATGGTGGCGCAACAATACCCTTCTGTCCATGCTGGCCTCAGTCAACTTAAAAAGACCGATGCTAAAGTTATCCAAAATGTTACGTTATTCCCTTTCAACACATCTCCATACAATATAAACCTTTGTCTTCTCTCTACGACATCTTCTGATTCAACTGAAGCATTAGATGAAGGCGTCGAATTGGCAGGTATGGGAGCCAAAATGACATATTGGGACAATGAGGTTGTGGTGAGGATGATATATCCAAGATATTTGCACGACATCCATCTTTACGTAAAACATATCCCAAAATACTTCAGTCCACTTGCAATACCCATCACCCATTTGTACACGTGTTCCAATTGTGCAATCAACAACTGATTTTTCATCGCAACCCTTAATTTGGCCGAAGTGGGTGGCGGCGTGAACAATGGTGTTTGCAATTAGGGTTTTAATTTTGAAATTAGGGTTTTCTAATTTGGGGATTTTGTGCAATTTGAGATTTTTAATAAGAACATGTTTGGTTCTGAAGCAATCTTGGAAATTCGAAATTTGACATTCTTTTGGCAATTTGGACTTTTCAAATTAATTATGGTCATAAATATCAATTTGTAATTTTGATAAAAAATAAAAGGCTTTTCTGGTTCCAATTCCCCTCTCTTCGCAGGTGAAATCTCATCATTCCAGATTACCGCCAATCATGTTAATGTCGGAATTATTTTCAATGGGCACAATCAATTAAGGGTGTCAATGGTGAACTCTCATCTCCAGCCTCAAACCTTAGCAGTTGCTGCCTCAAACCGCTTTTGAAAGCGCTACCTCACCGATCCGTGAGGATTCTCATGTGCCTACATCTCATCAGCAAGCTTGGTCTCATAAACATCTATAACCAAGCTTGAGGGGGAGTAGGTAATATCAAATCTATTGTTGAAGACCCAGTCTCTCAAAAGAGGAACAAGCGCAGAATCCCAAAATAAAGAAGGGGACGTAGACTAGCAGGCGCAAACTCCCAAAAGAGGAGGAGACGTAGACTAGCAGACGCAGACTCACAAAAGTGGAGCAGACGCGGACTCCAAGAAGAGGAGCAGACGCAGACTCACAAAAGAGGAGCAGACGCAGAGTCCAAGAAAAGGAGCAGACGCAGACTCACAAAAGAGGAGCAGACGCAGACTCCGAGAAAATGAGCATGACTCTGAGAAAGAGGAGGAAGTCTCAATCAAAATTTGATAACATCTTGACAATGGCTCTTCACTATCCTAAATTTGAAGACCTGAATTCCAAGCTGAGCATGATAAACATATATGACTCAGCTTGAGGGGGAGTGTTGAATGATAGATAAAGATGACTAAAGTTTTACTTATCAAGATCTCTAGATAAATATGTTTATATTTATAAGAGTGTTGATAAGTTTGCTAGGAGTTTTAGTTTATCTAAAATAGTATAATAGTTTATCTTTTTATTTAATTAGATTTATCTTCCTAGATTTTAGGATTATGAGTCTTTTATAAATATAAGATATATGGTTGTATTTATTTTAATATATGAACAATCAATAAAGAGAAAACTAGATTGAGTCTCTCAAATAATTCTTTTCTTCAAACTTACAAAGGGCTGGATGACTATTTGGATGGCAGTAACATGGACCATCTGGTTATAATGAAGTAAAAGAATTTTTAGAGGGCCTCAGGAAAAGGAAGACGATTTGTTAGACCTAGTACAATATAGATCGTGGTTTTGGATTAAGAATAGAAGCAATGTGAAATCTCATTATGTATTTTCAGATTGATTGAGGGACCTATAGTATGTTTATTATCACTTTAGTCTAGGGGTTGTTTAGTAGGGCTATTTTGTAACCTTTCGAGTACACCTAGTACTTTGTTATTATTAAAAAAATTATTTTTCCGATAAAAAAAAAAAGAAAGGGTGGGAAGGAGAGGAATGAGGAGTGAATAGAGATGAGGAGGAATGGGGTGGCTTGGTGGTACCGTGAAACCCATAAGGTGGATTGATGCCGGAGACGTAGGAAGGAAGAAAAAGATCAGCAGATAAGCAAAGATAGGTAGGTAAAGGACAAGTGCCGTACCTGTTGGGGAGAGAGGAGGGGAAGTAGAAAGATGAAGTTGCAGCTTTTATCCACCAAAATCATATCATTTATTATTGAACAATCAGTCGATTTTATCATCAACCACTCCAGTGCAGCCTACAAGAACAGTTTCTTCTACAATTATGAGTGTATGTAGAGATTAGATAGTAGGCTTTGGGTATTCTTCATTTTAAGAAACTGATACAAGGAAATTGCTTATCAAGTACTTCAACAGCTTCATTCATGCTTTGTGGATGACATTCACTATTCTCCCTAAAGCATTATCTCTCAGATAATATTATGAACTATACTCTTTCACACTTCGCTAGGATTTACTATAGCTATAGATTTAATCTGTCGAATGTTGATTAAATAACTGACTTCCTTTTTGGGACATCTAAGCAAGGTTGTCAATTTATCAGTCAAAATTATGGTGCAGTTGATACTTGGAGTTTGACACAAGCAAATATTGGACTACTTTTTGGATGAACTCTTATTTAGTTGCATGACTTTCATTTATTGTCAAGAGCCCCTGCCTGGCATATTTTGGTTCAATAATGTCATGATTAGTTTATCATCCAAAGATGTAGTCGCATAGAGTTATTCAACTGATATATTGACGTGATGTCCAGCTGAAGTATTTCTCATCCAACAATAATAGAAACTGTGTAATTGAAGCTATACATTATTATATAACTGGTAAAGTAGCTATTCCGGCATGGTTTATTGGATTGAGTTAATTGATCGAGGCTCTTGTGATTATTAAATAAATTTCAAAGTTGAAGTTCTTTTATCTACCCTGATAAACTTCATATTTTTTTAAAAAAACTTACTGAATAAATTTGTTGGAATATGTAGGCAAGTTCATAGTTGGATATGTGCCGGTATGTGGAGAGAAGGAGTATTATATTGGATGTGCTTGTGATGAGCTCTATGCACCCCCAAGTGCATACTTTCAGTTGTATGGGTTGACTGTTCAGGCATCATTCCTTGGAGGTGGGTTGATTTTGGTGGCCATGTTATTTTTGTTTGAGAATAGGATCCAAGATTTTATGCGTCCATTAATTTGTTAGCCTAGATTGTAAAACTGGTGTAGATGGCACAAATTTGTCATTTCAAGTTGATTTGCAGTTTTAGATTAAGTTTGAACTGGACCCAACTTTGGCAACAATTAAATGATGACTAGCAATCAGAATCCCAAACTCTTTAGGATATTCATAACAGGAGAATAATTTTGGAAATCCCAATAATAGAAGCAATCAATACATGCACACACACACACACACATACCTCAAGGGAGTTGGATGTCATTATAATTTTTGTAGGATATGTTTGTGTTATTCGAACTTATGTCAGAGGAAGTAGGTGTACTTTTCCTTGTATTTTTGTAGGTGTCCTGGAAAAAGTGGGGATTGAGCCGCAGGTTCAACGCATTGGTAAATATAAGAGTGCTGGGGATCAACTCACGCGAAAAAGCATATCAAAAGAAAATCGTGAGATGTTGACAACTCTACTTGACAATATTTATGCAAATTGGATAGATACAATTTCTCTTGCAAAAGGTAACATTGCGCTTTATGTGTTGGTTTTCTCAAGTTTTATTAGAATAATTTAATATATTGTTTCACCATGCAGGTAAGAAAAAAGAAGATGTTGAAAATTTTATAAATGAAGGAGTGTATGTAGTTGAGAGACTAAAGGAAGAGGGATGGATAACGGATATAAAGTATGACGATGAGGTAAAGTGAGTTGTGTATTTCTTATTGGATAGTGGAACCCTTGGCAACATGCCGCCTTTGTTCAGTTTCTTAATACATGGACATTGGACTCAAATAGCACCTGGCCAAGCAGTGGTTCTACATGCATGAATTTTCTTAGTTCATGGGAAGACATAAGCAATCTTCTAGGATTATGCTATTTATGGACAACGTCTTCAAAGAAATTTAGATTTCACATTTAGTTTAACTAATTCTGAGTTGGATGAACCACTCACTCAACCTTTTCTTGAACTATTTTATCAGCGCGTGATGACCCATAGTTTCTGCTTATCACCGTCGGTACTGAGGCAAGTCTTCCCCCCGTATCTCCATCTAAGGTTTAGATTCCCGATTTCAGTATCTTTGATGCTCACTGAAATAATCTAACTTAACCCTTGGAGTATTTTGTATAAGACCACATCCATCATCTCCTACCACCATACAAGTAAACATGCCCATTTTTTCAATTATATCCCACTTCACATAAGATTCAAGATATTATTTAATTTATCACAAAAATCATGCAGGAATGTATTTGGACATAAATCATGGGCAATCCACGGATCTTTGAGTTTAATGAATCATGTGTTCCTGATTCGATTTTTCTCTTTATTATACTGACATACTTTTTAGTAAATTTCCACATTTCAGGTTATATCAATGTTGAAAGAGCGTTTGGGGATTCCTTCTAGTAAAACTCTTCCTACAGTTGACTACAGGTATTTGTTGAGAATCACTCCTTTACCATTGATTCCCATCTTGTAATCCAATTTTTGCACAAATTATTCTTTGCATATGAATGAGTAATCTTTCACGACTGCCAATCTGAATGCCTTTTGGTACTTCGCATCAGTTAAATGATTAAAGTGTGTGCGTTCAGTTGTCACCTATGTTATTCTTAAAACTGTTTTAGACATTGATTTTGACGTCGATTTAAATTACTGAAAATGTACCGAGTTTATAATCTAAAATCTAATTTAGCGGTGTGAGTTTTGGAAACTGTCAGTAGTATTGTTTGAAATCTTCAAACATTTTGATTAATAATTGTATCTGCAACTATGACTTCTTTTCTCTCTTTAAAAAGATGCACTGAATTTTTTTTAATATTCATTTTCTTTTTGTGCAATGTAACTTCTTTTATGTTTTAAGGATGGCAATCTGAGCTTTTGCTTATGCAGGACCTACTGCCGTGTTAGGAGATGGACTCTCGGATTGACAGGATATAGAGATCAAATAGCTATAATCAGAGCCTCCGGAAACATTAGTCGTGCACGAGGTCCATTGAGTACGTCAAACTCAGGCATTGTTTCTGAGAAGTTCATTGAGAAGATTCGTAGCGTAAGAGGTATGTGTATTGCTTTTGCGTGTGCGTGTGCAAAAACGTATATACTCTTCTTATCTACAAAAAGGTTTTTAATTTCATGAAAGTATTTGGTCTAACTACCCATAATGTAGATACAAATTGGAGTTCCTGGATGGAACATACATTTAATTAAAAAATTTATTTTATATTTGAACTAAAGTAGCAAGATGTAGTAAAGGGTTCATTTTTTGGTTAAGTATATATATTGTCCCTGATTACCGGGATGTCAGCTGGAAACTAAGAAAAAATTTAGTGGGATTTGCTAGCCTGTCCAGTGTGATACTTAGATGGATCATCTGCTGTGCCTTAATTGTTTCATACTAGCCTTTAGCAGTTGAAGCCCTTCTCGTTTTGACCAGAGGCACAATCCAAGTGTTTTCCCCAGCAAGCACTGTTGAAGCATTCAGATAAGGCCTTATGTTTTTGCTGATAATAATCCTTTGACATTCAAAAATTTATGGAGATCCAATAATATCCCTTCAATCACAAAATATCATCTCACTGTTGGGCTATATTACATGTTAATGAGTATTAGTGATTTTTCATTGATAATATTAAGTCCTCCACCCTTCTTCTCGATAGATTTATTTCTGTCATCATAGAGATACCAATGCTGCTGTTTAGTTCTTGCCTTTTTTGTCATGTCCTCTAAGTTGAAAATTTGGTGTGGGAGTTTGTCAGAGTCGAAGAGATATAAGGCTCTTGTTCTACGCATTGATAGTCCTGGAGGGGATGCTCTTGCTTCTGACTTGTAAGGCACTATACATTTTTCTTTTATTTTTCCTTTCCTTTGGTAATATTTATCTGTTTTAATCGATATGGAACTATTAAATTGTCCATCAAAAGCACAATAAGTTTAAATAGTTGGGCTATTCATATTAGGGTTGACTTATTTCAGATCATGTGAAGATTTCTACTCATAAAACCACATTGATTCAGTGCCCAATTGCGAAAATTTTAGAAAAACACAGTATTCAATCATTGTGATGTAACATGTCAACCAACTAACAACGTGTTAATACACATTAATTACCATGCGAAGGACCATGAGAAGTAATCCCTGAAGAAGAATTTCATGTGTCTGAAAGGAGAACTATTGATGGTGAAGCACGTCTGTTGTTATCTTGGGAATAATATTCAATTGGCTTGCTATATTCACAATCATCACACACAAATTAATTAGAGTGTTGGAAATAGTTAGATAATATTGTAACTGATTTGATAGGATCCTGTAGATATTGTTTAGAATCATAGGATTCTTTATTGTGAAGATTTTATTCTTATCTAGATTAGGAAAACAATATTGTAGTTAGGTAGTTACCTCACCTATTTATGTGTGATAACTCTTAGTTGATGAATAATAGAAAAGAGAATCCATTTATTCTCAACTCTGTTTTCCGCCAATATGGTATCGGAGCCAAAAAGCTAGGTGTGAGTTTAAAGCCTAGCCGCCGTCACGATGACCTCTGAGGTGACTTCCATGACCTCCATGAAAAATTCTGGACCTTCTTTTCCCAATTTTCATTCCAATCCTCAGCCTGTCCAAATCACCAACATAAAATTAAATGGTGATAATTTCTTGCGTTGGTCCCAATCCATCCGCATGTATATTCGAGGCCGAGGTAAATTGGGTATTTAACTGGCGAAATAACTGAACCAGACACCAAGGATCCATCATACGTGATTTGGGACGCCGAGAACTCGATGATAACGACATGGCTTGTCAATTCTATGGAAGAAGATATCAGTTCCAATTATTTATGCTACACGATCGCCAAAGAATTATGGGACAATGTCAATCAAATGTATTCGGACTTGGGTAATCAGTCCCAAATCTATGAATTGACAATCAAAATTGGTGAAATACATCAGGGGGACGATACTATCACCAAATACTTTAATTCTCTCAAGCGTCTGTGGCAAGATTTGGATCTATTCAATGATTATGAATGGAAATCACTTGAGGATTGCAAACATGACAAAAAGCAGGTTGAAGATCATCGTATGTACAAATTTTTGGCCGGCCTCAATATCGAGTTTGATGAAGTTCGAGGTAGGATCATTGGACGTCAACCTCTTCCACCCATCGGCGAAGTGTTCTCTGAAGGCCGCCGGGAAGAGAGTCGAAGGGGTGTGATGCTTGGAAAAAAGGAGACTGTTACTTCGATTGAAAATTATGCCTTAACTGTGTCCAATCCTACTGCCAACAAGACCTTCCATCAGCGAACACAACCTGACAAGTCTGCCATACGGTGTGAAGTTTGTCACAAACCAAATCACACCCAAGCAACTTGTTGGAGGATTCGTGGAAAACCTGCGAATTGGAAGAACAAGAAGCCAATACAGGGAGCCTCCCATGCTTATGAGGCCGAGACAAGTCCATTCTCCAAGGAGCAGATGGATCATCTTCTAAAATTGCTAAAGTCCAATGCAATATCCGGTACTCCTAATAGTGCACTTGCACAAACAGGTAGCAAATTCCGTGCCTTATCTTGTACTCGATCATCAGCTCCTTGGATCATTGATTCCGGAGCATCAGACCACATGACGTTTATATTCGACCTATTTCATGATTACTCATGCACAAGCAATCCCGAAAACGTTGGAATTGCCTATGGGAGTTTTACTCATATCACCGGCAAAGGTTGTATAAAAATTTCAAATAAAATCACCCTTCAATCAGTCCTTCATAGATGACCATACTCGTCTTTGTTGAGTGTATTTGATGAAACCGAAGTACAAAATGTGTTTAAAATTTTTCATAGAATGATCACAACTCAATTTGATTATTATATATATGCATATTTCACTCAGATAATGGGAAGGAATATTTTAATGAGAATCTAGGGGATTTTCTTCGTGAAAAAGGAATTTTGCACCAATCCACATGTCAAGATACACCTCAACAAAATGGTATTGACGAAAGAAAGAATAAACATCTTCTTGAGGTTGCTCGTTCTATCATGTATTCCATGCATATTCCAAAATATTTATGGGGATATGCTATTTTAACAGCTTCATATTTAATAAATCGCATGCCCACAAAAGTATTACGATTTGCAATGCCCCTAAATCGCTTCAAATTTTTTTTTCCAAACTGTCGGATCACTTTGGATTTATCTCTAAAAATCTTTGGGTGCATCGCATATGTCCACATCCCTCGTAACTTCCGTTACAAACTCGACCCCAGGGCAGAAAAATGTATTTTTGTTGGTTATGCTTCAAATAAAAAAGGACAAGTGCTATAATCCCCACACAAAAAAAGTTCTGTGTAAGCATGGATGTATCCTTTGTTGAACACCAACCATACTTTACCAAAAATTCACTTTAAGGGGGAGACGCATAATACTGATAGTAACGCAAATTTTTGGGATACAACCATGCATTCTCGTCAGGTAGAACCGAGCAATGGTGATGATATTGTTTGTGGAACAGATCCAATGCCTAACCTCAAACAAAGACGAAATTCAGGACAATCCTAATCTCAGATTACCGAACACTGAAATTTCACAATCATGGGGAGAAACACTACCGAAGGAACACAATGTTCTCGAAACGGAATACCTTGTTTATACCCTGAAAAAACACAGGAATAAAGACCAACCAACTGTCCTACCAAGCCAATTAGAATCCCTGGACAAACGTCACAAGAATTCAGGTGATGATCTGTCTATAGCTGTTAGGAAAGGTGTCCGAAAATGCACACAACATACCATTGCAAACTACATCTCATATGATAAACTTTTCAATCACTATAAAGCTTTTATCTCGAAAATGACTAACTTGTTTGTTCCAAGAAACATTAAGGAAGCACGGGATAATGCAAATTGGAGACTAGCAGTTATGGAAGAGATGAATGCGCTGGAAAAGAATTGACACTTGGGATCTAGTAAAACTTCCAGAGGGGAAGAAAACTGTTGGGTGCAAATGGGTGTTCACGATTAAATACAAAGCTGGTGGGATAGAAAGAAACAAAGCCAGACTTGTAGCAAAGGGATTTACACAAACACTTGGAATTGACTATCAGGAAACATTTGCTCCAGTTGCTAAGATGAATTCCATCCGGGTTCTCCTATTCTTAGCCGTAAATAATGACTGGCCCCTACATCAATTGGATGTAAAAAATGCTTTTTTGAATGGGAATCTCGAGGAAGAAGTTTTTATGACTTTGCCCCCAGGTTTTGAGAAAGAATTTGGTGAAGATAAAGTGTGTAGATTGAAAAATCTCTCTACGGTCTTAAACAATCCTTAAGAGCGTGGTTTGGACGCTTTGGCAAAGATGTTAAGAACCACGGCTACAATCAAAGTCAAACTGATCACACCATGTTTTATAAACACTTAAGAGAAGGTAAAATTGACATTCTAATTGTTTATGTGGATGATATTGTCTTGGCAGGAAGTGATATTGAGGAGTTGGAGAGATTGAAGAAGGGAGTTGCAAAGGACTTAGAAATTAAAGATCTAGGAACTCTCAAATACTTTCTTGGTATGGAATTTGCACAATCCAAGGAAGGTATATTTGTCACCCAACGCAAATATACCATTGATTTGCTGAATGAAACAGGTTTGCTTGGATGTAAAGCTACTGAAACACCAATCGAACCGTATCTGAAGTTTCAACTTGTTACGGCCTAGAATGTGGTGAATATGGAACAATATCAAAGACTCGTTGGGAGACTTATTTACTTATCCCATACGCATCGATATAGCATTTGCAGTGATCGAAGTTAGCCCATTCATGTATGCTCCGGGACAAGAACATTTCGAAGCTGCATATAAAATCCTAAGGTATTTGAAGGGAAACCGGGAATGGACTGCTGTTCAAAAATCATGGACATCTTCGGGTTGAAGCATATATATTGACATGATCATAAGAAAAACAACACTATGTAGGCATTGTCAGATCACAAACAAAACTCCCTAAGTCAGTATCAAATCATAAAACCTAAAAGAAACAATATTTTTCATCTCTAAAGTGCCTTGATGCTTATGCATAACTGTCATGAAGTTCAATGGCTAGGAACAGTAATATTTTAGTGAGTAAGATGGGTTTATGGGAGGAAGGTGTTTGGCATTGGACTTGGGATTGGAGGAGAGATTTATTCAATTGGGAAGAGGAATTATTATCACAGTTTTGTTCATGTCTTAACAGGGTCAATCTTATACAGGATTTGGAGGACAGGTGGGAATGGCAACATGAGATTTCGAGGCAATTTTCAGTTGCCTCCGTTTATTGCAGTCTGCAGGATGATGGTTCACAGGAGGAGGGTTGCGATCACAACGATTGTATACAGTCTTGGGAAACTATGGCGCCAACGAAAGTATCCATTCCAGTTTGGAGAATTTTCAAAGATCGTATACCTTCGAAGGTCAATCTTCAAAGACGGAACATTATTTCAGGGCAGCAATATATAAATTGTGATCGTTGTTTATCTCTGGAAGAATCTACTTTTATCTCTGGAAGAATCTACTGTTCATTTGTTCTTCGCGTGCCCGTTTTCATATGACATTTGGATGAAGTGTTACCATTGGCTGGGGTTTCAGATGGTTCTCAGCATGGATACTAAAACGCATTTATCTCAACACAAGGCGTTATGGACTCACAAAAAGAATGGGCATCTATTTGGCACGCTGTCATTTGGACTTTGCCCGTTTTCATATGACATTTGGATGAAGTGTTACCAATGGCTGGGGTTTCAGATTGTTCTCAGCATGGATACTAAAACGCATTTATCTCAACACAAGGCGTTATGGACTCACAAAAGGAATTGGAAAGAATGGGCATCTATTTGGCATGCTGTCATTTGGACTTTGTGGATGGATAGGAATAGAAGGATTTTCAATACAGACGTGGATAGAGAGGAAGATTTGTTAGATTCAATCAAGTTTAGAAGCTTGAGTTGGATAAAATTTTAGGGTTCTAGATTGTTACATTACGCTTTGTTGATTGGGCTCGTGAGCCGATAGTTTGTCTTCTAGATTAAATCTTAGGATTTTAACTTTTATGTAAAACTTCGGAGTATCCCTATACTCTTTTATTTTTAATAATATTTATATTTTCCTGATAAAAAAAAACCTCCATGCCTATGAGAATTCTTATAATTCAGTTCCTTGTACTGCTTCTGTCAGTGCCCCCACTATGGTTAGGTGGAAGTTTTACATAAGAAAAATAAATAAACAAGATGAATATATTAATGGGTTTATAATTCTTGGTTTTTACCCTCGAGATGCAGCATTTTTGGTGATTTATTTTTGCTTGGAAAAGACCCTGAAGTAAAAGTTAGCAACTTGTATTTGAAAATTTTGACATGTGCTAGTAAAGGATTGGATTTCGCCGTCTTGGTGATCTACTGGTCTAAATTTGTAGCAGCGAAGCTACATAAACACTTGTGTTTTCTCGAAATCTCTTGAGCTTAGGTGGTGAATCTTTTTTGAGGAAATGTATTATTGTTAAATAATGCCATCTAGCTACCAGGTGAACCAGAAATCCTGTTTTTCAAAGGAAGGTTCTTTTCATGCATATCTTTAAGAGGGTCTTTTCCTGTTAGAAAATAATAAAGACAGAGCAATCATAAAGAATGTGTAATCCAAAGAAATTGGATCTCTCAAAAATTAGTTGAGAAACTCTGCGGCATGCTTTCGATTCCTCGCTGCCAGTGTCAACACATGTTTGATAGGTTAAATCACAAAATTCTTCTCAGGTATCGACTAAATTACGTCTTAGTTTATTTGGTTATGTTAAAGTATGCGCGATACAGATCTGTTGAACTTTCATCAATCTGTGACCCTAACCTATCTTACCACAAATTGATATTGATTGATGCGCTGATAAAAGAAATCTAACACTTTGGGATCAAAAGATCAGGATCCAGAAAGAGAAAAGGCACTTGCTCATTATCAATGTTGTTGTGTTCCATAGAATGTGGAGAGAAATCAAACTTTTGGCTGCCTCAAAACCTGTGGTTGCTTCAATGGCTGATGTTGCTGCTAGTGGAGGATACTATATGGCAATGGGTGCAGGTACTATAGTTGCTGAGAATCTCACGCTGACCGGATCAATTGGAGTTGTAACAGGTGAGTTCTTGTTAAATGGTTAGTGTTTTATGAAAAAAAAAGATTTTAGTGTACTGAAATTTTGAAGTTTGATAACGACTTGTTGGTAAACTCATGTTTTAGTTGTGCTGTGATACCATGTTTAAATTTATTAGAAATTTAGAACGATTGAGTAATACACAAAACTTACATGCTTCGGCCATAGGATCAATATGTGAAATTTGTTACCATATGAAATAAATTGAAACATGTGCCACTAATTTTCCCTTCCTCTGTTCTGAATTTCAAGTGTCCATTTTTTTTAAATCTAATTAGATCATTGAGTTAAAAGATTATTATCCATATATATCAAAGTTGTTAGTCTGTTGGTCAGCAATCATAAATTTATGTTCATATGGTTTGCAATTGTCTTGACTTCCGTCAGAATTACTTTCCATTTCAAATTTTCTCTTGCCGGAATCATTTTTCACCTTCTTGGAACCAAGTAGTCTTGCTTTTTTTTCTTTTGTCTTCTTTAATGTCAATGTTCAGTTAACTGCAAAAATTACTTGCTTAATCTATGTCAAATCATATGCGTGCCCATCCCTGAATTTGAGCTGAAGAATAACTTTTCGGGAATATAGTGGGTCAAATTTAATCAACTGGTTAAGCCAACTAGATCCTTGTGACTTTTATACTTTGCTCCTAGGAAAGTTTAATTTGGAGAGACTTTATGAAAGAATCGGCTTTAATAAAGAGATCATATCAAGGGGAAGATATGCAGAACTTACTGCAGCTGAACAACGACCTTTCAGGTATGTAGAATATGGCGCTATCAAAGATTCATCACGTGTTATTTCACTTTAATCAAGGAAACATGCACTTTCTGAATTCCCTTTTGATGTATCAGGATTGCCTTTAGAATGAATTGTATCTTTAGGACTCATCTTGTGCTAATCAAAGTATTTCTAATATGTAAACCCTTAAATTAAATTATTTTTGACAGTAAATTCTTGAGAAACATCCACTATTTAGTTCATCAAGGTTCATAACAGTTATTTTAATCTGATTTGTTAATAGTCATGAAGTTTTAATGATTTAGCTGTTCGTGTCATTACAAACTCTATTGTGACTCTGTTAGTGTTGGACGTTAAAACTTTTCCAATGTGGGACAGAAAACCAATACAACACAAATTTTGTTTCAGATCTTTAATGTGCATATTTTACAACACAATATTCCTTATGAAATTTTACAATGTAGCTGTTGTGGCATCAGTGATTGATGTCTAGAAAGTTATATTTCAAGGTTTCAACTAGTAACATTGTTACTTACTATATTTCTAGCAGATACATTACCTTTACTTATTGTATTAGTGCCAGCATTGTCAACAATAGAGAATATTTTTGTTACTGATCATATGTCTTGAGCATTTACTGTCCAGATATCATAAGGAATCTTCTACAACGTTGCTCCACTATACGTATAATGACAAGAATAGTTTACTGAATTGTTACCCGTCAGGTCATAGATTGGAGGTCAGGGCTTTATTTAGGAATCCCGACTTCTTTAATTATAATTGGTTTAGGCATGTCCCAATATGGTTCCTGAAAAAAATAATCATATTCATGTTGTTGTTGTGTGTGCTTAGTGTATGCATACAGCCTTCACTGTTGTTTTGGTAGTTTGTCATGTACTGGGAAGGTATCTACTCGCTTATAGCTATGGCATAGCCCAACCCTCTATGATGGGGCTTCTTTGCATACTGCACAGGTTTGCCATTGATGGTGATACAACATCATAATTTGGCCTTTACAAATGTAATAAAATTCATGGATTTAGGTTTTGCCCACTTCTTTATGGTCTCGACATCTTCCGACTCATTTAAAGGTGCTTCAATTCTTAGTTGTTTAATCCGAAATATGTTTTTACCGTAGGCAAATTTATGGTCTTTAATTGTCTTATAACCGGAGTTTATTTCTCCAGGACTGAATAACAATGGACAACTTTTGATTTCAAGAACTAAAAACTTCTTACCTTTCCCGGAACTCATAACCTTTTTTCTTCAGCTTCAGAATTTCAGCACTAAGCGATTTGCACCCTCTTTTTGCTTGGCTTGGCTGGTTATCCAGCTTCGCCTCAAGTTAGATGTGTTCTTCCTTCAAAGCTTCATTCTCAGCTTTGAAATCCTTATATTTCTTTGACATTAATTTAACATCATCGGCCATTTCATCCAGTGCATCGATCAAGACCTTGGTGAACTTGGTTAAGGAGAAATCAAATACCTCTTTGAGTTTTGCTTGACATTTCTCTTCTGTTATGGTCTCAGCATTGTCTTCCATAATAGCCATTCTCTGTTTTGAAGTTAATAGCATGGTTGGTGTGATGGTGTTGAACATCATGATATCGTATCTTACGTTACTTTAGATGGCATGGCATTTCCTCTTTCCCGGAAAGTCTCTTAACAAAATGTGGTCTTGTTTGTGATTGGCAGGCCCGATGAAGCAGAACTCTTTGCCAAGTCAGCAGAGAATGCATATAAATCCTTTCGAGACAAGGCCGCCTCATCAAGATGCATGACTGTATGAGTTCAGTGCCATATATAACTCTAATTGTTAGAAGCCAGTGATTTTACTTCCATGTTCATTGATCTCCAACTAATAATATTGTAGGTAGAGAAGATGGAAGAGGTTGCTCAAGGTAGAGTTTGGACTGGTAATGATGCAGCTACACGGGGCCTAGTTGATGCTATTGGTGGAGTTTCTCGAGCTGTAGCAATAGCAAAGCAAAAGGCTAATTTACCATTGGACCAACAGGTTTCTTCAAGAAAACTTCAGTCTTGGCATGTGATATGTTTTTCTCTTTATCCACCATTTAGGTTATGGTTTAAGAATATGTTAAGTTTAGCGACAATCATGACTTGAGTTGGCGACAGTTATTGAGAGATCATGAAATCAACTAAGATCTGTTCACGAAATTTGTTGGGAAAAATCCAATATAATATTAATCAGCCATCTAAAGATGAATAGTCAATGAATTAAATACGAAGGATAAATTAAGGGACGCTAAGTACCGTATATAGAACTAGTTACATTTGGTGAGTGTAGTTGGTTACGCACACCAATAGCTCTCGTTTCATAGTTCCAATACTCTTTTGGAAACATATTGGTGATTATTTTTCCTCCTGACTCTTTTACTTGTGCATTGGTTCTTACTCGGGCTATTTTTGTTGCTGTTCAACTTTTTGGCAACTTTGAGAAAACTTATTTTAATTTTTCTCCTTGTGTTTTTTCTTGCCAAATTTTTCTTTCCACAAAATTTAAATTTCTCAAAGAAACATTTTCAACGCTAAATTCCTTTCTCTCTCTAGCATATCATATGTTTACATGTCAAATAAGAAATTCAAAACTTAAGGCCTAATCATTTTATCTTGTTGTCTGCTCGTCACATCACAAAACACAATCTCGATTATACCGATTTTGCTCTCGTTTCTCAAATTCTCATTATCTAATTAACTAAATGAAGAGTATGCAAATGGTACCTGAAGAATATCAGCTACAAACTTCATGCCTAAACCATTTGCTACATAACAGTGTGAGGAACACTTCTCGATTTTGTCTTATTCTTTTTTTTTTGTTGTGAAATTGCAACTGATTTCTTAAAAGATGTATAACATTTCTAGAAATCATAAAATCGCTATTACCAACTTCAGTATTTACTTCATTAAGAGTGTGTTTAAATACATTTTTATAGTCTTCTGCTGTATGGCACATTCTCACGTCCATGATTAATTTTTCTCCTTGTGTTTTTTCTTGCCAAATTTTTCTTTCCACAAAATTTAAATTTCTCAAAAAAACATTTTCAACGCTAATTTCCTTTCTCTCTCTAGCATATCATATGTTTACATGTCAAATAAGAAATTCAAAACTTAAGGCCTAATCATTTTATCTTGTTGTCTGCTTGTCACATCACAAAACACAATCTCGATTATACCGATTTTGCTCTCGTTTCTCAAATTCTCATTATCTAATTAACTAAATGAAGAGTATGCAAATGGTACCTGAAGAATATCAGCTACAAACTTCATGCCTAAACCATTTGCTACATAACAATGTGAGGAACACTTCTCGGTTTTGTCTATTCTTTTTTTTTTGTTGTTGTGAAATTGCAATTAATTTCTTTAAAGATGTATTATAAACATTTCTAGAAATCATAAATCGCTATTACCAACTTCAGTATTTACTTCATTAAGAGTGTGTTAAATACATTTTTATAGTCTTCTGCTGTATGGCACATTCTCTCGTCCATGATTATCCTCCCATCCCTTGTTTGCTTAGGTTCTGTAACAATTTAGTTGGTTAAATTCCAAGTGTTCGGGAATTTTCTGTAGTATAATGTTGATGTGCACAAAACATGTGTTTATGCTGGTTTAAGCAGTACTAAATGCAATTTTACTGTTGGAAATCAAATTTATAGAGTTCAGCCTTGATTTCCATGTTTTCACACTACTTGAATTTCTTTTAGGTCTTATTTACTAAAATGGTTTAAAACATAGGTCACCCTTGTCGAGTTGTCAACGCCCTCTACATCCCCGCTTGATATCATTAGTGGATTTGGTAACTCCCTTGTTGAAGCAGACAGAGTAATAAAAGAGTTGCTACAGGTCATGTCATCTTCTGATGGAATTCAAGCCCGCATGGATGGTATCATGTTTGAAAAATTCGATGGGGCGGCTTCTTCTATCAGCTTTGTCTTCACATTCATTAAAGATTACATGAGATCGCTCTATTAATTCTTGAAAGAAATTCTTCATACACATCTACCAATCAGACACTGGAGTATATACATATATGGCAGTCAAGAAACCACCAGGCGCCAAGGCTTGTGAAACCTGAATTGTACCATTCAAGGGAGGTGACCCAGTAGTTCTTGCATACAAATGCAAATTCTTGGTTCTGACGGAGTGGTTCATATATGATGGAGTTGTATTAGGACAATCTATTATTTGTATGATTTTGCCTCTTTATCATTATTATTGCTAAGGACAATGTACCAGTTGTATGATTTTACCTCAGAATAAATTAGTCTCCTAAGATTGGTGTGATCTTCGAGAGTCGATACATTGGAAGGGAGCATGAGAAAGTTAATCATTGAGTCAGTCTGATAATGGGGTCTGTATTCATATTGTAGGTAAGATGCCAAAAGTATCATCTTCCCGAGTCCACCGAATGAGTTGGGTCATTCTGGTAAAGATTCTTGGTCCTTCCAATCCCTTCGCAAAAGGAAGTTGAGAAATAGAAAATAGTAAGACAAATTTATAACACTTTTTTTCTATGTAATAGCGAAACTACATAAAAAAAGTTACCGATTTGTTATGTTTAGCGACAAAATATTTTGCCTATAGAATAGCCAAATGAGAAACGGAGTGGGTGTCAGATGAATTCTAACATCATGCGTAATATCTAGAGTTCCCTAACATGCATGCTGAGGTCTTTCCCAGCCTCGATGAAAGTTCTTATTCCGTGCCACTCGAGAAACTTGCTGCTTACCATGTAAGAATCGTTCTCGAAAGGTTGAATGGAGTTTATTAAGAATTTTCCTATTTCTCAAGCTCCTGCAATAGAATTAGGATCAAGTATCAATTTTAAGTAGAAAGGGGAATTGAGTGGAGAAGGGGAAGGCGAAACAAATTGGAGAGAGAGAAATAGGGATAAGAGTTCACTTATTTGGCTCATATGGAATTAGATCAGATTGATTTATCAGTATCTGAAAACTGGAGATGATCCATTAGAAGAGAGAGAATTTGAGGGTATCTACGAAGCTGTCTAGAAGTGGATCATTGAATGATCTCCTGAACTTCATCAAGAGGATTAAAGTACTATCAAAGGAGACGTTTATAGTGTGAATGCGATAAGTAATATAATAATTAAAATTATGAGATGTTAAATAATATAGTGTGATAAGTCATATGATGTTTGGTATGATTTTAAATTAGTAAAATAATTTTATTATTTGGTATAATGACTAATACCCTTGAAAATTTGAATATCAAGTTTCGGAGGGAATTTCAACTTTTTGGGATTATATTGTATGAAATAAGTTGAAATTTTTCGCTGGAATTTCAAATTTTGAAATAGTAAAAAAGGTGAAAATTGTATATATGTTATTTTGTTACAAAATGGATTAAAATGAGATAAATATGATGTGACAAATTTTTTTTAAAAAAATAAAAATGGGACAAAAAATTAATCATAAGATAAGTAATATCCTACAAACCAAACACTCTTAGAGTCGAGAAAAAAAACAAGCCTGCTCGATAACAAAATTCTATATATCTCTTGGAATTTCATTTGTAGTTGTTTATTGTGCTTCTGTCAAGTAGATTTTGGTATAGTCTCTCTCCCATTATATGTTACCGTTTTTAATAATAACACGCCTCATTTAATAAAATAAAAAGAAAAACAGAAACTAAAAAGGGGATGAGTAGCATCTAAGTAACAGAGTGATATGACTAAATACTTGATTCAAAACAAAGAGAAAAAAAAAATGACGCACCACCAAAATGTGACTAAAAAGCCACCAAACTCAAGTGTCTCCTATCTGATATGTCTATTTTTTTTGTACCAATTGAAGTCTTATTCATGACCCAAGAACTTAAGAAAGAACATATGTTCAAATCAGTGGGGTCGAGGAGTCCTTGGTCCAGTGGTAAGTGGTAAGGGGAGGCACATATGATCCTCACTTTTTAAGAGGTCATGGATTCATATCCCACCATTGTGTAAGTTTAGGCTTATTTATTATTGTTGGTTGTATTAAGATTGTATTTGGTTGTACTTTAGTTGATGTTGACTTGTATTGTTGGTTTGTACTTTCAATATAATTATTTTGTAAGGCATACTGTACTTGTGGATGTAAGTGGGGAACTATTTAGCTTCAAAAAACACTGTAGATTTTAAATTTTATCTTATAATTATATAATTAACAATCCTCAGAAGTAAAACGAATTTTTTGTGCAGATGTTATTTTGCCATTTTCAATTTGATAATTATTTTCTAAGATTGCATTTGGATGAAAATATTTCATTTTAACAATGGATTTGAAACACCTTCATTAATTATGAACCTGAATATTTATTATTGTTGAAAAATGCCTTAAAATTGATAGTGGATTTGAAATTATGGATTTCAAAATTAGCCAAATAATTTGTATTTGTATCAAGCATTTGAAATCGAAATCCATCAAATCCTTACATCCAAATAAAGTCTAAATGTAATTGTGTAACTGTGTTTATTTTTTCCCTCAACACCCGATTAAACATGTTTTTAGCCTATTTTGGGCCTTGAGCTGCAGTTAAAATTCCCATCGAGTTTTTAGAAGTTCACCATGGATTCGAAGTACAATGAAGCCAAGAACATGTGATGAGACAGGGCAATGGAAATACTGAAATGCCAACAACTTTTAGGTGTAAAATCGATTGTCTTACCAATTAGTTAATCCTTCTTATAGAGACAGACATGTTTCTTATGTTATACCCATGATAAATATTCCATACATTTACACAAGAGGGATTCAAATAAAAAATGAATCACAGAAAATGGTCAAGTTTATACTCTCCCAAAATGAAGCTCTACTTATTGGCAGTCTTGCTATTTATGAACCTTCTGCAAGCAGGTATGTCCACACTTTCAAATCTTTAAACAATTTTCAATTTATAAATTGCTCTTTTATTCAACAAGTACTGATTGTCATTACTATATGTTTTTATTCTCTTGGTAATTAGAGTCATTTGATCCATTGGATCCATTTGGGAACATAACCATAAAATGGGATGTGATATCATGGACACCAGATGGATATGTGGTAAGCATTCCTCAAATTTATATAATGTTATGGCAGGGCGTATACGTTGTGGCAAGGGCGAATTTATAATTTTTGTTTAGGGGGACAAAACATAATAACATAAAAATTGGAGAGCAAAAAAAATTTAGGTGGTCACGCATAATTTTAGGTGAGTAAATTGCAATTTTGGGGGGAGGGGAGCGAGCTGTAATTTTGAAAGGACAAAATACAAATTTTTTTAAAAAAATTTTTAGGGTAATTATATTTGTTTTTTTAGGGAGACAACTGCCACCATCCACCATCTTATAACGTCTGTTCGCCCATACATGGTGGCGACTTCCCTTGACTGATTGAAATTCAAATTCCATGCTTCATTTTTTCAAAAATTATTTATCATGTGGCAGGGTGTACACATTCTCAAACTTGTGCAGGGTTGTTCACGTATATTTTTTCTTCTTCATATTTAATGTCCATGATCTTGAGTGCTCGACATAGATGAGTGAACATAGTCAATGTTAGGAAAATGAGCTAATAAACTGTTAATAACTAACTGTAACTATCTACGAAGGAGTTTCCGGAGTGATTGATCCTCTAGTAGAGGAGCAGGCACATATTATAGGCAGCTATGAGTTAACCGAGCCCCGCACGATCGCCCCCGACCAGTGCAAGATTTCAAAACTTAATATATTATTTTCCCCAAAAATTGCTACTTTCACATTCAAAGTACATGAAGTTTGCCCTTCACTTAATATCCTTACACCACAAAATCTTGATATGTAGGCAGTTGTGACAATGAACAACTTCCAAATGTATCGCCACATAATAAGTCCTGGATGGACCTTAGGGTGGAGTTGGGCTAAGAAAGAAGTGATTTGGTCTATGGTTGGTGCACAAGCAACCGAGCAAGGAGATTGCTCCAAATTCAAAGCAAATATGCCTCATTGCTGTAAAAGAACACCAACAATAGTAGACTTACTGCCTGGTGTGCCTTACAATCAACAAATTGCTAATTGTTGTAAAGGTGGTGTTGTTGCATCATGGGCCCAAGACCCGTCTCTCTCGGTTTCTTCGTTCCAAGTTAGCGTAGGCCTGGCTGGAACATCCAATAAGACCGTAAAACTCCCGCAAAATTTCACGTTACTCGGACCGGGACCGGGCTACACTTGTGGACCTGCAAAGATTGTGCCTTCAACTGTATTCTTTACACCAGACGGAAGACGAAAAACTCAAGTATCGAGTAAGAAAATGCTTATAACTTATAGGCAAACAAAATTAATCCTTTTTTTCTGGGAATATATTTAAGATCTTGGTGGTTTTGTGCAATACAGTGACATGGAATGTGACGTGCACTTACTCACAACTACTGGTGTCCAAGAATCCAAGATGTTGTGTTTCCTTCTCATCTTTTTACAATGATACTATCGTTCCTTGCCCAACTTGTTCTTGTGGTTGCCACAACAAAAAAGATTGCATCATGTAAGCATTCTTTCAATTTCGTAACTACACAACTTTTACTGCTATATTATATCAAAAAGATTCCCATTTGATATGTTTGAACCATAATTTGTTATACATATAGATATTTAATAAAAAAAATCAAAAATATTTTAATATTGTTAAAAAGGCCACGAGCCTGCCACTGATTTATTAGCTCGAGCTAAGATCAAGTTGGCTTGATTTACTATACATCCCGAATATAAATGGTAATTTCCTTCCCAAACTGACCATCTTCTTGTAATCAAATTTAACTAATGCCTGTAGGAGCAACTCGGACAAGCTAAAAATGGCGGGAATCAACACTCCAAGGAAGGATAACACACCATTGCTACAATGTACACATCACATGTGCCCGATACGCGTGCATTGGCACGTAAAAACCAACTATAGAGATTATTGGCGAGTTAAAATCGCCATCACTAACTTTAACTTCAAGATGAACTACACACAATGGACGCTTGTGGCACAACATCCTAATCTAAACAACGTCACCCAAGTATTTAGCTTCGACTACAAGCCCCTTGTTCCATATCAGTCTATAAGTAAGCCTCTATTACCATTTCTTGAATTAAGTGATCGCTCGATTTAAGTGAATTGGTTTTCAAGATCATTTAACTGGCATTTCTCTCATCCCAGATGGGTATACTCTAAAAATTCTATCCTACACCGCGACTGTTATTCCTATGTGATATAACCATTGGATGGTGTGGAGCTCATGTGGGTCCACCACATCCAATTGCTCAAACTAAATGAGGAGTAACACTACCATTTAGGATATAAATTTCCGGTATACTCTATTGTGTTGCTGACAATTTCGAGTGGTGCTGTATTGGTTGCAGATGATACAGGCATGTTTTATGGGATGAAGTTTTATAATGATCTGCTAATGGAAGCTGGACCATCGGGAAATGTTCAAACTGAAATACTTTTAAAGAAGGATAAAGATACATTTACATTTAAGCAAGGTTGGGGATTCCCAAGGAAGATTTATTTCAATGGCGATGAATGCCAGCTTCCTCCACCTGATGCATACCCCACTTTACCCAACTCCGCACATAAAAATCTTGCAACATTTTTAAATATTGTTGGTTCCATAATTTGGGTCTTTTTGGTTATTTGATTATGATCAGTTTCCTAGTAACTAAGTAATGAAATGGTGGATCATATCAGGTCAATGCAAATCTTCTGCTATATTTGGTATTTGTGTTTTTCTAATATGGACATCGGATGTTTGTTGCATATGGTAGGGATATAGTTGCTTCACCTGTTTGTAGCGAAGATTTGCAATAGAAATGTATGTGTATTTCTTTTTTTCTTTTGTGTCTTTTTAAGATTTTGATGAACAATGAATTTTCTCTATGATTCCTGGATGGAGGTTACTCCATGTCTAATGGGTAAAACATTCTCCTAAAAGCTATCAAGGATATAATTGAGAACAGTGGTATTCACTCCAAGTTGGGCAACTTCCCCTCATGTGTTAGAAAATCCTTATTAATTTTTTAAACCTTCCAATTTTAGATTGGCATTGTAGTTCTACACTTCCCCTGAAAATTATGGAAATGGTTTCTACACAGGATCCTGGCTCCGCCCTCGACTGTAAATTTACATTTGATAAAAATACCAAGTTTCGTTCAGGAAATTTTCAGAAACTCGACGACTTCCACTGCAATAACTTATATTTTATTAGACTAATTTAATAAATTAAATGCCTTCATCGTACGTCATTTCTCTTTTTCACTTATGCTAATCTTTCTTTCATTTAGAAAACAAAACCGAAAAAATAATTTCTCAACACACTGTGATTATATCAAAAAAAAAAAAAAGAACAAAGAAACTCACAAACAAATCAACTGTTAAAAAAAAAACAAAAAGAAAAAAAGAATACAATATCAGATGTATTGGCTGCAGGAAGCAGTAAAAATCTAAAAAAAAGACCAACAAAAAGGAGCTCAGATCTAAATGACAGGAATTTAAATACAAAAATAAATTCGAGAAATGTCGCTAGTGGTATTTTCTTTTTTCGTCATAACAATCAGAAAGATCTAAAACAGTTGATTTGGAAAACACTGAAAGCCAATGTAATCTGCAGTTGAAACTGATTCAAAACAGTATACAAGGAAATTTGAAAATTGTAGAGAGGGAAAAATTGCTGACCTGAGGGATGAGATACGCGGGGGAGAGAGAGAACGAAGCTGAATATGATACCCCTCTTATATCTTAGTGCTCCCAATTCCCATCATCTATTCACTAAAATTAGACATGACCGCGGTTATTGACATGTTTATAACCGCGGTCTGGCCCGAATCGTAATCGGGTCAACGAACCGATTACCAATTGACCCGGTTCGATGGTTTGGAACAGTAATTGACCCGTCATTGTACTGGCCGATTACAGTTCATGGTTCCCAAGAACCGTGGAACCGACGGACCCAACCGCCAGGAACTACCGATTCCACCCTTTAATTTTTTCAAAAAAATTATTTATTATTTATTATCTAAAATTAAAGTGTGTTCGAACCCTTGACCCCTGTCATGTATATACAATTTTTTACTATTAAGCTATTATCTTGATTGCTTTATTTTAGACAATATAATTATAGATATTAAAAGACAATATATATTATATATGTAATACAATATAACTATTTTATATTGACAAATAAAAATTATCTAAAAAAATACGTTATGCCCTTAAATAAATATTATATAATAAAAATATATCTATAACAAAGTAATTATAACAAAAAATGTTGGATAAATGAATAAGAATTATAAACAGTGGTTGCAAAATAAAATATTTTAATAATGAAGCAAATTATTACAAAACAAAAATATTATATACCTTTTATAATTATTCTACAAATACTTTATTTTTATTATTTGATTTACATTATATATATAATAATTACATAAGTATATCTTAGTTTACCACAATAGGACTTATAATAGAAATTCAATAATGTAATATTTGATTAATTAATAAAATATTGTAATAATTTACTTATATTGATTTGAAAACAACTTATTGAATTGATAATTCACTAACTTTATATTATATAAATTAATAACTTCTAACTTAATATAGTTATGATTAATCAATGAAATCATCATAAAAATAACTTTATTGATATTTGTTTATTATGTAAATTGATAGTGATAAATTTCATTACTGACTTTTTTTAACATAACAATAACTTTTGTATTGTTTTTTATAGATAAATAACAAATTGTTTTTTATAGATAAATAACAAATAATTCAATGTTATACTCGTCAATTTCATATGTAATTAGTATCATAATTGTAAATGTTTCATGCCAATATCATTTGCAATTAGTAACAAAGTTGTATAAGTTTCATACCAATTTCATAAGTAATTAGTACCAAAATTGTAAATATTTCATACCATTATCTTTTGCAATTAGTACCAAAATTGTATAGGTTTCATATCATATGAATTCATATGTAATTAGTTTCATAATTGTAAATGTTTCATACCAATATCATTTGTAATTAGTACCAAAGGTGTATATTTTTCATACCAATTTCATATGTAATTAGTATCATACTTGTAAATGTTTCATACAAAACTCTTTTGTAATTAGTACCAAAGTTGTATATGTTTCATACGAATTTCATATGTAATTAGTATCATAATTGTAAATGTTTCATACCAATATCATTTGTAATTAGTGTCAAAATTATATATGTTTTATGTCAATTTCATATGTAATTACTATCGTTAGATAATCAAATTCAATCAATTAAAATAGCATTATCTTATTCGTGGTCTCATCGAGTTTGATGAAACAATGGGTAAGTTTGGTAAGATTAATGATATGTGACCTAGAAAATTTCTACTAGATATACCCACACGTTGAAACTCAACATATAAATTGCTAAATGATTCATATGAATATAAATAGTTAATGGCAACTTAAAAAGCTCAAACTCTCCCCTCCCCCTTACATTTCCTTTGTTTTTTTTTATGATTCTTTTATAGTAAGTTTTAATTTTTTAAATAAAATTTTAATTTGTTTAATTTAAAAAATATAAGGGTCGAACCGTAACCGTAACCGGTGGTTCACGAACCGTAACTGAAACTGTCTACGAAGGTTAAGGTTAATGGTCGATCTCTTTTGAACCGTCGAACCTGCGGTTCACGAATCATGGTCATGTCTACTAAAAATATTGCAATTTAATTTTAAAAATCTATTATATTAATTACTATAATATAAATGATGTGATCTTGTATTTTCGCTATTAGGTAAAAAAGTGCGATAGAAAAATAATAGGACGTCATGAATTTTTACGTGAAAAACCCTCTAAAGTTAATGGAAAAATTATGGAACTTAGTCCAGTATAAAATGTCACTATAAATATTTATGATTTATAATGTATTTTTTTGTACCAGAATAAAGCCAAAATGAAAATGAAGAGTGAACTTTATAAATAGAGTGGAGCCTTAAAAGAAATGGCCGTTTAAATTTAAATTAATCATTGTATTTGTACCCCCAAACCGAAACCCGGATACAGAAAACCAGCACAACAAATCAAACCCGAAACCGCCTACTACAGTTCGTCGTTCCCAAATCCAAATAGCTAAACACCCCTTCTTCCCTCTTTTCTCAGCCTCGGCAGGATACCGACGTCGTCTGAAACTAGCGACAGAAGGTAAACCAGTGAAAAAAAGTATTATTCAAGTAATCAGCGAAGAAGCGTAGCAATGGTGAAAACAACGAAGGGTGGCAAAACCATGAATCCAACCGATGCTTTTCGGAAAGAGATTCGTAAAAAGGAATTGAAGCGGGTGGGTGTCTCGTGCTGTGATTTTGTTTTATACAGTTCATCTACGTACATGGATTTTGGGAATAGGGTTGAGTCTTTTTTTTTTTTTTACCATTTCTTTGCGTTTTTTATGTTTAGGATTTCAGTCTTTCCTCAATGAAGTTTTTATTTATTTAGTTTTAAAACTGGGCCGTTAATTGGAATTGTTTGGAGCTGAATTAGTGGGCACCTGAATAAGAAAATTTAAGCACGATCATATTATCTTAGAATTATTCGAGTTTTTAAAGAAATTTTGATGGTATATAAGTGGTTTAGTTATTTTTTACTAATGTGGTAGGAATTGGTTATGGACCTATGGTGTATTGGTGTAGCTCTTGCTAATCAAGATTATAGTTGATCGTGATTGTGTATTTTTTTCAGAAAAAGTATTAGGATTTTAATTATTTTTTATTTGTGGAGATTGCATGTCTTTTCACTTCCCATGGTGGAAGCTACGTACTGTAGTTAATATGAATCTTCGTTGGGCATTATCAACTGACTGAAGTTGAAGAGAACGTTGTTATACAGAATAAAAAGGAAAGGAAGAAGGTGCGGGAAGTTGGAATCTTGAAGAAGGATCCCGAGTCGTTGAGAGAGCAAATTCAGAAGCTGGAAGTGATGAGTAAGTTATAAAGTTTTGCCTTTGTATCAGTACTATACCCTTTCGCATGATTAACTATGTAACTTTAGTTATAACAGCGTTCCCTGTTATGGAATAATTCACTGTTGTTGCATGAGAAAGGTGGTTTTTTTCAGCTGGGTGAATCTTATTGGCAAAGATTCTATTAAAACAAGCTATACTTTGCCTCCTTATTCACAATATTTTGTATCACTAGCTAATTCAAGTATATGGGAATTTAGAATCAGCATGATAGCGTCTCCAATTTATCCTTAATTAGACTAATTACCAGCCAATGATTTTTTTGTGGTATAAGATGTGATTGCCCTGTTCTTTCGCAAATATAATTATACCACCTTCCTTTGCCTAAAGTTCTTGCCTTTTTTTGCCATTTTTGTCATTGATTTCTTCTATAAGAAAACAAATTTTCAAGACATACTGTTGAACTTGTGGTTGTAATTAAGATGATCTGTTCACATGCTTAGTGTGCTGACTATATGGTTGTTGCTGCCTCTAGGTCCTGCAATTCAGTTCAAATCATGGTTTTAGTTTAATGAATCACTCGTCACTTCTATGTTTGGTCCACGAATAGGTCAACATTCTGCATACTTTGTTTATATCACTGTGTGTCACACATGATCAGTTTGAGTGATGATGGAGAGAGGGTTGGAGGAAAGAGAGGAAAGGGAAGAGAGAGATGCTTCAGACTATTAGATTTTGTTCTTCTCTAAGAGAAAACTCTGATTTTTATATGATCACCTGATCTTTATTCTACTGATTCCGCAGAAGCAGATGGAGCTTTGGACAAAGCTAGAAAACACAAAAAGCGACAACTTGAGGATACACTGAATCTTGTGATCAAGAAGAGGAAGGTAATCGCTAAACCTTATGCGCATAGGAGGAATTCGAGCGTATATAGATTAATTTATTTTGCAACATCATAAATGATGAACTCGTGTTTCATTTTTTTTATCATTATCAGGCAAATAAAATTTATACATAGGTAACAGAGATGCACAAAAAAGTTTAAAAGTTACAAAGAGAATAAAAACGGACCGAAGCGAAAAATTTAATCTAAAATACAACTAATGGGCTCCCTAATCCAATATGTGCAAGAGTAATTGAAGGCTCCATGTTTTCTGTTTTTAATCCAAAACCAGCTCCTGAACTTGATCAAATCCATAACATCGTCCTTTTGTTCAACCGGGATTCTAAAAATTCTTTTGTTTATCTCTAAGCCAAATATACCAAGTGAACGTCTGCCAAATTGTTAACCATTCTTTAAATCCCTTTTAAGTGTATCCAAAATCCTTTGTGTTGAGTCAAGTGAGCTTTGGGCTCATGATGCAATCCTAGCCATGCATACCACTGCATCCAAATTTGTGTTTCATGTTTCCACAGTTGACCATTTAAGAAATATTGATTATATTGGAACTTCAAAATGAATAAGTCGTTATAAAAACGCAGCCAACCTTACTGGTCAAGATGTGCTAAATAATACTATTCGGCAACTTGATTTATGGATGTTGATTGATCGATGACTGCATGGACATATTTCACTTGCTAGAATGAAATGCAATAGGAAGCAGTCCAACAACTTTTCGCCTACATGTTTATTGAAAACTTTTGTTTGCTAGAAAGATACTTGCCATTATGATATCTTTGGGCATTTTAGCTTGCTGCTGAGGGTACCTATGGACCGGATTGGTCCGGATCCTGACCGGATCAATCCTGTTCCGAGCTCAATCGGATCGGAACCAGATCAATCCGGTTTGAAATCGTATTGATCCGGTTCCGGGCCATGAAACCGATTCGATCCGGTGGTCCGGATCGGAGTGTCCGGACTGGTTCCGGATTGGAACGGTTCCAATCCGGAACCAATTCCATTAATATATATATATTTTTTGAATTGATGATAGTTTTTTATATGCCTAAATATCTTGTTCAATAATACATAAAATAAGATGGAAAAATACGTACTTTATTGAATATGAAAAGCTTGATGTAAAATCATGTAAGCATGCACAATGAATCTGCATTAAGTGAAGTTCGATGGTCTCCAATGATTCGGCCACAAGTTGAGAAGCCGACTCCGATGCGACACTGGATGTTTGAACCTCAAAAACGTCTCTAGCCATTTTCGCTAAGATAGGAAATTGAAAATGTGGAATATTTTCGCAATATTTTATAAATTTTGCCTCCGTAAGTTGAATTTTTTTTGCCAAATCATCTATTTCTTTAAATTCAATAAATTTACAAAACATATTAAATACAAGGGGAAGAAAATAAGGAGAAGTCGGATAAAAAACACCGGAAAAACGATCGGTTGCTTCCTTAAAAGTAGATAACAAAGCAGTATATTGAGTAACAAAGCCTAATCAATATGACACAATAAATAACTATCATCACTGTCAGTCATTTGATAATTATTGTTGAAAACAGTTAAAGCTTCCTCATAAGGTAACATAGATTCTAACATGCGATGTAAAGAATTCCATCTTGTTTCTATGGGTGGTGGGAAAAGAGTATACCTAAGACCTTGAGTTGCACAAGTATGTTTCCATTCACGCTTAATTCGTGATTGCCGTATCCATTGACAACAATTTTTAAGTTTTGCAATTCTATTATGTTCAAAATCTTCATAACCAACTCGGTCCCAACATGCAGTATAATCGCCATAACAAGCACACTACAACACTGCTACAATACCTGGCTAGCAAAACGCTGCCACGTACTGCTGATGTATTATTTGCTGCGTTGTCAAGTGTAATAGAAATTTTTTTATCTGCAATTCCATAGAACCTACAAACGTTAACAATATATCTAGCAATCAAGATACCAGTGTGAGAAGAATGTATTTCATCAAGTGATAAAATTCGTTTTTGCATGCACCAATTATCAGCAGTCCAATGACAAGTAACAACAAGAAATGAAAGTTATTTAATTTTTATCCAAATATCAGTTTATAGTAGAAAGATGCTCAATTAAAGATCGACGATATTCAACAAAAAACATCCATACAATTGTTTCTAAGTGTGTGTCTAGAAATATGTTTAAAAACATGTTGGATATCAGGAGTAAATTCAACAAAGGCGTCTTGTTGAGATAACAAAAAAGGAAGTTCACATCTAATAACTAAGCGAACTAGTGACATGCGGTTTATCGCAGGTGTTAAAATAAAATTTGTGCCAGTTTGAAGATTAATTTGTTGTTGAGTTGGTGCCCTACCTATAGGTTGTAGAGTAACCTCGTCAAAATTATGTTTTTTAAGTAAATGTTTCTTAAAGGTTCCGGTACCTCCGGCGAACCGCCTGTTTTATAATTATAGTGTTCTACATATTTTACAAACAAAAGAAGATTCATTTGTACCTGATTTTGTAACCATATCGAAATGATCCCAAACCTTGCTTCTTTTGGGACGGTTACTCGGGCAACTCGCAATGGTAGTAGTTGTTGATGACCCGCCGGGCGCCGGATTTTTTATTGCGGCAGGTTCTACAGCGTGTTCCCTTCTTCAACATCGAAAGCGGCAAAAAAAATCAAAATTTTCTTGTACGATAGGTGGAATTGAAGGAGCACGACCACTAGTAGAATAAAATGCCATTGTAGTATTGAGAATATAATTAGCTCAACAAAAGCTACAAAACTAATAAAAAGGTGATCATAACAAATTGATAATAGAATTACAAGAATAAAATTGTATGGAATAAATTTGTAAGGAATATTGGAATTAAATGAGAAAATGATAAGAGTATGATAGTTGTTTGAGTAAGAAAGTAGGATGAAAATAGTGTTGGGTAAAAAGGTATTTATATGTTACAAATTTTTTTTTTGATAGAGTAGGATAGTTGTTTGAGTAAGAAAGTAGGATGAAAATAGTGTTGGGCAAAAAGGTATTTATATGTTACAAATTGTTTTTTCAAAAAAAATTATTTTTTAAAACAATGCATGCCCGTAAGCCAAAAAGCCTTACTTTTTTTTAATTAAAAAATAAGCACCGGGACCGGGTTAGCCGGTCCCGGTTCCGAACCGTTTTAACCGGTTCGGTTCCGGACCGGGTCCGGTTAACCTCGGTTCATTAAGCAGCTTGACTTGCTGCGCTAGAACTATTACTCATGCTCCTCAATTATAGACATTCTTGTTAGAATTTTACTGAATTTTTGTGCAATGATCTATACTATGTATTAAGTTAGGGGGCAAATGTGGTCTCTTTGGTGTTTCACAATTTCTATAATGTATATCAAGCTAGAGGATAGTAGCTTTGGTGCGTCACAATTTTATTTTACCTGAATAACCTTATTTTCATCTATTTTAGATGAAAATAAATTATGAATTTGAGTCATTTGATGTGTCATCGATGCTATATATCTATACTATACTATATATTAAGATAGAAGACTTAAATGGTCTTTGGTGTGTCACAATTTGATTTCACTTAAATAATATTATTTTTATCTATCTTGCAGTCCAAATATTAATTTATTCATTTAGTATATTATCAATTGAATTTACTAACGTTGCTTCATTTTTTATGCGAAAATTATTACAATATTTGCTAGTTCTTATTTTTCCTAGTGTTTTTATCTAATTGCGTTAGCATCATGGAGAATGGACCTAATATGATAATGCAACCACACGCATTCATGTACTACAACACTAGTAGTGGCAAAGGCCAGCAAATAAAATCAAGGTCCATAGGCACATATTATGCAAATAAGCGTTTGTGTCAAATTGTCCATATCATGATACTTATTTTTGTATTTATTACCATTCAGCATTTCAGAACTAATTCATGTATTGAGTTAAAAAAATTCAAACTTGTGAATATATGTTTTAATTTATATATTTTAAAACAACTATGCTAGACGTGGGTTTAAAATGAGGGGGAGGAGGCCAAGATTCTCCATTTTTATCATAGAAGTTGGAGTTAATTGCCAAACTGAAGAATACAGATGGTAGAGGAGAGGCTGCTATAAATAATTCGAATGTGTACCTTGTGGAATATACAAGAAGTATTTGTGGGTTGCACTTTCCTCCCTGCAAGGTTGCCATTTTTATCCAAGTGGCCTTTTGAACTTTTAAAATCTTTCACCCCAAACTAGCAAACGAAACTTGCAGAAATTGAAAATATTGTCGTGTGACCACCCCAAAAAGAATATTCAGATTAACCTGTTCTACTAGAGAGAGTATCTGTACCACAGCTCTGTCCCCGGATATTGGAAACTGAAGTCAACCGTTCACCAAATTTCATACAATCAAGCACCGATTCATTTGGAACTTTGCCATATTTAATTTTTGTTCTTTTATCAAGAAATGTGCAGTTGATGTGCTCCGAATTACCAAATTTAACAATGCAAACTGTTATTTGGAAGGAAAAAAAAAAAATATATCATAGCTATATTAGTTTCATTCAAGGAAATCGTCGTACCAAAAAAAGAAATATTTATCTTGCAGCTTCCAACATTACAAATGATTCCCACAATTTGGCAAAATCCTGTATCCTGGGCTTAACAATCAATTGAGGATATGCTTTGTCTGCGCTAAAATTGTTTTTGATTTGAAGCTATGATTTTCAGATAAAGTATGCTTTTGGCCTTGTGTAACACATGCTTGTCACATGTTCCACTTCTTTGTGAAACTAGACCTTTCCATTTCCTTTTAAAAGTCGGTAATAGTTTAATGGTGGTTGTTTCTTCTAGTTGTTTCCTTATTAAGCACTATATTATTCCATTTTATGTTTTTATTTTTCTTTGCGCAATAACCATGTTTTTTCCAATTTCCATGAGATTGACGATACGTTTCGTCTTTCTTGATTTAGTTCTTTCTGAAGTTTTATAAAGTGACATTAATAGTCTGATTTCCCTTTTGTTGGTCAGGAATACGAAGAGAAAGCAAAGGAAAAAGGTGAAGCAACTGTTATGTTCAGGTCAGCTTTACCTCATAAAATTATTCTTTTATTCTAAATATGAAGATTCATAACAATTCTTAGTTCAAAGTTCTGTTATGCTACTCTTTTCTAGCCATTTGGGACCTGTTAGAAGGCGGACTACTGCAGAAGAGGAAGAAAGAGTCGATCATCCCGGACCTGAAGTAAGTTCTGACATAGTTTCCGTGGTTTATGAACTTTTTTATTGATCTGTGAACCCACATAAAAAGATTTATTGACGTAGGACTCTGTCTATTATCACCCAACTCTAAATCCTTCTGGAGCTCCTCCACCTGGAAAACCTCCAATGTTTAAGTCATCCATAGGTATGCTTATTCTTTTCTACTTATATATTACTCAATGTTCAAGTCATCCAGGTGTATCTTAATTGTTCTTTTTCTCTTTGTATCACACATTTTTTCTTCCCTACTCAGCAACCACATCCATAAACTCTATTTTAGATTCTGCTGTTTATTTTGAACTGCAGGACTCAGGATACCTTTACCAGAAGCTTCAGCAAGTGATAATGCATCTTCATCAAAGCTCGAGTCAGAGGATGCCTCTTTATCAGTCCCTTTTTTTCCACCTCCACCACCTCCTCTGCCTATTTCCGACTTAGATTCTGGAGATGGCTCTGTTGTTCCCGCGGGTTTGTCTTTACCTCCGCCACCCCCTATGCCTCCAAAGCCCTCAAATACAGATGTATCTGCAATATTGCCTCCACCACCTTTGCCTCCGCCTCCTCCCGGTCCACCTCCAAAAGAACTGCTTGCTGTTCGTCCTCCTCTTCCTCCTCCCCCACCCATTCATCAATCTTTTCAACCACCTCCTCCTGGTACTTTTGGAAGTGAAAAGCCGGTAAACTCAGATGATTCAGCCACCAGGAATCCAAATCAGGTATACTTCTCACATAATTCATTCTTACCTTTATTCTTTTGGTCTACTCTTTCAATTTTATAAAATATAATTTTTTCCCATCAAAATATACTGTCAATTCATGCAGACGTTATTGTCTATTTTGGGGAAAATTATTGCATAGCCCATTCAACATTTTTCATATCCCAATAATTCTATCAGTTACGTTTTCTTTTAAAACTTATTCCACTGTATTTAATAATTAAAAGACTCAATTTATCAAATTTTGGTAATATTTTTCTCAAAATGACACCCTTGATTAACTTGTTTTTATAAAAATAAATATATAATATGTGACCGCATCCGGATTTACCTAGAGGATGAACCAGAGGAAAGGTCGTCCTCTCCCAGGATTGGTTGGGTGAAGCCCGGACACGTGGTTTATAAAAGAAATAATAATAAACACTTAATAACAACATTATCTTTCTTCTTATTTTTCTTAAGTGATTTTCTTATATATCTTGGTAAATAGTGCCAAATGCATGAATATCAAGAGCTTTTTATATATTTTTTCAATTTATGTCGAATGGTTTGATATTAGTTTCTTAAATCTATATTTATGGATATGTATAAATGATTATTTATTATGGATACAGTAGTTTAGATGGGATGATATTAATATATATCGTATCACCATTCATATAATTAACATATATTAAATTAATCTATTTTTATCTAAAAATATTGTTATGCACAATTATATAAATTAATGTTACATTTTTTTTGTTATGATATGATAGTTGTGTTTGACTATGAAATGATACAATTTTAAGATCAGATAATATTTATGTCTAACTATCGTATGGAATTTTTAAGTAATATTTTAAATTTTTAGACAAAATCGGAAGTGGAATTTATTCTAAATCCATTTCCATTTTTAATCCATGCCAAACGTGGCCTTTATTGATGGATTACTTCTGAAATAATTTTCTTAGCTGATGATTATCTTGTTCTGCTTCTCTCAGATGCCTACTGTTCTTCCTCCACCACCTCCATTACCAGGACTGTCTTCCAAGTCTGGAAATAATCAACCGGAAAGCTCATATTCTGAATCTGTAGTAAAAGCTACTACCGAGGGCAAAGATTTTCTTAACATGGTTCCTCCACCTCCATCAATAAGGCAACAACCTGGCGCTCCCATGCACCCAAATTTGCAGCCAGATGTGCCACCTCCAGGAATTTTGCGCTTTCCACCACCTCCTCCTCCAAATGATATGCGCCCTTCTCTGACCACTCCAGGAATTGTCGGACAACCTGTTCCACCCGGAGTCATGATGTCACGGTTACCGATGCCACCTTTTGGACCTCCTCCCGGTCCTCTAATGATGCGACCCCCACTTCCACCTGGCCCACCTCCCATTGCACAAGATGGTTTTGTTGCTAGAATGCCTGTTCCTCAGAAGCCATCATATGTTAAATCTGCTGCTTCAACTGTTGTAAAGAAGCCTCTGGCACAGCATACTCCTGAGCTTACAGCTATGGTGAGTTTCTCTACTAATTTTTCCTTGCCTATTACCAAATCAAAAATAGTTTCGAGTATGTTGTGCATGAATGATGACAGATGTGCATCTCAATAATAAATCAAATTGGTTTCACGCTTTCAGTCAACTCCTGGTTAGGAAATGTTGGAGAGACCCTCAATCGTTAATGAATTTAAGCGTTATGTTGTAAATAATTATGCAATTAATTTTACCTTACACTCCCCAACCCCCGCGCATTATGTACCAGGTTCACTTGAAGTGTTCCTGGTAGTGTAATTTATTTGTAGGTTGCAAGAGATTAATTAGACGTACCATATAGTAACCGATAGCAATGATTATAATGCTTTAAAATAATGTGCAAAGCTGGTTTCTTGAGGATTACGATTGGGTTCTGAATCTGAATCTCACTTATTTTTAGCACATAGTGGTTTGTGTGAGGGAAATGGAATTCACACCGGTGCTCTAATTGTATTGATATTCAGGTGATGCACAGAGGGCTTTCATGTTTTCTGTGTTTAAGTTTGTCATCCGCTTAATTGTCAGTTAAGGTACCGTTTGAAGTGATGGATATGATAAGTAATGTAATGATTAAAAAGTTGTGAAATGATTGTAAAAATAGTATGTGATAAATTATATAATGTTTGATTGGAGGATAAGATTGTTGATAAGGATTATTATTTGATAAAATGACAAA
Source organism: Haberlea rhodopensis (assembly GCA_907163345.1). Taxonomy (NCBI): domain Eukaryota; kingdom Viridiplantae; phylum Streptophyta; class Magnoliopsida; order Lamiales; family Gesneriaceae; genus Haberlea; species Haberlea rhodopensis. The sequence continues at coordinate 2,604,762 of CAJQUN010000031.1, read as the reverse complement.
AATACCCTCATTATAATAATAAAATATAACATTAATTATAATATATATATATACACGTATGTATGTATAATAATAATATATATAATATAATATGTAATAATATATATTATTATTACATTATAATATAAGAATAAAATATAATATTAATTATAATATATATATACGTATGTATGTATATATATAATAATAATAGTATATAATATGTAATAATATATATTATTATTACATTATAATATAATAATAAAAATATATTATAATATTAATAAAATAAATAAATAATAATAATAACCATAATAATAAAAATATATATAAATTAATATATATATATAATCATAAAAATATATATGTAATATAATATTAATATAATACAGTGATCATAATATAGAATAATAATAATCATATCTAAATATATATATATATAATTTGATTATTATAATATATATATATATCTTCGGGTGTATGTATATATATAATAATACTGTATATTAATATCTATATTATCATATTTCTTCATTTACTTATACTCATCACTCTCTTATACCTATTCATCTATACCATAATCTAATATAATATCATCCATCTTATATTATACTATATCTATATATAATATACTATAAGTGCGTGCGTCTTTATATATTTATATACCTATCATATCAAAATAAAATAAATAATAAGAATAGTATATATATAATATAAAATTATTATATTAATACCAATTATAATTATATTATTATTAGTACATAATAATATATATATTTATGCATATATCATCATAATAATAGTAATATATATAAATTTATATACATTATGGTTATTTATATTATTATATATACTATTATATATATATATATATATACACGTAGCGTGCATGTGTATATATATATATATATAATAGTTATAATAATAATAATAATATATAATTAATTTTTGACGGGAATTTCAAATTTTGAGATAGTGAAAAAGGCGGGAAGGGGTATTTATGTTATTTTGTTATAAAGTGGGGTTAGAGTGTGATAAATATGGTGGGATAATTTGTGTTAAAAATCGAAGAAAAACATGGGATATGATAAGTAATACCGTGATAACTAATGTTATCACGGACTCCAAACGGAGCCTTAAGTATATTGCTTTCCTTCAAAAGGTCAAATAAGAGAATAGTGTCCTCACAGTTTATTCAGTATAAAGTATTGAGGTTAATTGTGAACCAACAAGTTTTTAGTAAATAGGTAGGCACAAAAGTGGAAAGTTTTTTATTCGTTAACATTGGAAAAATATGCATTGCTCATAAAAATTTGGGAAGAATAATCTCTAGCCATGTATGCGGCACCCAAGAATTTTGAAGGATCGCTACTTGTTGTGTTCTTGAGGGAGGAGATACATAATTAAAGGAATGTTTAGAATATCTCCATTCCCTGAGAAAAGAATCCTGTCAATATCGATATAAATGATCAAACCCTTCGCGCGGGCTTGACGTGCCCTTGTATGGTCTAGGCCCCTATTAAAGATATAGCAGAAAGAATTAATAGAAAAAGAGCTCCAGTATAAAGATCTTCATTAGTGTGTAACCGACTGTGTACCACCACTGATAAACATCAGAATAAGCGATATTGACTGGGAGCACCCCCTCGAGTAAAAGCTTCCACGGCTGGTTGGGCAAAATGAGGATCCCAAATTGCATGAGCAAAAGGTCTTACATGTAAAATACAACTACTTATAGGACAACCTGCCATCCACACCGAGCCGTATCAGGTTTATATATGCCAAGGCAAATATGTAACGGCACAAAGTCAATCTGATTGGCTGCCCGTCACCTGTTATCTTATAGTTTAGGGGCTTTAGCCGTATTTGGTTTCATTGCTTGTTGTTTTGTCTGGTCCAATAATACTGCTTATCCTATCGAGTTTTATGGACCCACTGGACCAGAAGCTTCTTAAGCTCAAGCATTTACTTTTCTAGTTAGAGACCAACGTCCTGGGGCTAATGTAGGATCCGCTCAAGGACCTACTGGTTTAGGTAAATACCTAATGCGTTCTTCACCGGAGAAGACATTTTTGGAGGAGAAACGATGCGTTTTTGGGATCAGCGTGCTCCTTTGTTAGAACATCTAAGAGGTCCAAATGCATTGGACTTGAGTATGTTGAAAAAAGACATACAACCTTGGCAAGAACGACGTTCAGCAGAATATATGACTCATGTTCTCTTAGGTTCTTTAAATTCTGTGGGTGGTGTAGCTACCGAGATTAATGCAGTGAATTATGTCTCTCCTAAAAGTTGGTTGGCTACCACTCATTTTGCTCTAGGATTCTTCTTCTTCGTATGTCATTTATGGCACGCGGGAAGGGCTCGTGCAGCTGCAGCAGGATTTGAAAAAGGAATTGATCGTGATTTTGAACCTGTTCTTTCCATATACCCCTCTTAATTGAGATGAGACAGGGGATCCAATGAATGTTTGAATTAAAGTAGGAATCCATCATATATTGGGAATCTGGTTATACTTAAAAAGTATTCCTTTTTTTTTTTCCAACTCATTTCCATCTAATATATTTTTCTATTTTTTCAGGTTCCTGCCTCTGTACGCGTCAGAAGAGAGTCCGCACTACCAAAACCAAAGTCAAAATCATCAGCTGTTTTACCCACAAACCGGCATATAGCATCACCTGTCATAAAGCAAGAATCCATTACATCCTCTTCTGCAACAAAGCCCCAAAGTATTGATGACTCGTATACCGCATTCTTAGAGGACATGAAAGCCCTCGGTGCACTTGATAGTTGAGCTGAAACTTTGTATGATTAGAGGTCGAAAGCACAAAAATGGCCATTCGGCAGAGTGCAAAACTTTATCTTACAGCAACATACCTTCATTTTCTCTAGTACTTATTTTTCTGCCCCTACTAGTCAACTTTATGTTGCTTAGGTACATTGATGTGGAGACTGGGAATGATCTCTAGCAGGTGATACTTTATGCCTTGTTGATCAATGTAGCTCATCGCCGTGTACTTCTTGGGTTATTAGTTGTGGCGGGTTACATTTTATTTACTCTGACCGAAGGGAAATTGTAAGATATACATTCAAATTATTCAGCTCATCGCTCTCTATACTCAAGTCGCCAAGATTTGGTTCGAAGACCATTATGTGATAGAATTTCTTACAGCAGGACAAACTTACAGTGTTGTATTCCTCATCGCAATTGTAAATCATTTTCATTCGCCGATGGGTTGTAGCCTTCCTTGGAGGAGAGTCTTTGTAGGACTCAATGTCCTTCCTTTTAAGGCCGACTCCAGAAGCATTGACCTGCTTAGCCTCCTGGTAGTCAAACAAGAAAGAGTGTGAGATGGCACTGCTGGGGAGGGCAGCTCAATGGCAAAGTTTACGCACCTTGTACAAATCAGTTCTTGCTCGGTGTAACATAGACTTAACAAAGCGATATCTCATGAATATCAACTAAAACAATGTATCAACGCACATCAAGTCTTTCACAAAAAAAGAGGCTTCAGTCAATCACCATCATTCCTCCTACACATATAGGCAAACTCTAGTGTAAAATTCAACTTTTTGCTTAATTTTTTTGGTGAATGGTTACCGATATCTTTATTAGAGAGTGAAAAAATGTTTTTTGTATGGATCCAATCTATTATAACTCGTCTAAATTAGAAAAAAACTACAATTTTACAAGTCACCATAGTTATTAACGGCACAACCGCACCAAGGTACTGTTCTAACTATTATAACTCGTCCAAAAATCAGGCTCACGGGAAACAAGTATCGGGTACAAGCATCACCATTGTAATAAAACTAATAATGGATAGATAAAGTGTATTATGCTAACAAATGGAAATTCGTACATAAAATTGGTATGAAACATATACAACTTCGGTACTAAGTATACATAAAATTGGTATGAAACCTATAAAATTTGGTACTTATTACACGTGAACTTGGTATGAAACCTATACAATTTTGGTACCAAGTATATATAAAATTAGTAAGAAACATATATAACTTCGGTACTAAGCACACATAAAATTGTTATGAAACCTATAAATTTTTGGTACTTATTCTACATGAAATTGGTATGAAAACTATACAATTTTGGTACTAATTATCCATGAAATTGGTATGAAATCTTTACAATTTAGATACTAGTTACACGTGACATTGGTATGAAACCCATACAATTATAATACTAGTTACAAATGAAATTGGTATGAAACATATGCAATTTCGGTATTAAGTATACATAAAATAGGTATGAATCCTACACAATTTTAGTACTTATTACACATGAAATTGGTATGTCAACTATATAATTTGTTAGTTATTACACTTGAACTTAGTATGAAATATATACAATTTTGGTACTAGTTACACATGAAATTGGTATGAAACATATACTATATTCGGTACTTATTACACGTGAAGTTAGTATGAAACCTATACAATTTTCGGTACTAAGTATACATAAAATAGGTATGAATCGTATACAATTTTGGTACATATTACAAATAAAATTGGTAAGAAAACTATACAATTTTTTGTACTTATTACACGTGAAGTTAATATGAAGATATATAATTTTGGTACGAGTTACACATAAAGTTGGTAATAATCCTATAAAATTTTGATATTAGTTACACATGAAATTGGTATGAAACCAATACTATTTTCGGTACTTATTACACATGCAGTTGGTATTAAAACATATATAATTTTGGTACTAGTTACACATGAAGTTGATATGAAACCTATACAATTTTGGTACTAGTTACACATGAAATTGGTATGAAACATAGACTTTATTCGGTACTGATTACACGTGAAGTTGGTATGAAACCTATACAATTTTGGTACTAAGTATACATAAAATTGGAATGAACTATGAAACCTATGAAATTTCCGTACTAGTCTATACGATTTTAGTACTAGTTACACTTGAAATTAGTATTAATCATATACAATTTTGATAATTACACATGAAATTAGTATCAAACATATATAATTTATGAGGTAGTTACATAACATTTGTATAGACCTATACAATTTGGGTATTAATTACACATTAAATTAGTATTAAACATATACAATTTTGGTACTAGTTACACTTTAAATTAGTATTAGTAACTATTTTCCTTAGTTTTAGTTGATTGAGCACCTATAAACCATAGAAAAAAAAGAGACAGAAGAGTGTACCTTGGCTTCCATAGATATGCAACAACTTATTACTGTTTGCAATGGTTGATAGATTTTTCAAAGTACTTTAGAATGCTCTAAAAAGACATTGAGAATTGTTTTGGTGTATGCTTGTCGTTCATTCCCGTTACGACTTGGCAGCAAAAATATAAATAATGGTAAAAGCTCATCACTGAGTGGGGACTACATGAGAAAGAACATCTTATGTGCAGCCTTCCTTCGAGACTTCGGTCATTCCATTCTTGGGATCTAAGAAGACTAATCATTTCAGCATCTCCGCGAAAGACTAGTCCAACCCATTAGTTCTCTTAGGTTCTACGTGGACTGGGGACATGTAGGAGAGAGTTTGGAATGCGAAATGATCTCATTCAGCAGTGAGATCGAAAAATCCCGTGTGTGGAAGAAAATGTGCCAACTAGCTCCAATTACTAAACACTGATCTAATGGTACCATCTTTCTCGCTCTTCTCTCTACCATTTTAAACGAGTCTCATCCATCAATCTTTGGTTTCCTCAGGAGCAGAACAAGGCTTAATCGGGCCGAATTACTTCTAATAAAGTTCCATCAAACAAATCTCCAGCCAATGAGTTGAGGTCTTTCAGAGCCGTTACAGGGAGAGTATGGAATGAAGCTTGCTTACACAAAAATTGGTATTAAACTTATATAATTTTGGTACTAGTTATACATGAAATTGGTATTAAAACTAAACAATTTTGGTACTAGCTACACATAAAATTGGTATTAAACATATATCGTCTTAGCACTAGTTACACATGAAATTGATATTAATCTATACAATTTTGGTACTAGTTACAAATAAAATTAGTATTAAACTTATACAATTAATTTGGTACTAGTTGTACATAAAATTGGTATTAAATTTATATAATTCCGGTACTACATCAATATTGATGTTAAACTTATATATCGAAGAAACAAACAATACAATTTCAAACAACAATAACAACATTTTCTATTGACTCTTCTATATTAATGTTAATCTTCTATATCGAACAAACAAAAATATCGATTTCAAAACATCAATTTCAAACTTTACAAACAATGTTTGTTTGTTTTGGTACTAGTTACACATGAAATTTGTATGAAACTTATACTATTTTCGGTACTTATTACACGTGAAATTGGTCTGAAACATATATTAGTTACACATGAAATTGTATTAATCATATACAATTTTGGTACTAGTTACACATGAAATTAGTATCAAACCTATAATTTAGGTACTAGTTACAATTTAAATTTGTACTAAACTTATATAATTTGGTCATAATTACACATGATACGAATTAATACAAATTTTATGCTCGTCTATGAGCATATAGATATGTGTATATGAATTGTATAAATGTCATTGACATTACTTTTTTCAATTGGGCGTTGCATGCAATGGGTTTAAGAGTAAACGTGCACGATGAATCGAGAATATGATTAGTGCGTTATAATGGATTATATCGAATCTTGCACTATTTGTGATTCCTGATTTGAATGCTTTTCAATTAACTGTATGATAGTTGAATCGTCGTATTTATTTAGAATTTATCACTCGGTTGAGGGGATTTTGAATAGGACCGTAGGAATTTACATCGTTGGAAATTTATATAGTTGACAGGCGTATAACTCCAACGAATCATTGTGCTATTTAAATTGTATAATAGTTTATCTTAGGTGGACACATCAAGATGACTGTTGAATGATTATTTATATTTATCATTCGGAAGATGTATTATAATAACATAGGATTCTTTGGCTAATAAACTGAAGAACACAACATAGTTTATAGTTGGGTGAAGTCGAATCTCTAGAATCCGTTCTCATTGATTTTTTCCACTTAAATATTCATCATCTTGTTAGTTTATTTTTAGTTATTTAATTAATTCTCCACTTAATTCGATTTATCAAGCACGTTTACTCTTAAACTCATTGTATGCAATGCCCAATCGAAAGGAGTAAAATGCCAAGGATATTTATACAACTCATATACAAACATATCTCTATGCTCACAGGCGAGCATATAATTTGTATTAATTCGTATCATGTGTAACTATGACCAAATTATATAAGTTTAGTACAAATTTCAATTGTATATGTTTAACAGTACGTATATTTCATAGGTTTCATAATTTATACCAATTTTATGTACACTTAGTACCAAACTTGTATAGGTTTCACACGAACTTCATGCGTAATAAGTACCAGATATAGTATAGGTTTCATAGCAACTTCATATGTAACTAGTACCAAAATTGTATAAGTTTTCATACCAACTTCATGTGTAACAAGTACCAAAATTGTACATGTTTCATACTAACTTCACGTGTAATAAGTACCGAAACTAGTATATGTTTCATATCATTTTCATGTGTAACTTGTACCAAAATTGTATAGGTTTTATATCAATTTCATATGTAATTAGTACCAGAATTGTAAAGATTTCATACTAATTTAATATGTATTAAGTACCGAAAATAGTATATGTTTCGTACCAATTTCGTTCATAGTTAGTACCAAAGTTATATATGTTTCATACCAATTTTATGTATACTTAGTACTGAAATTGTATAGGTTTCATACCAACTTCACGTGTAATAAATACCAAATATAGTAGGTTTCATACCAATTTTATGTGTAACTAGTACCAAAATTCTATTGGTTCCATACAAACTTCATGTGTAACTAGTACAAAAAATGTATACGTTTCATACCAACTTCACGTGTAATAAGTACCGCAAATAGTATATGTTTCATACCAACTTCATGTGTAACTTGTACCAAAATTGTATAGATTTCATACCGATTTCATGTGTAACTTATAACAAAATTGTATAGGTTTCATACCTACTGTAATGATTTCTCAAAATTAAAATCATTGTCATTTTAATAAGATAGGGAGTTAGAACAAAAATTGAGTTGCAGTAGGGAATTTGAATTAAATTTTTTGACATGGTAACTGATTTCATAATTAAGTTTGACTATTAAGATCTTTTTGAATTTCCCCTTATTCATTAGATAGAAGAGAACATTAATTAAAAATGTTTAAAATATAAGCTTGCACGTGCATTTGATTGTAGAATATTGATTGTAGAATATATATTTTTTATTAATAGGTTTGCCTAGAATTCACCCGTGAAAGAGTGTGTAATAGCTCACTAATCAAGCAATGAATCAATTTTGAATCGTTAATGAACAAAAGAAGCACTGATTGTATATGAGGAATAAATATCTGCTAACTATGTGCCAGTTAATTAAAGGGAATTAATAATTTGACATTTATTTTTATTAGAATTAACGAATTTGTGTTAAAATTTCGATAATAGGTGAAGGGGGTCCAAAAATTCAATAAAATGTGCCCTCATGGGCATAGGCATATTGGTAAGGGTTGAGATAAAGTGTTGAGAAATCATCCGACGTCCTAAGTTCAATCCCGTGTGGAACAAATTATCGACTGAAATATTGTGGGGGTTTGTCCAGTGTTCGGGTCTTGTTTGTGCGCTTTCTCAGATATCTGTCATTCGTGCACATCACTCAATTTATCTGGTGACGATCATGAGGTTTGGGGTCGTCACTCAAGGATCACATACGCAAGCTTGGATACTAGTTAAAAAAAAAATTCCAATAAAACGCTTTTTCTGCTTGCCGATCGACAGAGAGGAAAAGATACGAGGAGAGAGATGGCGTCGCAATCGAACGATCCTCGGCAGCCATCGGCGGCGCGGCCGTACAAGCCACAAACAGTGGCTCCACAAGACCTTCCAGTCGATTACTCTGGATTTATCGCCGTCATTTTCGGCGTATTTGGTGCAATGTTTCGGGTGCGATTTTCTCTCTCTCTAGCTATGTTCGATCTACATTTTCCCACTCAAATTCACCATTGTAATTGATAGATTTGATAATATCACTGTTTTTCCGGTTTGAATTTCTGCAAGGAAGCTCCGAAGGGTTAGGGTTAGTTGTTGATTAATCGTTTTCCGTTTGGTTTGTCACAGTACAAGGTTTGTTCGTGGCTCGCAATTATATTCTGCGCTCAATCGCTCGCTAACATGAGAAGTTTGGAGAATGATCTCAAGCAGATCTCCATGGCTATGATGTAAGTTGTTTTTACACTGATTATTTCTACTGTGTACCCATGTTGTACTAAAGGTTCAACCGTCTTTCTTTAATGTATGTTCACCCTTTTATTTAGAAAAGTAATTAAAAATATAGGAACTATATTTTCCTCAGAGAAAGCACCTACAAAACTGATGTTCGTTCCCATTATCCTTTGTAGTTAAGAGATGAAATAAAATACGTCCTCCTTGAGCGGGGAATGTGAACATCATGTGTTTTGCAATCGATTGGCAACACAAGAAATAAACATAATCACGAGTGTTTAGGTGGAGGTTTGTGTAGTTTGAAGGTACTTAGGCCTGGCTATGGACCGAGGATTTCCGTCGAGGTGGTGTGATCAGATGAGGATATAGAATTAGGGAAAAAGTTTTTTGCTTTGAGGGGGGCACTGTCGACCATGTCTGCCCATGCAGTCCACCCCCGTTTAAAGTGAGTTACAAGGAATCCACCGTATAAAATTGTGCGCTAGCGCAATTGAATATATTTTCGTGTAAACTTTTATAGCTTGATGTTTCTTGTTAAGAGTCATTTAAATTGGGACTGGTGAAATGTCACTGAAAATTTACACTTAGAACAAGTGATATAGAAAAACATTACAGATTAACAAACATATGGCGTCAATTAATATAAAAGACTAAATGGAAATTTTCTAACGAGAGCATGTTCAAGTCAAATTTCTAAACAAATGTGTTCGGTAGATGGGCACAATTGTTTTGTTTCTGTTCACTAGTAACCAGCAAGTGTTAGCTTTATCACTCTTCCTGTCCATCAGCCAAAATACAATTCCTAGATCTTATGGCCACTGATGTCTGAGCTCATCAATATTTTTTCGCAATCTCAGCAGTAGTCATTTTCTCCTATAAAAGATGAGTGAAGTGCATTCTTTTGGCCACTTTACACATCTCAATAAAACAACATTAACCTTTTATGAGTAGCCACTGTGAGCAACTATATGAGGTGATTAAAAGAAACTTTTGGTAAAGATATTTGTTCACTTTGAATATTTTCCAGGCACTTGGGGCGCCATAAAGGAGTCTTCTTCTAAATAAAAGCCACAAATTATGGGAACGTTATTTAAAAAAAAAAAGTATAGTTAACAATGAGAGACCAATAATTGTTTTCTTATATTGCCTAAAACTTTCTATATATTATCGATAGATAAGTCCTACAATATTATTTGCTGTAATATATCATCTGTTCAGCTTTATGTCATGGAGATCTACCCTGGGAGATAGTTATATCGTAAGAATGATGACAGAAAGACTCAGAGAAGGAAATTAAGTATTACTTTATGTTAGTATATAAAGTAGTTTATGTTAGGATATAAAGTTGAATAACATATCTGTGATACTATAGTAACTAACACAAGGACTATAGAGGTAATACAAAAGATTTCTGTCATTGTTTTGCTACACCAAGATCTTACATTATTTCAAGTCTTTTTTGGTTTATTAATAAAAGAAATTTTTTACTAAAGGAATATGCTATATTTATTGATTTTGAAACATAGTCTAAATTGATATCTCGCCAAATGAAGTCAATAAGAGGTTTGAATCATGGAGTGAAACCAAACCTTTGAGGAGACGGGCTTGAAGCTAAGTAAGACTTTGTCAGGATCTATGCTCTGCCAGCTTAATGGTATGAAAAATATAAAGGAGAAGGTGATATCAGATGGTGATCAAGCACTTTATTGTTAGCAATTATGATATAGAGAAAGAAATACTGAAGAAAATTTTGCATATGACACCTTTGTTCGATGAATATGAATGTTACTTTTAAGTCTGATATCTTTTAATCAGTTTGTTTTTGTGGACACCAGGTTTGGTATCATGGGGCTGATGACAAATTACATGGGGTTGGGGCCCCGCTCGAATCCGACAAGTTAGGAACTTTGATACTCTGATAGTTGAATTTTGCAACTTGTCTTGTCCACCAAAAGACCTTAGTCTCTCCTTTATCACGTTCTGATAGTTTCAATACAATGTCTTGCATTTTTGTAGTAGTTGTGATTGATTTCACTGCCTACGATGATGAGTTAGATTTTCGTAAGTTGAAACTGCAAGACATTGGGTGTCGAATAAGCTATTCGACTTGAGTTCCTTTGGTTTTTTATATAATCGTTGAAGAACATGTGAATTGGCGATCAATATTTTTATTAATATTTTCATTTATACGAAAAAATCATCTCAGTACTTGCGATCGTACCATTAGAACTAACGTAAAGTGTATTAGGACCAAATGCCAAATACCAAATCATTATTATTATTGAAGTTAAATATTTGTTTTAGTCTTCACTTCCGAATAGGGGTGGTTACCGGTTCGAACAGGTCCGGTCCGGTCCTTAAATATTTGTTTTAGTCTTCACTTCCGAATAGGGGTGGTTACCGGTTCGAACAGGTCCGGTCCGGTCCGGACCGGAACCGGCCGGTTCCGGGCCCGTTATGGGCGGAACCGGTCCGATCCGGTTAGGAATTGGATCGGATCCGGTTCCGGTTCCGGGTTGGACCGGTTCCAACCCGGAACCGGATTTTTCTTTTTTTCTTTTTTTTTTTTAAAAAAAAGGAAAAAAGGAAAGGATTTATCGAAATTTTTTTTTTTTAAATGGATCCGGTTCCGGATCTGTTTGGTCCGGAATCGGTAAGATACCGGATCCGGAACGGTAGAACCGATCCGGTCCGGTATCAAATCGGTTCCGGACCGGTTCGGGACCGGTTAGTCCGGTTCCGGTTTCGGACCGGACTAACCGGTCTGGTTTCGGACCGGGTTCGGATTGATCAAGTCCGATAAGCACCCCTACTTCCGAAACAGGATAAATTAAAGAATATTAAAAAATCACAAAAAATTATAAAAAATTATAAAAAATAGTACCTTATTGATTTAAGAAAATTAACGTAGCCATGATAAATAAGCCACATTCGGATCAAGGGTGGGTGCTCGTCCGCGAGTAATGGTGTTAGTGTTCTCCACCACTGTTACGGCAGCATAGGTGAGATTTTTTTCCTTCCGTACGAAACATACTTTGTTTATTTAAAACTCTGCACGAGTGGGAAAAAAGAGAAGTCTAAAAACGACGATAAGGGAGGTAAAGGAGTAGCAGACGAGAAAGAAAGATTAGACGGAATTTGTGTCGAGTAAGCTGACACGTTGTAAAATCAAATAACAGAATACAATCATTTCTAATTGCTCTTAGTTAAGTAGGAAAACAATGGCTCAATGTATCGCTACAAAATTGTACAGACATTGGTCAAATATATGGTCGAAACACCTAATCACAAACATATCAAGCCACCTTCAACACAGCTATTTGCTGCAATGCACCCGTATCCAACTGTGGCATGATCAACTAACATAATCAACCATTATTTGAAGCTAGGCCCTCACCACGAGGCATTTTCTTTGATCCCACTGCAAAGACAAAGTTTTGTCACTAAGTGACTGTACCTTGAGAATACATAATCAATGCGTAATATGATTTGACTTGATATTATCAACAGAGCACCAAGATACATGTATTGGCAGAGGCAACTTTTATCCTTGTGTCCTTGTTAAACGCGAAGAGGTGAAAGGCGTGGAAATAGACAAGATTTTATGAAGCACAAAGATAAATGCAAGGATGAACAATTCCATTTTATCAGTTATGTCAATATACCAGCCCTTGAGAACTGGATGGTGTTTTAACACAATGAATTGTATGTAATGGAGAAATGATGCTTCAAACCTAGTACAGTATAATCTGCATCTTATCTTTTTTATTCAAAAATGGATTAAAATCTGGAACAAAAAATTAAAAAAACCAATTTTCATGAGCATTGGGTAGGTCCCCAGAACAAACATAGGCAGCTTGTGTGGTGTATAAAGTCTTGCCTAAAATAATAATATGCACATCAAACCACATGGATATGACATGTAAACACAGGGAAAGATTGATAACTGTTGAATGATAGATAAAGATGACTAAAGTTTTACTTATCAAGAACTCTAGATAAATATTTTTATATACATAGGAATGTTGATAAGTTTGCTAGGAGTTTTAGTTTACTAGTTTATCTTTTTATTTAATTAGTTTTATCTTCGTAGATTTTAGGATTAAGAGTCTTCTATAAATATAAGACATATGGTTGTATTTATTTTAAGATTGGAACAATCAATAAAGAAAATACTAGATTGAGTCTCTCAAATAATTCTTTTCTTCAAACTTACATGGTATCAGAGCTTTATGTTTGAAAAACTAAGGTTAAAAGTTTATCAAACCCTAGCCGCTGGCGAGTTGTTGCTATCTCAACTCAACCCCCAGCGGCTAGGCCTACAAAAGTAGCCGTAGAGCCAAGTTGTTCGTCAATCCAGACTTCTCAAACTTTGTCTTTCTTCATCGGTAAATCAGAATCCTTCAAGTTTGATTCACCGATTAAATTCCCTCATACCCAATACCAGATCTTGAGATTACACGCCGTTGCAACAATACCCATCAAAATCCTTGTTCCCAGTGTTCATCGCGATCATCGTCCAGTGCCTATCGTGATTTTTCTGTGCTCTTACAGTAACTATCGCAATTTTTGTTTGCTCTCATAGTCCAAAGCCAGAACGGTTTTTTATAATCTTCATCTTTTTTTCATTATTTTTCCTGTTCAAATCCGACCATCCAGAGCAGCACTCTAATTGCTCGATCAATCTGGGATTTTCCTGGAAATCTTTTTCCCATCAAGGTCGCTGCAATTTCTCCAATTGCCCGATCGATAATCACTCATAGCCCATCGCAATCTTTGATGCACTGTCGATCAATCACGACCCATGCAATAATAGCGATCATCGTCATCTCGTGCAACTGTTTTCTGGATTTTTTCTGTCAATCCGTCTCGATTAAAATCCAGCCCAGAGCTTGAGGTTTGTCCAGATTTGTGCGATTCATTTTGTCCCACACTTTGGGTGTTTTTTGGGCCCAAATTTCAGGCCCATTGCATTGTTAAGCTTGAGAAGTCGGTGCCTTAGTTTTGTCCACTGCTGCTCATCATATATCAGTGGGTTCCACCACATCAGCAAGTGAAGACATGCTCGATAAGTCTAATGGAAACTTCGCTCCCCTCTTCGGAAGTGAAAGCTCATCATTCCAGGTTAAGGCCTGTCATCTTAATGGTCGGAATTATTTTCAATGGGCACAATCAATTAAGGGTGTCAATGGTGAACTCTTATCTCCAGCCTCGAACCTTAGAAGTTGCTGCCTCAAACCGCTTTTGAAAGCGATACCTCACCGATCCGTGAGGATTCTCATGTGCCTACATCTCATCAGCAAGCTTGGTCTCATAAACATCTATAGCCAAGCTTGAGGGGGAGTAGATAATATTATATATATTGTTGAAGACTGAGTCTCTCAAAAGAGGAACAGACGCAGACTCCCAAAATAAAGGAGGAGACGTAGGCTAGCAAACACAAACTCCCAAAAGAGAAGGAGTCGTAGACTAGCAGGCACAGACTCACAAAAAAGGAGCAGACGCAAACTCCGAGAAAAGGAGCATTACTCTGAGAAAGAGGAGGAATTCGATAACATCTTGACAAAGGCTCTTCACTATCCTAAATTTGAAGACCTGAGTTCCAAGCTGAGCATGATAAACATATATGACTCAGCTTGAGGGAGAGTCCGGAGAGCTCGCTCATCTCATAGAAAGAAATTCGTTGATGTAAGCCTTACTCAATCAACTGAGACCCTGTTGGAAGCGTTAGCTCTTGTGAAGACCTTAAAGAGCCCATACCCTAACTCTTCTTACTTTACGGGGTACGCAGAGGCCTTTAACCATGATATACCCTAGTATCATAATTGTAAATGTTTCATACCATACTCTTTTGTAATTAGTACTAAAGTTGTATATGTTTCATATGAATTTCATATGTAATTAGTATCATAATTGTAAATATTTCATACCAATATCATTTGTAATTAGTATCAAAATTATATATGTTTCATACCAATTTCATATGTAATTATTATCGTTAGATAATAAGATTCAATCAATTAAAATGACATTATCTTATTTGTGGTCCCATCGAGTTTGATGAAACAATGGGGTAAGTTTAGTAAGATTAATGGCATGGGAGCTAGAAAATTTCCACTAGATATACCAACACGTTGAACTAGAAATTGCTAAATGATTCATAGAAATATAGAGAGTTAATGACAACTTAAAAAGTTCAAACTCTCCCCCCGTTACATTTCCTTTGTTCTTTTTTTATGATTCTTTTATAATAAGTTTTAAATTGTTTAAATAAAATTTTATTTTTATTTTTTTAAATTTAAAAAATATAAGGGCCGAACCGTAACCGTAACCGGTGGTTAACCGTAACTATAACCGGCGGTTCACGAACCGTAGCCGAAACCGTCTACGAAGGTTAAGGTTAAGAGTCGAGCTCTCCATCAACCGACGGTTCATGAACCGTGGTCATGTCTAGAACTGGTGTCATATTAAAACGGATCGAACGAACCGGGTTGGTCCAAACTGAATTGGTCCGGTTAGCAATTGAACTGATCTGGTATCGGTATTCTGGACCGGTTCCAACCTGGTCCGGTCCTATTTTTTTCCGAAATTTTAATTTTAGAAATTACAATATTTGAAGTTAATACATAAATTGATGAATTAATACATGAACGATGAGAAAAAATTTCATACTTTATTGAAACATATGTAGATAAAAGTTACAACAATTGAAATTACTAAAATAATTTACATTATTCATCATAATTCATCAGTATTTTTTTCGCATATTCTTCTTCTCCTGAACCTGACCTAAGTACTCGTCAACTACTCCTTCCTTTTTATTCTTTGACTCAGCATCGAACCAATATGTGAGCAATGTAAGCATGTACAATGATTGAGAAGAAAGATTACACATGTGGTCTCCAATGATGCGGTGGATGATGGGAACCGGAAGGTACTGCAATTTGTTTGGGTTCTTCATCAATATGGTGCACATCATTAAAGTCGGCAAAATAATCATAATCTTCCGGTGCTGGTGAAAACATAGGAATTGAGGGAGCACCACAATAACCAATGGTGGACATAAGTGTGGGCAAGGGAGGGGCAAGCACCCCCCTTGCCAAAAAAAAAATCTCCCTACAAAAAATTTAAAAAAATTACAGTTTTACCCTTTAAAAATGAATTTTACCACTCAAAAAGTACTTTTTGCCCCCTCTTAAATTATATTTTGACCCATAAAAATATTTGGCCTTCATTTTTATGTTTTTTTTTGCACATTCCCAAAAATCCTGCATCCGTCCCTGACCACGACCACCGCCGGTATAAGAAGATGCCATGGTAATATTAAAAATAATATATATAAACGAAATACAATAATATTATAATAACAAAGTGGTAATAAAAATAAGATAATTGGAAAATATTTGACAAAGTTGAGAGAATTGTATGCAACTCAGAAAATTGGAGATGAGAGAATGAGAGAATTTGGGCTATATAGTCGTTGGGGTGCAAGTCAAAGTCTTATGTATACTCTTTTCCCACCACCCATATAAACTCATTGGAATTCTTTGCATACATGTTAGAATCTATGTTAACTTATCATGATGATTTAACTACATTCTATAATAATTATCAGATGCCTGAGAGTGATGATAGTTATGTATTGTGTTCTTATGATTGAGCTTTTGTTACTCAATGTACTACTTTGTTTTCTACTTTTAGGAAGCAACCAATCGCTTTTCTGGTGTTTTTTATCCTACTTATCGTTATTTTCTTCCCCTGTATCTAATATGTTTTGTAAATTTGAATTTAGATATCATGATGATTTGAGACAATTTGTTCATCTTATGGAGGCAAAATTTAAAAAATATTGGAAAAATATACCACGTGTGCACTGCATATCTACACATTTATATCATAGTCAAGACATCGGCTCCTTTTATAATTTTTTTGAATATTACTCTAATTTTTGAAGAAGGATGTTGATGGTCAAAATACATCAATCGGACATTCTCTCCAAAATATGTTTGCTTTGTATCATTGTGAACAAGTACAAGATCATCATTACAGAGAGGAGATGAGGAAGAAGACAATACCCAGTCAAAAAGTGGATGTATTCATTTGCTGAGGAGTCTTGGTGGAAAGAAGCTGAGATGAAGCGGAATGGCATCTACCAGGTCGAACGAGTTACAATTCGTCTTTGGTCAAATGTTATGTAGTGCCTCGATATGAATCATACATATTTGCTATGATTATTGCGTAATTATGTGATAATTACGATATGACGTGGACTCGGGTTCGGGTTGAACCGAGTATGAAAGACGAAATGGTTTATTGATAGAATAATGTTCATGATACCTTTGGCAAATAATTGATCTAAACATAGTTGGGAACAACTAATTGATGTTGTTGAGTGATATCATGTTATGAAATTGTATGAACATGGTTTACTAATAACTCTACATAGTTGGATTTGATGCATGATAGAACACTTGGATAAACAAGGTATGCGTTATTACTAACTATAAATAAAGGAAATCAGATTTCCAACTCATAGAACACATATTTTCACCTACAAAATCTCTACACTGGCTCTCTTCAAAACCTTGTCCTTTTCTTGCAACTTTTGCTTGGTTGTGTCTTGGGAAACTTGTTGTGAAGTATTGTGAAGTGAAAGTTCAACTAGTTGGTAAGGTTTTATGTTATGTTAACTTGTATTTATGTGGGAAGAAGAACATAGATATGTAAGTTGGATATGAAGTTTACTTGTTGAAGTAATATGAGATTTAAGTCAATGAAATGTGTTGTGTTGTTAAGAAAACATGTTCATATGATGCTTGAATTATGTTCTATGAGTTTGGTGTTGAATTATGTGAGGTGGGTGGAGAACCATGTGGATAGACATCAAAATCGCCATGTTCTGAAACTGTTGCTGTCTAGCGATTGATCGCTAGGATCGTACCGATCGATCGCTGAGATAGAGGAAAGTATAAGGCGGTTTATGCTTGTAGCGATCGATCGCTAGAAGGCCGTAACATAGTATAAATCAGACTGTAATAGCGTTCGATCGCTAGCTTTGGACCGATCGATCTCTAGAGTTACATCATTGAAGCGATCGATCGCGAGAATGATCGATCGATCGCTAGACTTAAAATGTTGAAAAATGTTATATTTTGTGGAAATTGATGATAAAGCCTATTATAACATTGTATATTGTTGGTATTCATGTAGCATCATCACAGGGGACAGAACAACGAGGCGGTTAAACATTGACGCCTGACTTTATATATTTTGTGTCGCACGACAGGTACATGTTGACATACGATGTGATGTTGCTTTTATATGTTGAGATTGCATTATATTATTGTTGGAATCATATGCATATACATTCATATTATTGAGGTTGATGCCATGAGAGGTATGCTCTTGTTGAGTATATGATTTGGGTTGTTATAACGTGTGAGCTGGATATATAATATATGCTGCTAATATGAAGATGTGATGAGGTTCCACTGACATATTGAGCGGAAAAGCAATATCATATGTGCGTCGTTATAACAGAATGATGAATGAGACATGTCATGACATATTTGCATTTGGTGATGCATTATACCGAACAATCACAGTTAAAATTTTACGATGATGATTTATCGTATTATGTCTTTCTTATTGATATAGAACTGAGATGGTTGATTATCAATACTCATGTTGTGTGATCGTTTCTGTAGGGACTCATAGACGTAGGAGGACGGGATTGTGAGTCGATTTCTCATGCGAGCTGAACCACTGATTAGGAGTTGAATTCTTTAGGTTGTTCTTATGAACAGGTGATGTGTATTATGTCAAGGCTTTGTAAATGCTGTAATAATTGACATAGAAAACTGTTAACCAGTGTGTGATATTACTTAATTCCTACTCACATATGTATAAGTATTTGATACGTAACAAATTAAGTAACGAGGATCTCACATGTTCATAATAGATGAAAATTTTGAAGTACTAGAGTGGTGGAAAGCAAAAATGGCTTGAGACGTTTTTTGCGGTTAGTGTTGCACCGTAGTCGGCGTTCTCAACTTGTGGCCGAATAATTAGAGACCGTAGAACTTCAATTAAAGCATATTCACTGTGCATGCTTACATTGCTCAAAGATTGGTTTGACGCTGAGCGAATGAATAAAAGAGAAGGAGGAGTCGACGAGTTTGGCAACCAAAGTTCCGAAGATGAAGAAGAATTTGCGAAGGCTATATTAATCAATTATGATGAATAATGTAATATTTTTTATTAATTTAAAATGCTTTAGATTTTACCTAGAGATGTCAAACGGAGTAGATAGCACGAGGCGCGACATGGAGCATTTCGCTACAGTGTCGTACTGGGCAAAGGGGTGCCGGCCCGTGGGCCGGCACGGCACCACATTGAAGTTTTGTTTTCAAAAAATAAAATAAAAATTATCGCGATCGATCGGCAGTGATTTGTCGATCAATCACGAATGGCAGTAGGTTACAAACAATGAAAGGTGCTTGGTGATCGATCGCCACATAACTAGCGATCGATCGCTGAAGCACCAACGGTAAAAAAAAATATCCACAGTTCCATCGGAGTCTTGTTTTAGTGCAGGTGGAAGAGTCATTGATGAAAAAATGATTAGAATGAAACCAAAGACTGTGGAGATGTGTATTCTTTTAAAGGATTGGTTGGATGCTGATAGCAGCTTACAAGGTTTGGGAGGACATGATGTTTCTTCGGATGAAAATGAAGAAAACTAGAAAAATTTTTTAAACTCTTTTTGTAATTTCTCATTTTTTTTGTTGAATGTAATTTGTAGTTTTTCAATTCGTAGACAATAACTTTTTATTTTGCAAGTATATTTTGTCAATATATATTATATTATACTATTATTATATTTAAATAATTAAAATTAAACAAAAAAGGAAAAAAATTTAAAAAATTGATTTGGGTCGTGACGCGCCTCGTAAAAACATGGACGGGCCAAGCCAGACACGGCATGTCTATGTTGCGGGCCGTGCCGGGCCGGCACGCCCCGTTTGACATCACTAATGTTACCTCAAACTTTTCATATTTTCAATAAAGTACGGATTTTTCGTCACTATTCATGTATTATTTTTACAACATATTTAGAAATTTTAAAAAAACAATGCTAAATTTCAAAAATTTTTAATTTTTTTTAGAAAAAGGAGGATCGGTTCCAACCGGTTATGGGGTATCCGTCCGGACCATCGGAACTGGATCAATCTGGCTAGGAACCAGATTGATACTGTTCCAACCCGTTTCACTCCGGGACCAACTGGATCCGGTCCAGAATGGAGCACCTTGAGCTACATGAGTTGGTTAGCTAGTGAACATATTATAAATAGACAACTTTTACACCGAAAGCATTAATGAACAATTCATAAATAAAATATTTTTCCCTTGCTGAGCTCCCTCGAAGAAGTTCCCCTAGCAAAGGATCTACATCAGTCGGCACCAGCAAGGGTAAAACATTTTGCAGCCTTCTTGAGTTCCTTTTCATCCATTTGCTCAATAAACCTGTCTCCAGTCTTGAATTGACGATTCCATGCTGCGTATTAAATTTCATATTTAGCGATATAACATCTCATTTTTATGATGTTAAGCTTTTGGATGTACCATTGACTGTACTGAGCAACAAAAGCTATCTAATTTTTGTATTTGATTACTTTACCTGGACTCATACACTTCCTTGGAGCCGATGTATGATTGCCTGTCATCAATACTATCCAAAAATCGATGTATCCAAAATCTCGAGCTGTTTCTTGCTGAATACACATAGGCTGTGATGTGGTCACTGCAACCTTTTTATCAAGATATATCCATGTTTTTTACTAGTTGAATTATGTCAAGGTTAAATTACACATATGATACCCCGATATGGAGTAAGTATGGTCTCGACCCTAATTACAAAGTCAAAACCCGACCCGACTTCGTCACCAGTGTTCCCAGTGCGGATCTGGCACAACATGTTCTCAGCTCGGCAGGTCCGAAGGTCCTAAACTTGGCATTATCCAGCTCGGATGAGAAGTCATCTACGAACCACATTAAGGTTGTTAGCCAAAACTATGAAAGGGGTCAACTTTGCGAGATAATCAAGACCGTATCAGAGTTGGTGTCCCAACCTTAGACGATTCCCCTAATTTATTCTCCGGCATCGAATAAGTGACTTCGTAAGCCCTAGTGTGGTCCTCTCATCCGAGCCGTCCATGGCGGGAGTTCTATCCATGACAGGGGAGGACCACACTCATAAATCAGTCAATCAGAGAGTGACTGGTACGCGAATAATATCTCGCAGTACTATCAAGACCTCATATGTGGCACATCGTACAAAGGAGCAGTATTTGTTGGTGGTCCCCCTCTATGGGATACAGATTCTCAGTGGCGTGCTAACGATGGTCCTCCAGCGCCCCTGCAAGTCGTTACAGTTTTTTTTTCTCACCGTCGCAGGGTATAAATAGACATCAGGTTTGTATCTCGGACAGAGAGACTTTTTTCGGCTATTTTCCTTACGCTTTTATTCCCTCTATCCTGCATTGACTTGATCGTTGAAGGGGCCTCGCCGGAGAACCTTCTTGGCGCGATTCACCTAAAAATATAAGGGAGGTGCAAAAGTTGACAGGTCGAATCACCTTCTTGGCACGACTCATCTCCAGATCAGCACACATGAGTAATCATTTCCTCCAAGTACTAAAGAAATCAAAGAAATTTGAGTGGAATGAGGAGTGTGAAAAGGCTTTTTCGGACTTGAAGAATCATTTGGCTGAATTACCTGTGTTGGCCAAGCTCGACCCAGGGGAAATGTTATGGGTTTACCTCTCGGCCACAGAAAACGTAGTAGTGTTGGTCAAGCAGGAGGAAAGAGATCAGAAGCCGGTTTATTACGTCAGTCATGCTATGCGGGGAGCAGAGCTCAGATACTCCGAAGTTGAGAAGCTGACATTAGCTCTGGTTATAACCGCGAGAAAGTTGAGGCCATACTTTTTGTCTCACCCTATCTCGATCCTGACAAATAGTCCTATGGACAGGATAATGACACAGCCTGATATATCAGGAATATTGGTCAAGTGGACGATTGAGATTGGCAAATATGACATATCCTATTAGCCTAGGACGTCTATCAAGGGACAAGCTTTGTCCGATTTCCTAGCGGAAATGATCGGATCTGAACAAGGTGAGACGTGGAAGGTGTATGTAGATGGAGCCTCAAACAGTGAGGGGTGTGAAGTAGGGGTAGTGTTGATCTCTCCGACATATGAGAAAATGAAAGTGATGGTCAAGCTGGACTTCTGAGCCTCCAACAATGAAGCAGAGTATGAAGCAGTGCTAACCGGGTTGAAGCTGACTAAGGAAGTAGGCGCTAATAGGGTAGTCATTCACTCCGACTCCCAACTAGCAACTCAACAGGTGAAGGGGAATTTCGAAGTCAAGAGTGAGAAACTGATCGAGTATTTGAGAGCTATCCAGGAGATGTCTGAAAGTTTTGCGGAGTGGAGTATCATGCAGATACCATGAGAAGAGTACTACTCCGAGGCGTCTTCAGCATAGCCCAGGAGAATGGCTCCAGAGGTGGATGATGTCGAGTCTGACATAAAGGAAAATAAAACGAAAGTATAGAGCAAGGAACTTACACAGATCGGAGCGTGCGAAGAGAGCATGAAGAAGCGGGCAGCGTGAAGAAATGGTGCAAAAGAAGAGGAGCGGGGGAATTTGTAAGCGGGTGGGAGAATGGGCAGTTTGGGCCAGGCCCATGTGAACGGTTTGGATCGAGGGAGATGAAAAGTCTCATGCTCAGATGCTAGCACGTGGCAGCCCCACCGATGGGTGCGTTCGTCAGCAGTCATATCTTGTTGACGGCCTGTCAAATCAAGATCTAAAGAATCTTTTGGATCTCCTACCATTTCAACGTGGGTCTCAACCTGACTTACTGATAGTCGAGAACAGTGACACTCTAGCTCGACTAGAAGGGGATACTCATGATACCCCGATATGGAGTAAGTACGACCTCGACCCTAATTCCAAAGTCATAACGCGATCCGACTTCGTCACCAGTGATCCCAGTGCGGACGTTCCGGCACAACATGTTCTCAGCTCGGCAGGTCCGAAGTTCCTCACTACACCATGTTCTCAGTTCGGCAGGTCCAAAGATCCTCAGCTTGGCATTATCCAGATCAGATGAGAAGTCGTTTGCGAACCATATTAAGGTTGTTAGTCAAAACTATGAAAGTGGTCAACTTTGCGAGATAATCAAGACCGTATCAGAGTTGGTGTCCCAACTAGGGGTATTCATTCGGTTCGGTTCAGGGGTGTTCATTCGGTTCGGTTTGAACCGAACCGAAATTGTTCGGTTCGATTTCGGTTTTGACTGAACTTTTTAGGTTCGTTTTAACCGTAGTTTTTTTTTCTTTCATTTTTCATTTTTTTTAAATTGTATGATAAATTGATAAAATTCAACGTAAATACAAACACTATTACATCATTCATTGGATTCAAATGAACATTTGACCTTTTAATTTTAAACTTCTAATATTATTCTGAAGTTATTTAATACAAAAAATCGAGTTTAAATGGGACAACAAAATAAATTATATTATACTTGAAACACATTGTTAATTTACGAGTTCTTATTCATACAATGAGGAGCGAAACCATTAAAAAAATATTTAAACCATAAAAAAAATTTTGTTTTTCAGTTCGGTTAACTGGACCCTGTAACCGAAAACCGATTTTTTTTAAAAAAAATCGAAAACCGAACCGAAATTTTTCGGTTCAAATTGAACCGAACTTTTTCGGTTCGGCCCGGTTCGGTCGGTTAACCGAACCGGTGAACATCCCTAGTCCCAAACTTAGACGATTCCCCTAATTTTTTTCTCCAGCATCGAATAAGTGACTTCCTAAGCCCTAGTGTGTGGTCCCTCTCATCCGAGGCGTCCATGGCGGGAGTTCTATCCTTGACAGGGGAGGACCACACTCATAAATCAGCCAACCAGAGAGTGATTTGTACGCGAATAATATTTTCCAGTACTATCAAAATCTCATAGGTGGCACATCGTACAAAGGGGGCAGTATTTGTCGATAGTCCCCCTCTATGGGATACGGATTCTCAGTGGCGTGCTAACGATGGTCCCCCAACGCCCCTGCAAGCCGTTACAGTTTTGATTCTTTGTCACCGCCGCAGGGTATAAATAGACATCGGGTTTGTATATTGGACAGATAGACTTTTTCGGCTATTTTTCCTTAAAGCTTTTATTCCCTCTATCCTGCATTGACTTGATCGTTGGGGGGACCTCGTCGGAGAATCTTATCCAGATCCCTTCTAACCCATTTCTTTTCAGTACAGCTCATTCCAAGGTGGGAAGAGTTATTGTTCAACTTGGAAAACACCCTACCAAAATCCCAGATAACAACATATCTCCATATGCATGTCTAATTATACATGCACAACTACTACTGCTAAACCTTTAATCTCAATGGATATGCGTTATGCTAAAGAAAAAATCAAATTGGGTCGCGGGCATGCGTCAGTCTTTTCCAAAAGTTTCTTTCGCTCAGCATATCCTTACTGATCCATTTTAATGTCAAATCTTTGTGTATAACTTCGAGCCAAATCTTTTTTGATCGGTCTCTTGAGTCAAATGGCCAAAATCTATGGGCTCTAATCGACACACATGTGCATTATTTTACCTACGCCATACGTGATCAAACGAGCGTAACTATACATGTATTTTCATAAAATTGATAATTATGCTCATTTCATCTTCAACTGAGTTCTAAACACACTAAATGTCGTGCCTTGTCATATTATTTTCAAAGGGAATGATCTATTATATCATACTCGAATTCACATTCTTGTATAATATAATATCGTGAGACATAATTAACATAATATATGGGTCCAATAGCTAACAAGGTTTTAAATATCCATTGATTTTTACATAGGGGGTTTTTCGTTTTTTTTGAATTTTCACATGGTATACTGATACAAGTTGCCCTGGTTATTTATGAGTTAAAAGCATTATACTAAAAGCATTGAAAACATAAAGAGCAAAATATGTTCTAATCATTAGTTAACTAATTTAAATATCAGAATTTACATACAGATAATTGATAAATCAAACATTTAAAGCAGTTACATTGTACTACATAACATTCAGGTTGAAAAGTAGTCATAACATGCGAGATCTAAACCAACCAAAAACAAATTTTAGCCGCCAATAATAAAGCCCATTACATGGCTACGACCAAATAATGCCAAAAGAAATCCAAGTTTCCTCCTCATAACAAAACTGGCATTGAATAGATATTAACTCAATTAAGACTTACAATAAATGCATCCGCTCCACATATGATTGAAGCAACCATCGATTGAGAGGCTCGCCACATCCGATAAAGCACCCAGTATTACCGTTTTCTGTGAAGAACGGAAAATGAAACATTTCCAGCAATTCTTGCACTGCCTGCCTCACCATGGAGGCACCTGTCACCCTGCTTCGTCGCCCCCAACCTGTTACGATATCAATTCGGCTGGGGCAAATACCAGAAACGAGCAATCGCCTGTGAAACCAAGCAAGGGATCTTGAAAGTGCAGTCACTGCAGTTCCTTCCGACATAACGTGCAGGTTTACAAGCCAATATCGGGAACGTTTCTCCGTCACCGCATCAGGATAGACATTCTTTTGTGCTGCCGCTTCCCAGACTGATCCAGCTTCCTCTTTAAGCCCCGTTTTATGAAAGAAATCTATTACCGCATCCACAAGTCCACGCTTACTTTCCCGGTCTTCACTATGCATCTTATCAAGAAACTTGATTACATGATCACGCACGTTCTGTCCATCAGGTCCAGAAGTAGGCATGGTGAGTAAGAACGTGTGTGCAGGATGGCCTGTTAAAGTCATTAGCTCACCACAAAACGACATATCGAATGAAGTTTGGGCTTCTGTACAACAACTTAGAAGTAAGGTGTAGGTCTGTAAGGAAGGATTTAAGCCAAAACCAAGCATGCCGTGAAGTAAGTTATACGCATCGTGAAGGCGGTGTACTCTGAGGAAAGCACTAAGTAAAGAATTACAAGTTGGTATGTTGGGACGTAAACCTGCATTAAGCATCGCATTATACCACTCCCAAGCCTTCTCTACATTACTAGCCTTTCCCCACAAGTCCACAAGGAGACCGTAAACAGGCTCATCTGGAACCCAATTCTTTCTTTTCATCTCTACAAAAACCGCTTCAGCTTCATCCAGGTAGCCAGAGTGTCCAAGAACCTCCATAACTATACTGTATGTCACTTTGTCGGGCTTGAATCCAGCACTCTGCATCTCCCGATACAGCTGTAGGGCACCATGGTAATTCCTCGCCTTTGCTTGCAATGCAATCATAATGTTGAATGTCACCAAGTTCGGCACACAACCTTGATTGACCATCTCGTAAAATAGCTTATGTGCTGCAGCCAAGTGGCCAGCTTTCCCTAGGCAATTGATGATCACGCTATAAGTGAAAGTATCGGGAGAAAGCCCCTCTTCTTGCATTCTCTGATACATGTTGATGGCAACATCAAGAAAACCCGCTTTTGCATGGATATCAATAAGCGTACAAAATGTCACGCGGTCTGGTTCGCACCCCATGTTCTGCATCTGGTTGAAAATGCCCATAGCTTCCTTTAAGTAATTTGCCCTGCCGTAACTGTGAATAAGACGATTGTAAGTAACGATATTTGGCTGACATCCATCACCAACCATCTGATTAAGTAGTTTGTTTATTGCCCCAAACTGTCTAGACCGGCCAAGAATGCCCACCATGGTGGTGTACGTATGCCCATCATGCTTGAATCCAGGTTGTCGTTTCAACCAGTAGAAAAAACCAAGAGCCACATTGAAATCTTGAAGCTGCTTAAGAATCTGGTTTGCCTGGTAGACATCCAATAGGCAGTCAAGCTTTGTAAGAGCTTCTTCCGCAGAAAGACTCCATTTGAACTGGCGTAAAATGCGCAACACACTTTCAACCACGTGACTAGAATTCAAATATTGTCTAGCCACAGGAGCTCCCGTAATTACTTTAGGTTCTCTCACTGTCCTGTTGAACCCCTCAGACATGTCACCAACAAACTTCCCTTCTTGTTGTTTCCCGTTTGGAATGAAGCGGTTTGAATGAGCTTTTGATCTTTGAGGAACTGACCTCTTCCTGTCCCGTGTCTCTGAAGAGATTTCACCGGTTTCCACCAAATTCTCAGACCTATTGCTCGACAAAATGTTCACTCCTTTGTTTAAAGCTGATTCATCAGCTCCGACTTTTGTACCATAAGAGGCACTAGTAAAGTTCGACCCAGATGATGTCTGAACTGACGACTTTCCATAAACTTTATCTTTTCTAGAGCTTTTCACATTTGCAGATCTTGTATCAGAAATTGGCTTGGTACGATCAACCATAGAGTTACAAGGTGTGCTGACAGTTGCGCTCGCATTGGTCAAGGGAATTCTATAATTTACGAAGTCGGATAAGAGATTGACTGCTGCAATACCAGCCTTCACAAAATGATCCGTAACGGGAGAAGCTGAATGAACCACATTCTTTTCATCGCAGCCATCTGTGTGACTCACACAGTTAGATCTATCCAATGAATGAGAGATGGGAATTTCTTGTGGGAGAGAGACATTTTCAGGAACTACGTTTACTTCTTTTCTCGAATCAATTGAAGTCAGCAAACCTACTCCTAACGAAGATTTTGGTACCACTTGTGAATGTTGCACAGTTGCTCTGATGGGTCTTCTAGAAGTACAAATTTCATCATCGGAACAAGTGCAGGAATTTCCATCGCCTGCACTACATCGCGATCCGTTGAAGAAAAGAGATCTGGCAGATTGGGATAGTGTGCCAAGCTGTTTCGCACGTATCATTGTCTGTATATTCAGTGGTTAAAAAAATAACAATTAGTCTCGATTCCACACTGAAGTGTAACAAAGACAAACAAAATGCTAACTTTCTACTTAGGCAATGAGTAATAAATACACATGGAAATCAAGGATATAAGAATAAACGACATGGTACAATTTACTTTCGAAATATAAGTATCAGTACCTCTTCAGTCTACGGTAGACACAGAGATCAAATTTTACCAAGGTCCGCAATAAAATTTCTCCTCAAATTTCGACCAAGAGGGTTAGGCAACACAAGTGAGGCATCTTCTACGAAGAAAAATGTTGGACATGAGAAGATTTATAATCTGTAAATGCCCATGACAAATCGCTGAGAGACATGAGTCTAACTCATATCAACAATTATGCCCATAATTTGGAAACCCTATGGATACACAAGCTTCACTCAAAAGAAGTACAATAAACAAGGCACCAGTTATTTACTTAAAAAGAATATAGACGTATAATCTTGGCACACATTAATGTTCCATTATAGGAAAGCCAAAAGTAACAAGAGGTTTGAAATTGACAACTCAAGAGTGTCTCAAAGCGATCAAAACTTCAAAAAATGGACAAGGTCTACCATAAACTCAAATAAAGGAGTTTTTTTCAAGCAGTATTCCCCTAGTATTTCAAATTGGTTCGAAAAGATTTCGAATTTGTGTAGCACAAGCACAAGAAATAATCCTCATCACAGAATAAATATTATCAAGAATGACAATGAGCATTTCTTAAAACTGAATGTATTTTACTATACAAACTGTCTTTTTAATGTTTGGTGAACTTCAAACATGTCCAATTCCACATTCATCATCACCAACCACCGGAAAATTGCAAAATTTATATCAAAGGAAATCCCTTCCCTAAAAAATCACATGTAAGGGGGCAAAGACTTACATTTTCAAACTTAGCACGTTGGATATAAAACATATGCTAAAACCCGAAGCAGTGGCAAAGCCAGACATTTCCGTTAGAGGATGAACTTAAAATGCCGCAATTGCTAATTATGTTTTTCACCAGATATCATACAGGTGTTGAAAATCTATGGGCCAGCTTCCCCTCCGATCCCTCTCTCCATCCGTCACTGATTCAAAGGAATTCCAAAGATGGAAATTGCTCAAAGAAACCATGATTCAAACATATCTTAATTCCCTCTCGATAAAAATGCAATTGCTGTCGTAAAAGGTAACAAAAGACGGGCATTCAATATTTACCAAAATTACTCAAAACCAAGAGCACTCACGTTCTAAAACAACTCAAAGGAATTCTAATAATGATCCTATATGACCATTCACTCCTAAACAAACCATAAATGGACGATGAACCAAAACGATGACCAACAAAAATCTGTTTTCATGAAAAGCAAAACTGAAAACAACAGTAGCCCACATTCAAGAACGCTATAAAATACCAGAAAGCATCTTCAAACAAAGTATAAGTAACCATTACAGCTCAACTCAGCTAGTAAAAATTGCAACTAACATTCACAAGTCAAATGGAAACAAATATAAAAATCATAACGGAATTAAAGATTAAAGTACCTTAAAATCCGGTCTCCTGGAATATTCAAGGAGCGGATGAAAAACATAAGAAAATTGTTGCATAGAATGCAAATAGGGTTGGCGGCTGTAATTTATTCTTTCGTTTTTCCGTGTCGAGACCTATTGAGTTCCCAAGCAAAGACTGTACGGTGGAAAAGAGGCTGTAACTTTTTATTTTACTTCGACTCCTTTTTATTTACATTCATAATTTATTTTCTTTCATCTTATAATACACTTAAATATGTTTTAAATAACATTTTATTTATTTATCTATATATATAGATAAATTGAAACTTATGCTTTGAATCTTTGGATTTTCATGGTCAATGTTCTTGTACTTATGCTGTGAATCCCACTAAAATCTTTACATATGTCTATTTATAGTGTTTAAGGTATGTACTTGTGGCTCGTTTTAATATAATACATATTTTACGCTCAAAAAAATAAAATAAAATAAACGTCATTAAAATCACTTTATAAAATAATATATATAAAATAATATATAATTATATATATATATATAATTTTCTGTATCTCTTTGTCACGACTCTCTATATTTATCAAAATATAATTTTCTGTATTGATTCTATTTAGGGGATCCAAAAAAAACAACAATTTTTTTGTCTTTTGGTTATCCAAAGACAAAGAAACAAACAAATGGCCTCCTATTTTAGGGTGGTTAATGCTGTTATTTTCATTGATTAAAAATCCTTTTTAGTTTTTATTTTTTATTTTACTAATATCTATCTGTCTTTTTTTTTATGACTACCTGTTGGATAAGCGTTTAGGCTGACGTAATAGCTTACAAATCATGACAGCCAAGTAAATATTACCAGGCAAGCTAGGTGTGACAAGCTCGACCAAAAAAATGTTGATTGAAAGAATCGAATTCGTGATTAAATGTATCTGCGCTTATCTACTCCACAAACTATGTCATCCCATTGAAGGCATCTGTCTATCTTTTATCCGACTTAATTTTATGTCAATCTTATCAAAATTAATTTTCGACTTATATATTTAATAATAAATATAATTTCTCACATATATTTTACAAAGATCTACGTGTACTTTATATCATTAGTATTATTATTTTAATTTAAATATTTTTCTCTATTATTTAGTTTTATAGAAATTTTATCATTTTATTTTAAATGCATTATAATACTTTATTAATTTTAAATATAAAGAATAGAATATGTTCAACTAAAAAAATTGTATTTTACTACTCTCAAATAAACACTTTGTTTCGAGCTCCTCTACTTGGTAAGAACATACCTCTATTTTGGAGAGGCTCGATTCGAGTACTGTGGTGTACGGAAAAATAAAAATAAACAATTGTTTTTATTTCTATAATGGTGTCTTTTATTTGTTTCTCAAGAAATTTTCTTCGGCTTCAAATTACAATTAGTAACAGATGGAGAAGAAACACGGCTGAGCGGGCAGAGTCATGGCCTTAGTTACGTTCAGCTTCAACCCCAATTCCGCACCATTTTCGATCGCCTCGCAGAGGCTTTCCTCGTTAGGCTCGATTCGAGCCCTTCTCTCTTTTCTTTTTCTTCAGCTTAATGTTGTTGCCTTGTTGGATTGGGTTTTTTTTTTAAAAAATAATTCAAAAATATCACAATCTAAAAAATGTTGTAAAAATACGTTAAAACGTCACCCACGATGACGACCCTCTCTTCTGTAGGGCCGCCTGCATCCATCTCCTAGTAATTATGAGGACGAACAATGTCCAAGCTTCATTAAACGAGCCTGTGACAGCTTTGAAAAAATGGAAATCGAAATTAATTGAAAAAATGGAAATCGAAATTAATTGAAAAAACATATTTCACTATCCGTCCGTGGGGCTTGCCGCGGGTAGATGTTATCGTATATCGAGAATATTTTATTTGAAATATTTTGGATGTATAATTGATCCATCTTCAAATATTCTCAATTTTCAGTGAGAGGTACTTTGTGTACATCATTAAAATTTTATTGTAAAATATGATTTTATATATAATAAAATTTGGCCTAAAATATAATCATATCGGAGTATATATGTATTATTTGTTTAGTATACTTTTTCCAAAAACATTCTCCCAAATTTCTAAAGATAACCAAACAATCCCTAAATAGTTTGTCATGGAAAATTAAAATGAGTAAGAAAAAGATTATTTGAGTCATTATGTGATGTTAAGCCTCCTCCACTATTCTATGTTGTTGGGATTGTATATGATAATATGTATTATGTGATAAAAAGTTGATAATTTAAAATTAATTCATAGGTATTTTTATGCCATTTAAACTTTAAGGCATCTTTTGATACATCGATAAGAATGTGATAAGCTATAATTTTTAAGTACTCATTTCTCATTTATCTTATCATATTCATTGTACCGAATTGTTTCTAAATAATCACGTTAAACGTGGTTGCATAAAGTCATAACATAAGCAATCTTTCTCAATTTAATGTATTAAAATAACAATTAAACAATTTATGTTTTTTTTAGCAAAAAAATATATTAATTAACTTAAAGAAACCAAGTCAGCGGTTACAAACTTAAAAAAAAGTGGACAAGAATCTAGCCGAGCAGGAATAGACCCAAAAGATACTACAAGAGCGGCTAAAACATATGCCACAACATTAGATGAACAACGACAATGATTCATCACAAAACCATTGTTAATCACAGTGAACTCCCTGATAGAAGCTTCAGAATGGTATGAACTGTGAAGAAGGGAAGTTGATGGCCTTAACCACCATATCTGCATCTGAATCCACAAGACCGTGCTCCCAGTTATGCTGTTTAGCAATCAAAATGCCTTCAAGAACAGCAAGAAGCTCTGCAATGTGTGCGGAGCAATAGCATGTACGCTAGCATGCACCAACAAAATAACACCATGATCATCCCTAATCACCACCAATGCCAACGAAGAGCATAGCCGCAGAATGTGAAGTAGAGAAATGTGATATATGAAGATTAAAAAGACTAGCACGTCGAATTAAAATGAAATTATTCCGATAGAGCCACATACTCCATGACACTAGAGCAAGAATTTCAAACTCCTGAGACGTTCCAGATATAAAAACCCACCACCACAGCTCCAATAAATTATTCCCATGAAATGACAGAAGCACAGACCAAATTGCTGTCGATTTCCAAACAGATTGAGCATGTTTACAATGCCAAAGAACATGAAAGCCATTTTCAGGGAAAGTGAAACACCTTTGACACTTAATATCCATCTGAATCCCACGCTTAGCCAATGTAATGCTCTCCGGCTATTGATCTTAATCTTGGTATGTTTAGTTTCCATGATTGACAAAATAATTTAGAAGATCAGAAGTTGTACCAGTGCTCTTGTGTTCTATAATAATTTGTGAGGTAGTTTTCTCATATATTGAGAGTGTTAGTCTATTTGAAAGTTAGCGTTTGTAACCCACATGAAAATATTATAGTTGAATCTTTTCGTCTTGTCCCCGTTGTTTTTACCCTAATTATTTTTAGGAGTTTTTAAATAAATTGTGGTGTCCATTTTATTCTTCATTTACGGTATTTCTATCTCATATTGTCGCACATTGGGCCAACAAGTGGTATCAAAGCCTTGTTTTCAAATATTGTAAAAATCTGAGTATGCTCTGTGATTACAGCTTTGACTGATCTTCCACATCAGAAAAAGATTTTATTTTGATTTTATTTTAGGCAATTTTATTGTTTTCAGAATGGCGACAGAGTTCGATATAGAAAAAAAAAAAAGCAATGGAAGCAATTTTATGTTGTGGAAAATGAAGATGCAAGCAAGGATTGTTGCTTGTGGCTATTGGAGATAGACCGAGGGATATCACGGACGATGAGATGAGGAATGAGAGAACAACTCGAAAGTATATTTTTCCTGGGATATGTTTGATGATGTGTAGGATATCGTTTGTGGGACCCCACTGTCCAAAAGCATATCATCACAATGGAAGATATGGTGTAGGGAAACAAAAGTACACATAATTTAGATACTACAATTTAGATGGAAAAATAATACGGATGAACAAAATTTTCTGAGGCAAATCCAGAGCACGAGGAACAAGAACCAGTCGGGTAAGAGTTTTTCAAAGTTTGGTAGTCAACTCGAGAGAGGAGACAACCAGGTTGGCTTTTCATATTATGAAAGCAATTTTGCAGACTGATAGAGGATGGTGAGCCATCGAGTTTTCATGAGGCTACTCAAAGCTCGGTTATATCCCTAGGATGACAGTCATGCAATGAAGAATTGGAAACTTTTTGACAGGAATACAACTTGCGATCTTGTTACACTACCATGAGGAAGGAAAAGTTATCGGTAACCAATGAGTCTACAAACTCATACGGAATAGTAGCAACCAAGCGGAGTGATATCGTCAAGATTGGTGTTGGAAGGAAATGGTCAGAAAGAAGGGATTGACTTCAATGAAATATTTCTATTGTGGTTTGGCTATAACAGTCGGAGTAGTGATGTCATTGTGTGAGTGTTAGACCTACATCTAGGGCAGCTAGATGTAAAAATATTTTTCTTCGTGGAGATCTGGTGTGGTAGGGAATATGTATTGACTAAGGATGTTCTGTCTAGGAAATCGATATTTGGGGACCATTGTGACTTTACCAATTTTCCTGGGAATCTTGAAGTTCTGTCTATGAAAGATCGATATTCTCTCTTTCTTCGGAGCTTACTTAGTGTGTACTATTCAAGTCTACATCAAATTATCACAAGATGATTTTTAAGATAGATGAATAAATTTATATGCTCCAACCAGAAGGTTTTGCTGAAAAAGGGCGAAGAGAACTTGGTTTGCACGTTGAACAAATATCGGTACGGTCTCAAACTGGCGTCGAGTATTGGAACAAGAGTTTTGATTCCAATATCATGAGCCTTGGGTACAACAGGTTTAATACAGACCCTCGTGGATATTTCAAGAGGTCTGAAATGATGATTATATCATTTTTGTTGTTGTAGGTGGACATGCTGGTAACAAAGATCGAGTCCAAGAATTAATGGCACGATTAACTAGGAAGTTTGATATGGGACCAGCATACAAGATTCTAAATATGCAAATTTACTAAGACAAAAGTAACATGAAGATTTGACCCTTATTCTCTTGACTTCAAGTCATCCTCCGAAAGTGTCATAGCAGTGAATCGAGGAGGATGGAGATGTCTCAAGCAATGTTTTTAAAATCGGCCCGGACCGGCCGGTCCAACCGGTTCAACCGATTATCGTTGCTTGGCCCGGGCCGGTTAACCCAATAAAACCGGCAGTGTAAAAAATCGGTGCTAACCGGTGAGAATCGGTCAAAAACCGGTCGACCGGTGAACCGGTCGATCGGGCTGAACCGCTCGAAACTCTTTTTTTTTTTATAGTTCTCCAATTTTTATTTTGTTATCATCAATTTTAAGTTTTATCATTCCTTCCTAAATACCTAAATAAAATGTTACAGCCGTGATTAGAGGTTCCATGTAGTTTATTTATATATATTAGATTTAATTTTATATTGCATCAACTCCATAAAACTATGAGTTTTAACATTTACCCATTATATGTTTTTGATATTTATATCAGTCTTATAAATAAATGCAAAAAGTAATATATTGTATCAAAAATAAAAATCTCTTAATTTTGATAATCAATACTAAAGTATTTGTAATAATATAGTAGCCCATTATTGAATAATATAATACAGATTCGGTGTATACTTGACTAATTAGTGTATTTGTAATTAATTCTTTTTTATATAAAGTTTATATTTACAAAAAAATAGTTATAAACTTAAATAGATGAAATTATTGAAAGAGTGTGTAAAATATTGGTCTACATGCTATATTACTACAATGATATTTCTTTTATTATTATGAACGTTTGAAACTTTTACAAATACATGTTATAAATATTTTACAAAAATTAAATATAGATATTACATCATGCTGACGTCGCAACGGTTGAACCAGTGGTTTAACCGGTCGAACCTGTAACCAGTAAGGGCACCGATTTTATGTCCGGTCCGATTTTGAAAACACTGGTCTCAAGTACAGAATGTGTTAGGATCGGTCCGGAGTGTTTAGAGGGGGTGAATGAACACTCCTCTAAAATTAATAATTATTGATTTCTCTCTGGTTAGTGAGTGAAATATATTTCTTAATCAACTTCTGAGCAGAACAGACCACTGAATATAAGAGTGCGGAACGGTCTGTTCTTGACTAGTAAGAACGGCTCGATGGCTTAATGAGTGTAACTTAGTATGGAATGAGAAGAGACATGATATGTTTCTGGAAGTTCGAATGTGGTGTAATCCTTCTACGTCTCCCCTTCTTCCAATTAAGGAATGATTCACTAGAAGACTTTGAGTAATACAACAACTTGTACAACCCCGATTCAGCTGGATTTATCCCACTACCAGACTGAAACTCACAGTCTCTCGATCTGTTTAGACACAAGCTGTCTGACAGTTACAATGGAAATCTCACTCTTCTATCTTAGTATAAATACAAAAGACAGATTGATTTTGACTATGCACACAATGATCCTATGACGATCAAATATTGCAATATGATGTGCTTATGAAAACTTCGAGCAGACTGGTAAGATGAATATCTTTTAATAGCAGTTCTGCTCAAGAATATCTGTACTTGGAAGCTTGTGCTGTTTTGTTTTCTTTTCGTTTCTCGATTGATTAGTGGGCACTTTGAGCTCTCTAGTTGCATCCTTATATAGTCGCTTATACCAACGACATTATTTCCTTTTCTGTGCAACTTTTGACTCTGTTCAATTTCTGAACAAACTTCAGTCTTATTCTTTTAAGCACTTTCCATTCTGGTCTGTGCTTTCGGCGTCTGTCAGGTAGGCTCTCATTGTCTTCTTACCTTTTAAGGTAATCTTCAGTCCTTGGTCTTTTTCATCATTAATTGCATCATTAAATACTTCAATAAATAGCCGTTAATGATTCGGACTGAAGAACGAAGCTTATCCAACCTTGTCTGCTCTGATCTGATCTTTATTGAGCTGATCTCGTGCTTCGATCTGGTCAGACTGGTTTACATCGATCCGTTCTGATCTTGCGATAGACCATATCGGTGTGATCTGCTTTGACATGTTTTTACGGCTTGATCGGTCTGATCTGTTTTGTCATCTTTAAAATCCGGAACTAACAGAATGCATCATCAGTTGGAGGTTTAATATTCGATATGATTTGTACAAGACCAGGCATTGCACAAGCCGTGAGAGTTGCCAGTCAGCATATGGCGAATTATTGACGGAAGCACGAGGTATGGTTAAGAGGATTCTTAAGAGTACCACAATTGTTGTATTGTGTTATGGAGGATTAGATTTCATACTCAGGGGCTTTGTGGATTCAAAATATGCAGAAATTCAGGCAAAGGAGAGTTTGATGTTCTGACAAAGCCGGTTAAAATTGATAAGTTCGAGTGGTGCAGATCCTCAAGGGGCCTAACAGAAACATAAGCAGCATGGTATGACAAGATTGAAAGGATGTGTGGAGATGTGTTTGTTTCTCAATCAAATCTCCAAGTGGGAGAAATGTTGGACGGTGGACATATAAACACACATTTTTGAATTTGGTGGATGTGGCTTGATTAATTGTGTTAGGCAACCAAACAAGGTTGAAAGTTGAAAATGAAGTTTGCATGTTGTTTCCTTGTTCACACCAAGAAATGCACCTATAAATTGATGCATTCTTGCCATTCCAAATGCATCCCATTGAGTTGTTCTATCATACCCCAATTAAGTTTTCTCTCTTGTATTCTATAATAATTTGTAAGTAGTTTTCTCCTATATTGAGTGAAAAATACACTAGTTGGTCCCAAATGTTTGCCTAAATACTTGATTTAGTCCATATTATTTTCATTGACTTGATTTGGTTATTAATGTTTGCAACATTTGACCAACTCGATCCATCCGATAACCTCCCCGTCTACATTTGACGGATGAAATCTGAAACCCAAAATAAGACATTCTCTTCCCTTCTTCTCACACCTGTTTCTTCATTTCTTCAATCCCAACTCAAACAGAACGCACGATCAAGCGCATTTTTCCATCGCCACGGTAGAGGACGCAGCATCGCACCAAAGCCTTCCACCTTTTGTAAGCCCCATCTTCGTACCCCTGAAACGATTTTGCCTGACCAAAATAGATTTTGTTATTATTTGTATGCCTATTTGTGTTGTTCGAAATGTGTAAGCAAATATGTAAGCTTTATCCGTTAATTTTGCATGTGTTCGAAATGTGTGTGCCCTATTTATGCTGTTCGGAATCGATTTCGCATGTTGTTCGAAATGTGTAACCAAGTATGTTCGATTTGTATGCCCGATTTTTTTGGATTTGTATGCCCGATTTCTACCCAGCAACATTTTTACATTGATTACATTGTTGTACTCTTTGTATTCTTCACAGACCGTCTCTTTTAACATTTATTTGGACGGATGGATCGAATTGGTCAAATGTTGCAAACATTAGATACCAAATCAGTTAAATGGAAACAATATGAACTAAATCAGGTATTTAGACAAACATTGGGGACCAACTAATGTATTAGCCCTATATTGATAGCGTTGTCTCTTTGAAAGACAGCGACAAATTGTAACCCACATGAAAATATTATAGTGAAATCTTTTCATCTTACCCGTGGTTTTACCCTAATTATTATTAGGAGTTTTCCACGCAAATTATGATGTCCATTTAATTATTCATTTTCAGTATATTCACCAGAAGATGTGTAGTGCCATATCAACCTATCATTGCCATTGATGAACTGGATCGGTATGCGCCGCAACTACCGCCGTTGACGGCGGTACCGCCTCAACGAATTCCAGCTAACCGTTCACCATGGGCAACTGTAACGACTGCATAAAAACTTCAGAAAAAGACTCGCATCAAACCTCCAAATCTCATACTCCAAAACCCAAGAAAAGCATCGAGAATACTTTGCTAATCCCTACGCCCAATCCCCAACTCCTATCCCTGTACTCAAAGATTTCATCCCTCAAACAAAGATATCTAACAAGTACATTCTCGGTCGCGAGCTGGGTCGTGGAGACGCGTGTAAGGCAATCTCAAAGAAGAAGCTTCGAACGGCGGTGGATATAGAAGACATGGGCTAATTTAATTAATTATTATAAAAATTTTTTTTTTTACAAAATACCATAGAATGAAATTTTTTACATTTCTATGGTAATTCGCATACC
This sequence comes from Haberlea rhodopensis, assembly GCA_907163345.1. NCBI lineage: Eukaryota > Viridiplantae > Streptophyta > Magnoliopsida > Lamiales > Gesneriaceae > Haberlea > Haberlea rhodopensis. The sequence goes on along the minus strand of CAJQUN010000031.1, from coordinate 2,565,808 downwards.
CGGATCGCGAATTTACAAAAAAAGTCAAAAAGTTGAAATCGCATACCCGGATAGAGAATTTAGAAAAAAATTAAAAAAATAAAAAAGTAGAATTCGCATACCCAGATTGCGAATTTAGAAAAAAATAAAAAAAAATAAAAAAATAGATTTCGCATACCCGGATCGCGAATTTAGAAAAAAATAAAAAAAATAATAAAGTAGAATTCGCATACCCGGATTGCAAATTCTCTTTAATGCTGCATTTTTCGTGTGTGTGTCAGTATGTGTGAGAGAGTGAACTGATGTGTGCATTTTTGTGTGTCAGTGTGTGTGAGAGAGTGATTGTTATGTGTTTGTGTGTTAGTGGTGATGGTTAATATTATCGTTTTAGTATTTAATACTATATATAATTATTTAATTATATAATAATATAATTAATTATTATTAATAGTTCATAATTATTTTAAAATAATATATAACTATTTAATTATATATAATAATATAATTATTCCCTGATATTTTTGGAACCCGGTTCAATCCCTAATGTTTTAAATACAAATATAGTTGATACATTTTAATTAAAATTGTATATTGAATTGCAACTTTACAATTTTTTTTAATCCCTAATATTTCAGGATGGGGTTCAGTCCCTAATGTTTTATATACAAATATATTAGATACATTTAATTACAAATTGTATATTGAATTGTAATTTTATAAAAAAATTAATTTTTTTTATTTCATAATATTTTCACCCGGTTCAGTCCCTAATATTTTAAATACAAATATATTTAATACATTTTTATTAAAAATTTTATATTGAATTTCAACTCTATAAAAAATTTGTATATTCGTGCACCTATTACTTTTAAAGTTGCGATTTCGGTATGCGAATTTAACTGTTTTAAAGTTGTGATCTCGGTATGCGAATTTAACTATTTTAAATTTTAAAAATATAAATTTTTTATAGAGTTGAAATTCAATATACAATTTTTAATAAAAATGTATTAAATATATTTGTGTTTAAAATATTAGGGACTGAATCGGGTCTTGAAAATATTATGGAACAAAAATAATAATTTTTTTATAAAGTTGCATCAATATACAATTTGTAATTAGAATGTATCAAATATATTTGTATTTAAAACATTAGAGAATGAACCCTGTCCTGAAATATTAGGGATGAAAAAAAATTGTAAAGTTGTAATTCAATATACAATTTTTAATTAAAATGTATCAAATATATTTGTATTTAAAACATTAGAGATTGAACCGAGTTCTGAAAATATTAGGGAATAATTATATTATTATATATAATTAAATAATTATATATTATTTTAAAAATAATTATGAATTAATAATAATAACTAATTATATTATTATATATAATTAAATAATTATATATAATATTAAATACTAAAACAAAAATATTAACCCTCACTAACACACAAACACATAACACTCACTCTCTCACACACAAAAACTGCACACACCAGCTCACTCTTTCACACATTATGACACACACACACGAAAAAATACAACATTAAAGAGAATTTGTATTCCAGGTATGTGAATTCTACTTTATTATTTTTTTATTTTTTTTCTAAATTCGCAATCCGTGTATGCGAATTCTATATTTTTTTTATTTTTATTTTTTTCTAAATTCGCGATCCGGTTATGCGATTTCAACTTTTTGACTTTTTTTGTAAATTTGCGATCCGGGTATGCGAATTATCATAGAAATGTAAAAAATTTCATTCTATGGTATTTTTGTAAAAAAAATTTTTTTAATAATAATTAATTAAATTAGCCGAAGACATGCGCCGTGAGGTGGCGATTATGTCTAGTCTGCCGGAGTACACGAACATCGTGAAGCTACGAGGCACATACGAGGATGATGGGGCGGTGCACCAGATGGAGTTGTGTGAGGGCTGGGAGTTATATGATAGAATAGTGGCTCGTGGGCATTACAGTGAGTGGGCCGCGGCTGGGGTTGCTAAGACAATGTCGGAGGTTGTGAGTATGTGTCATCAGAATGATGTTATGCACAGGGATTTGAAGCCGGAGAATTTCTTGTTTGTAAATAAGGAGAATTCTGTGCTCAAGGCTATTGATTTTGGGTTGTCTGTATTTTTCAAGCCTGGTTAGAATTGGCTTTTTCTAGAAACCATTGAATTGGATTTTAAGAACAAAGTTTCCAGCATTTTATGGAATTCCGTATGTTCCTCTTGTTAGAGTATTCTTATTGCTTACAGGTTTTTTATCCAAATTTTTTAAACAAATTCTGGCTTTCTTTTGTTAGTGTTTACTTTTCTTTATTTCTTTCATCATCTTCTTCTTCTTTTAAAGAATTTGAAAATTTCTTATAGTGCTTATTTAATTTCTAAAAATTTAAGATGAAACTATTGTCATACTGGTGTGAGATGGAACCTTTAAAAGAAGTTCATAACTTATTTATGAGAGGTGTTTCTCGCGTTAATTAATTTCTGGAAAGGATCTTAAATTTCTGCTTTATTGAACTAGAAATCTCTTCGTTTTATTGGTATTATATATGCATGATTAATCTATTTAAAAAACAAATAAAAGTTTTTAATCAGGTGAAAGATTCTCTGAAATCGTGGGAAGTCCATATTATATGGCACCGGAGGTTTTGAAGAGAAATTACGGACCTGAAGTTGATGTTTGGAGTGCTGGTGTGATTCTTTATATTTTGTTGTGCGGCGTTCCTCCATTTTGGGCAGGTCTGTTTCTTTCAGGTGTTGCTTTTTTCTTGAATGTGAGTTGTCATCTCCTCGAGCCAAAATTAATGGGTCCATATTTCATTCCCTTATTCGATGCAGAAACTGAACAAGGTGTGGCACTATCAATTTTAAGAGGCATGGTTGATTTCAAAAGGGAACCATGGCCTCAAGTATCTGAAAGTGCCAAAAGCCTTGTTAGGCAGATGCTGGAGCCAGATCCTAAAAAGCGTCTGACCGCCCAGCAAGTACTTGATAGTTAGTTCTATACGTTTTTCTGTCATTTATTGTCTATTTTGCATGTCATTATAATGCATTACATGCTAAGGAAGAAGTGGCAAGACAGAAACATGTTTGCGGCCTGAAGTGAGGAACATTGGACCTATTTGATGAAATATAACAGATCTTCTAAATGGATACCCAGTTTCTCCTTGAAACATATTTGTTATTAAAGTTGTTTTAGTTTTTTTGGTCAGACCACCCCTGGATACGACATGCGAAAAAGGCTCCAAATGTTCCATTGGGAGATGTTGTGAGGGTGAGGCTCAAGCAGTTTTCTGGGATGAATAGATTCAAGAAGAAATAATTGTGGGTATGTTATGCATTTATTCATTCTGTTTTCGCAACTTGGCGATTTCTATTGCAAACATGAATTTCCCCTTGAGGAATTAATTTCAACATGAAAGGTTACATGTTGCCTGGTAGTCATTGACGAGGAGTGGCATTCCTGCTAAATAATTTGACGATACACTTTGCTTGATGACATTTTTTGTTCAGTGCCTGTCAAATTACTCAAGTCTGACTTTTTTGTACATCATAATTGTTAACTTTATAGGTTATTGCGGAATACTTGTCCATGGAGGAAGTAGAAGTGATGATGGATATGTTTGCATTGATGGATACCGACAATGATGGAAGGGTTACATATGAAGAACTTAAAGCCGGTCTGCAGCAAGTGGGCTCTCAGCTTGCCGAGCCTGAGATCAAGTTGCTAATGGATGTGGTAAATATCTTTATGCTTCAAATTTCGAAGTTTACTTACTGATACAGAGCATGGTGATGTTTGGTGTGGGACACGACTCGTGCACATAATATATAATCCCTTATCTGGTACCACATTCCCGACTATATAATATACATATATCTGTAGGCTATTTCTTTAAGACAATCCATACATAACAATTAATTATATTATGTAAGCGGAAGCGAACATAATATCTATTAGCAAAATACAATCTCAGACAAACTCCTTATAATGATCTAATACTTAACCAAAGATGAAATACTATCAGTACTGATAAGCCAACATTTCCATTTTTCCTTATTATCCTCTGATCCTGGATCATGTTATCTTGTATCTGGAACTCATAATAAATAACAAGAAAAACAGAGGTTAAGTTTTTAAGGACTTTGTTGAAATATAGAATATTGATCTTAAAATAGATTAGGATATTTATGGAATATTTGATTGTAAATAGATAATGATCTTTTGTTTTTAAAAGATCATTAGGATAGGAAATAATTGATATGGTTGGATCTATCTACCTAATTGGGTAGCATATCTCTCCTATAAAAGGAGATGTAATTATGTGAATTATTATATACAAGAAATACAATTTCTATCCTAGAAAACTACATGGTATCAGAGCCAAATCCAATCTTGAGTCTTTTCTTTCTCTGATTTTCTTCGCGTCGTATTGTTCATCGGCACTATTCATCGCGACGGCACTATTCACCGATACTGTTCATCGCGACGGTACTGTTCATCGGTACTGTTCATCGTTTTTTTTTTTCCTGTTCAATCTGTATCCGATTGCAAATCTTCCCCGATCGACGCCATAGAAAGTTTTTTTCTCGGTGATTTTTCCATTGATCTTCTGTCCGCGATTCAATCTGTTTTTCGATCAGAATTTTTTGCGCAATTGAGAATTGTTTCTCTGCGCATTGCTGCCTTTGATCGACATCTTATTTTCCGAAATTGAAGATTGTTTCTCGATCAGAATTTTTTACGCAGTTGAGAATTGTTTCTCTGCGCATTGCTGCAATTGATCGACAATTGTTTCACGAAATTCAGAATTGTTTCTCTGAGTGTTGCTGAACTTGCTTCCGCGTTTGACGTTTATCTCTGCGCTCTTATTTCACGTCATCTTCCAGCAACCTAATTCCACCACCATGAATCCAGGGTCAGATTCTTCTCACAATTCCTTCCAGTTAACCCACCATAAATTGAATGGGAAGAACTATTTGGAATGGGCTCAGTCCATGAAACTTGCAATCGATGGCAAAGGTCGGTTAGGTTATCTGACTGGGTCGGAGGAACGCCCAAAAACAGATGATTCCAAGTTGAGTGCCTGGGGTTCTGCAAATTCGTTAGTAATTGCATGGTTGATCAATTCAATGGAGCCGTCAATAGGTAAACCATACCTTTTTCTACCCACTGCCAAGGATGTATGGGAGGCTGTCAAAGCCACCTACTCAGATTCTGAAAATTACTCCCAACTTTTTGCATTAAAACTTAAACTGTGGAAGTCTAGACAAGGCGATCGTGAGGTGACTGTCTTCTATAATGAGATGGTCTCACTTTGGCAAGAGTTGGATCAATGCTCCACCGATAAATGGGATTGCCCGACCGACAGTGTCCGATTCATGAAGAAAGAGGAAAGTGATCGGGTGTATCTCTTCTTAGCCAGTCTAAATACTGAATTTGATGACGTTCGATCTCGCATCCTTGGAAAAAGCCCGCTTCCCACACTTCGAGAGGCGTTTTCTGAGATTCGGCGTGAAGAAGCACGGCGGACAGTGATGTTAAAACCGAATACTGATACTAGATCCTCAACCCCTTTGGTAAATGACCATTCTGCATTTATCTCCAAGTATGGATCTGAACCTGCCAAGAAAGACAAGGACAAACCTTGGTGTGATCTTTGCAAACGACATTGGCATACACTGGAAACATGCTGGAAAATCCATGGAAAACCCCCAAATTTTAAGAAAAAATCAGCATCTACCAACCGAGCTCTACAAGTCTCCACCGATGACCAAGGGCCACAAAGTAATCCAGAATCTTTTCCTTTTAACAAGGAACAACTACTGCAATTGCACAAGCTCTTACAAACTTCTTCGACTCCACAAAATCCGTCAAATTCCACTGTCCAAACAGGTAGTACAGCCTCTGTACCAGCCTCGTTTTTTTCCAGCAGTATTCCTCGCCAAAACAGTCCCTGGATTGTCGATTCTGGGGCTACTGACCATATGACAGGTTGTTCCCATTCCTTTTCTACATATATTCCATCTGCAGGTCATAAACGAATTCGCCTTGCTGATGGTTCCACTTCGGCAATTGCTGGAATTGGTAGTGTCAAGATCACACCCTCTCTCATTCTTCATGATGTTCTCCATGTCCCTACCCTTTCTTATAACCTTGTGTCATTGAGTAAACTAACTTCTATCCTTAATTGTCGTGCCATTTTTAACTCCTCTCAATGTGAATTTCAGGAAATGATCTCGGGGAGGATGATTGGCAGTGCTAGGGAGCATGGAGGACTTTATTTACTTGAAGATGGACCCATTGGACATCTTGTTAAAAACACCTGTTTGAACTCTATTTCGTTTTCTAATAATGTTATGCTTTGGCATTATAGGCTAGGACATCCAAGTTTTTCTTATTTAAAACAGTTGTTCCCTGATTTATTTAGCAATACAACTCCATCATTTTTCCGGTGTGAAATTTGTGAATTTGCAAAACATCATCGCTCAAATTTTCCTTCACGACCATATCAAGCTTCTAAACCTTTTTTATTAATTCATAGTGATGTTTGGGGACCATCTCGTGTCTCAACAATGTTTGGAAAAAAATGGTTTGTTAGCTTTATCGATGATCACACCAGCCTTAGTTGGGTATATTTGCTAAAAGATAAATCTGATGTCAAAGAGATTTTTAAAATATTTTATCAAATGGTTGAGACTCAATTTCAGGAAAAAATTCGGGTGTTCAGAAGTGACAATGGCCGTGAATACTTTAATGACTTTCTTGGGGATTTTTTTCTACAATCTGGCATCGTTCATCAAAGCACATGCCCCGATACTCCGCAACAAAATGGCATTGCTGAACGAAAAAAACAAACATCTTTTAGAAGTCACCCGCGCCCTACTTTTTACACATAATGTTCCAAAGTACTTATGGGGTGAGGCACTCTTAACAGCGACATATCTCATAAATCGAATGCCGTCAAAAGTTTTGAAATTCAAAACTCCCCTTACGGTCTTTACAGATTTTTTTCCAACTTCCCGATTAACATCTGATTTACCACTTAAAGTATTTGGGTGTAGTGCCTTCGCTCATATCCATGATCATCTTCGTGGGAAATTAGATCCTAGAGCTCGAAAGTGCGTCTTTGTTGGCTATGCTCCAAATCAAAAGGGTTATAAATGTTTTGACCCCACAACAAAAAAATTGATCATTACTTTAGATGTTACCTTCTTTGAGGATCAACCATTTTTTCCTCCTCTTCGTCAGGGGGAGAGCCTAAGGGACGACTCTGACTCTGACCCGGTTACTCTTGATCAAAATATTTTTCTAAATATGGAAACCATCAGCGAAAACTTGGACACTAGAACTATAACGTCATCTCATAACACTACTATAAATGCAAATAAAGAACAAACAGGGGAGCTACGTGTTTACTCGAGAAGGAACAAAAATCAAAGAATGGAGCCTAACACCTCCCAGCACTTCCAAGAGTCTGCACCTCAGATCATTTCAAGTCTTCCTAATGTTCCAGGTAATTCTGCTCTTCCAGAATCAAATCCACCTATACTTGTGTCTAACCTTGATCTTCCAATCGCTCAACGTAAGGGAGTTAGAAGTTGTGTCAAGTATCCAATGTCAAATTTTGTTTCCCATAAAAATCTATCCCCACATTTTTCATCATTTATCTCTCAATTATCCATTGTGGAGATTCCAAAGACTGTGCAGGATGCTTTAGGGGTTCCTGAATGGAAGGAAGCTATTCTTGAAGAAATGCGAGCCCTTGAAAGTAACGAAACGTGGCAGGTATTGGAACTACCGAGGGGAAAGAAAACTGTTGGCTGCAAGTGGGTGTTTACCACCAAGTTTAATGCAGATGGCTCGTTAGAGAGATATAAAGCTCGGCTGGTAGCTAAGGGATTCACTCAAACGTATGGGATAGATTACCTTGAGACTTTTGCACCAGTGGCAAAGCTAAATACTATCAGAGTACTCTTGTCAATTGCGGCTAATCTAGACTGGCCATTACAACAACTAGACGTAAAAAATGCATTTCTGAATGGTGACTTAGAAGAAGAAGTCTATATGGATCCACCTCCAGGATTTGAGAAAACGTTTGGATCGAAGGTATGCCAGTTAAAAAAATCATTGTATGGACTAAAACAATCACCAAGAGCTTGGTTTGAGAAGTTCACACATTCTGTAAAAAGACAAGGATATACTCAGGGACGAGCAGACCACACCATGTTCACACGGCACTCCGCAGATGGGAAGGTAGCTATCCTTATAGTATATGTTGATGACATTATTCTTACAGGGGATGACATGATGGAAATGGTACGATTGAAGAATTGTCTTGCTTCTGAGTTTGAAATCAAAGATCTGGGCTCACTAAAATACTTTCTCGGCATGGAGGTAGCCCGATCGAAAAAGGGGATTGTAGTATCCCAGAAAAAATATGTGGTAGACTTGCTGAAAGAGACTGGAATGAGTGGCTGTCGTCCCACCGAAACACCTATTGATCCAAATCATAAGTTTGGAAGCAAAGAAGGAAAACCAGTAGACATAACTCGGTATCAAAAGTTAGTGGGAAAACTGATTTATTTATCACATACACGACCAGATATAGCATTTGCTGTAAGCCTAGTAAGTCAGTTTATGCATTCCCCATGTGAGGAGCATCTCGAAGCAGTCTACCGCATCCTAAGATACTTGAAGAATTCTCCGGGAAAAGGGTTATTTTTTGGAAAGAGTCAACAGCGCAATATTGAGGCCTACACAGATGCAGATTGGGCAGGGTCTATTTCAGATCGAAGGTCTACATCAGGCTATTGTACTTTCGTATGGGGAAATCTTGTCACTTGGCGAAGCAAGAAACAGAATGTTGTGGCTCGTAGTAGTGCTGAAGCTGAGTACAGATCAATGGCACAGGGAATATGCGAAATGGTATGGCTTAAACGGATCTTGGAAGAATTGAGAAGTGCAGTAAATGTCCCTATGAAATTATATTGTGACAACAAGGCAGCTATCAGCATTGCTCATAATCCAGTTCAACATGATAGAACTAAGCATGTGGAAATTGACAGGCATTTTATAAAAGAGAAGATTGAAGACGGAACTATCTGTATGCCCTTCATACCAACGACGCAACAAATAGCGGACATTCTCACAAAAGGACTATTCAGGCCAAGTTTCGAATTTCTTATCAGCAAGTTGGGCATGATAGATATCTATGCTCCAACTTGAGGGGGAGTGTTGAAATATAGAATATTGATCTTAAAATAGATTAGGATATTTATGGAATATTTGATTGTAAATAGATAATGATCTTTTGTTTTTAAAAGATCATTAGGATAGGAAATAATTGATATGGTTGGATCTATCTACCTAATTGGGTAGCATATCTCTCCTATAAAAGGAGATGTAATTATGTGAATTATTATATACAAGAAATACAATTTCTATCCTAGAAAACTACAGACTTAATAAGGGAATAACAATGGCTTTTCGTGTATATAATAACAAATAATGCAATCTGTCAATATGATGTGTCATGTAACAGGAGATAACACTGCGATCAAACAATATATCAATGAAACGATGACGTTTACGACTTTAGAATGAATATCGTGGGCTAAAGAGGTGGCTCCCACCCGACATTAAGGTGTAGCACTTTTCCCCACGTATTCGAATACGATCTAGTACAATCATTCATTTACGAGCCGAGGTGAACCATTCTCCGGACCGATACGGTTCGCATTGTTCATATGAATCATATACCCGGATTCTCATCCGTTGTTCATTGGACTCACTTTCCGGGCCACGTTGTCCAGTGGACTCATGTCTAGGACTCCATTCATTCATTCAAGGGAATAGATTAACGATAACACAGAAATTCATATGCAGACAATATGAGCAATGAAACATTATAATGCACAACATGATAACATAAGTGGAAGGTACGATATTGAATAAACATTTACAGTAAGTTCCAGGTCAAATGCCAAAAAGGCTATATAGAAAGAAATCAGTAATACACCTCACCTCACTGTGCTATCTTGACTTGATTGGCTCGATTTTGAACTCAAATGCCAGTAAAATTCCTATGAACGTAATATAATGTAATATATAATGATTATCAACCTAAATGTATGGTTGAGATCATTTTTGTACGAAACTTTGTCTTGGTAATTTTAATCAAACATTTGAAAATTCATTAAAAATCAAGTTTAAGTCGAAACTTCACGAAACTTTCCAGAAATGCCGTAAATCACTCCAGCAACACTCGGAGATCGGAATATCATGAAACTCGTTGGCGCGTGAGATCCACGCGCGGCTGATATTTTACAGCAGGTTCGTCTCTTTCTGATCTACAACTTTCGTTTAGAAACGATTTTGAAATGCCTAGCCGATTTTGCCCAGATTTCGATTTTCTAAAATGCTTAGCCATGGTAATTCGCTCGCCGGAAAATATTGTTTCCGATGACGTTTACGACAAACGGCCGGCACAACTGTAAAGTAAAACGTATTTGGAGCACTCTTGTTTATAAAACATTTCTGAAATCTATTTTAAAAGGCGTGAAATCGAAGCTTGAATCTGCTACCTTGAAATGGGTTTCTGAGATTCTGGCAGCACATCGTTCTTCGTGTTGTTGAATTTTCTGGGCAATATCAGCTTGTGATTTTTCAACACCTCTCTTACAAAAGATGATCTGGGTGTGTTAGGAGTGTTGTGAAATATTTTCGGAATTTTTGAACAAGATTTTGTTTTTTTTTCTTGAATTTCTATATTCTACCTCTCTTAGAACCTTCCAACAAGAACTCCTACATAAACTCTCTCAAAAATTTCTAACACTAACAAACTGAATTTCAGAGTGAAATCTGAAGGAGTTGGGAGGGTTATTTATAGGCAAAGTTGAAGGGCACAAGCCACAATTGGAGAGACACTTGTCTTGACCAATAAGTGACAAGTTTTAAGCTTAAATATTAATATTTTAATCCTTTAAATACTATATTTATTATTTAATATATTTGTTCTATTAATAATATTTAAGTTTGTTTTGACAATGAATTTATCTGTCTTTGTCTACTTTGTAAATATATTAGAGTAGCAAATAAAATTTATAAATCACTTTATTAATACTTTCTTTATTATTCTTTTAGTACTTATAATTGTTTAAGTTATTTATTATGTTTGTACCTATTTTATTATATATATTAATACAAATTATATTTATACATTTTGTTTGTGAGTATAGTTTTTTTAATAAATAATGTTTTAGCCAAAATCAAATATTCATACTCAAGAATATAAATATTCTTTCGTATAATTTTTTTATGTAAGTTTAATATTACAAGCAATATATGGACTTACTTTGTGAATTATTTTAGTTATTGATATGTGTTACGGAACAAACATTGCCCAACCCACTTAACAGGCCCAATAAAGAAGCCCAAAGAAAAGACAGTTCTAGAATGTCACGTGGGAGGTTAGGCGGTTAGATTGAGGGGGAAATGAACAGAATAAAAAGGGGAGGTTAGGGGTTGAGAGATATTCAGATTTGATATTTAGAATTGAGAACAAGCTAATGCTTGGGGCAAGGGAGAGTTCCTCCTTTGAGTGTGTGTGAGTTGTGTGTTTCTTCTGCATTGTAATACCTTTCCATTCAGTATTATAATATACATTTCCAGAAAAGTTATCTCATCTTGTTCTTTGTTTTCTGTTGCTGTGTGTTGAGAATTTTGATCCTAACAATATGCTTTACTAATATACAATTTCCGATATATAGTTATATTGGTTATTATTTCTTTTATTATCTTGATGTATAATGAATTTTTCAGTATATTAAGATGATTATTTTAGTAATATTTAAGATAGTTTCGAATTATTTTTGTCAAATTTTGTAATTGAGATTTTAGGGGTGTTACATTTGGCCTGACCTTCAGTTATATCAAACTCAGATACTTCGAAAGTTGTTTTTGTAAAGTTTTTTGAATTATTGTGATACGTTCGATTTATCCAAGTTTTAATGTGATTTGGGGGATTTGGGGTTTGAAAATTGAAAAATGTGTTGTGGAATGTGTATATCTCTTGGAATGATATGGTGATACTGGAAGAAAGTTCTGTGAGAGTTAATAAAAGTTATTTCTTTTGGAACTTGGTGGAATTCCGATTTTTTAATGGATAATTCCCCTTTAAAAAACAGGTACATTAAACATGATCGATGTATTGATTGTTATTGAATCAAATAGGATCAATGTGATTCAACAAGAATCAAGATGCCCAGTGGGTATTTCTCTGTTAGCATAGCATAGAGGAAAAAGTATTTAGCCACGGACTAATGGAGGCTTGCCTGGTGGTAGATCCCTTAAGCTCTAAACCCTGAATTTCTTGCAAATTCCCCTAAAGAGAATTATTGTGTGAATTTCTACGCAAGCTGATGTTGACGGAAATGGAGTCCTAGATTATGGGGAATTTGTTACAGTTACCATCCATTTACAGCGTATGGAAAACGATGAGCATTTCTGCCGAGCTTTTATGTTCTTTGATAAAGATGGTAGTGGCTATATCGAACTAGATGAACTACAAGAAGCATTAGCTGATGAAACAGGCCAAACTGATCGTGATGCACTCGTTGACATAATGCGAGAGGTCGATATGGACAACGTTAGAGTCTTGACTGAATCTTTCCATACTTCTCTAATCACTCAAAATACCTCGCGCCAAAAAGCTTAGAGTTCTTACTACATTTTTCTTTTGTAAAAACCTATTTTACATTTTATTTCCAAAATACCTGCTGACAACCAAAATTCGATATTTTTTGGAAATCAGCATCGTAGTCGTAGGATTTTGTTGACAACCAGCTCTTGTATTTCACAGGACAGACAAATTAGTTACGAGGAATTTGTTGCAATGATGAAAACTGGAACGGACCGGAGAACAGCATCCCGACACTATTCAAGAGAGAGATTCAAAAGCTTAAGTGTTAATCTGTTGAAGATGGGTCTCTGCAACTACGGGATGAGCTGACCGGTCAATCTGTGGTTGTTTAAAACTTTCAATATTGGGATATTTCTTCCCCTGTCTTCGTCTGAAATAGACTCTGTCTTGTTGAATCCAATATCTCTTACTTCTTGACATTCGGAGCTTCGGAAAAGGTGAAGTTACCAGAAAATGTTGGAACTAGTCGCATTCTTGGTTGTTTAAGGTGGAAGACATAATACAGAATGGCATTTCAGAGATGATTGTGTAAATCTTGTTTTTGTTTGTAGAATGTGAAGGAAGTATTCTTGGTTTCTGATATCCATTTGTATTTGATATGTTTCTTTAGTTGAAATTGTTGATTAGAAGTGTGAAATTTGGAATATAATCGTTCAACCATGAAAATGTTACTTTGGAATGTTGAGGTTAGTTTGATGTTACCCCTAGAAAGTTGGAATATGATCGTTCAACTGTGTAAATTTAAAACCTAAAACTCCTAAAATTTTAAAAATATCATGAAACTTGTCTGTGCCATTTCATTTAATAACATTCAATTAGTTGTTTGATTATAATCTTTAAAAAAAAAGTGTGAATACCCGGTTCCAACATGAATAGTTGTGATTAGATGAAGTGTTGTGGGTAGATGAATAGTTGTGGTGAAATGAAGAGTTGTGGTTAGATGAAAAGCTATGGACATAATGTAATGTTAATGGACATAATGTAATGTTAATTATGGATAGAAAGAGTTGAAACTCCCCTGAAAACATCTCTATAAATACTAGATGAGTTCATTTGTAAATCACACTCGAACTTTAGAAAATTTCACTATTGACGCACTGTTTGGCACTGTTCCTGCACTATTTGGTGTTGTTCAGGCCTTGTTTTTGCAAACTAGTCCGTTCAATCAAGTTAATCACTGTAAGTGGGTTTTTGTATATCACTATCATCCCGTATTTAAAGCATGAATATATGTTTTGAATTTCAATCGAACACCTTTCATACTTGAAAGTATGAGTTTCTGAAACTCTGGGGATTTTAAGGAAGTATGACTGTTAAAGTGTTGATAAATTGAAGGATTTACTGTGCATGCTCGAAGTGGTTTAAAAAGATGTAAATATGATATTGTAAAGATAAGTTCTGATGTGTGGTACCAGATCTGTTCTGTTGAGGTCAGTTTCGATGTTGTTCCTATTCTGTTATAGTTCTAGGTGAACCAAAATGTTAGGTGAGGCAATCTATTAAGCTCTAGGTGAGCTGATCAGTTTAAGCTCTAGGCGAACATATCTGTTTCGGCTTTATTGAGAGCAATATATAACAGTTAAGAAATCAGTTTTTATTTACATTGTAATTATCTATTTGAAATTACACAAAAAATGTATATATCTATTTTGTATGTTCGATTGGCCACCCCAATTACTGAGTGTTTCCCAACACAGTCACCTCTTACATTCCATCCCCAGATATAAATGAGACAGATGTTGAAGAAGAATAACAAAATCAGTTTTGGGAATTGCAGAATAATTGCTGTTATTTTGGAACATGAAAACTGATTATGTATCAATTCTATCTTATCAACTTTAGTAATTTACTCTTCCGCAATGTTATATTAAATTCAATTGTAAATCAGTTTTAAATGTTTTATCAGTTCGAGTTGTAAGAACATTTACTAATATTTTGGAATAAAAAGACTGGTTTTTTTAAGATCTGTATCCGATGCTTGTTGTTTTCGAATTTTTAATTTGGGGACAACATCGGTGTCATCGGTCCCGATTTCAGGGCGTGACAATATGAAACCGATGTGCAAGTTATTTTAGAGAGCAAAACTTCTTTGCTCCTCAACAATTACCACCGTAGCAAATATAGTAAACCCCGACTTCAAACAAACTAACGATTGAATATAGACTCCCGACTACCTTACAATTACAATTTGAAATGAGAGTAATAAATGATTGTTGAACAAACGGGAAAGAGCAAGGTAAGAACCGCAATCCAGAAAATAGACTTGAAAATTACAGATTCACACACCAGAAGACTTCTAAATGCCCACCTAAATAAAATATGAAACATATACATTTAAAATCTAAGAAACCAATAAATGAACAAACCACACAACATTATGACATTGCCATTGACCAATGTCGGATTTTTCTAAGCTTCTGTCACAGCTACAACTTCAATCTGGTGCGGTACGTCCTGAGACAATGAAAAATGTAAAAAATGGAAATGTTAACATTGTCAAGGACAAAAAAAAAGATGTAATATCAAAATGGTTGAATCGGAAGAGAAACATCAGATCAACTTAATGCAATTTAATTGGGATATAAGGCTACATTCATTAGGTATTAGAGTGCAAAGTTCCCAAATTTTCAAATTTAACATACAAATCAGAAATAAACCATGTAACAAGTAAAATACTAAGGTTAAACTTTGATTTATAATTAACGGAAAGCTAACTTAAAAGCCTTGCATGAGTACAAGTACAACAAAGTTGTATATTGCTACTAGAATATTCAAGGACCATCATCATATAATAAAAAAATGAATATACCATGTTTTCCTTGTTCTCTCGGCGGCCTTCTTTCGGTGGAGAGTTGACATGACCTGCCACAAGAAGAGAATCGTTCATAGAACAACCCATCATGAAAACTTTGGTTTAATATTGTAGGAATCAATGTAACCTTCTTCAGTAGCTTCCCTTCCCTGCTTTTTCACCTTCTCCTTCCCTTTAGCTGATTCTTGCTTGATTGGTTTATGGGGTTTCTTTTGTATACCATGCCCCCTAATTCCTGAACCAGACTGAGAGTTAGACATGTTCTCGTTTATTGATTTTGTGTTCTTCTTCATAGGTTCGTTCTTCTGTGTCACTTCCTTAGTCTCCTTTTGAACTTGGCAAATTTCATTAGTATCTTTGCCCACTGACTTAGGCTGCAGCTTCTCAGCATCCACTGTAGTAGAAGAGGTGCTGCGAACATCATCATCAGTCACATGATCTACTTCTGAAAGAACCTGAGAAGAGGTTCCAGAGATTTGCAACTGTTCAAAGCCTTCTAAAACCTTATAGCTCTCAATTAAATCTTTAGTAGATTCACCAAGTTCAGACATGTCGTGGCGCTGCATATAAGATTTTAACTCATCTTTCATCCGCTGCATAGGCTGCAAATACATAGAAATGGAAATAAGGGTGAGTGATACTTCCAATTAACAGGAACCATTCATATACAAAGAATGGGGAAAAAACATAACAAAAAAAAAACAGAATTCACAGTTACAATGATAGAAGGACAAGCTTGGTCAAAACATATCGTTGCTAGAATTTGATTCGGAATATTATTCCAAACAAGAACTGAAATTTTCATTTTAAAAGAAGAATGTAAATAAGCACTCAAGGTCGATAAAGTCGGTCAATAAAAATTCTTTTTCAAATACAAAGTGATCAAGCTACAAAATATTATCATACCTCGCATCCAGCCTCCAAAGCCAGTTTGAAGAAACCAAGTGAGACTGAGTGCTTATTAGAGGACTCAGAGAGCTTAATCTGAGACAACCAATAAGATGCTGAAGAGAGAACACTAAATTTCTTCCGGCTAGATGACCTAGAAACATCAGAAAACGGAGTATCACTTTTTCCATTATTGCTGTCAGACCTCCTTCCTTTAGCCTCGGACATTGGGGTGATATTGCCAAAAGATTTTGAAGCAGAGCAGGCACTTGACTTTGAAGGAATAGAGAATCGCCGGGGTGGTTTGGCAGATTTTTCTTTCCCAGATATGTCAAGAACGCTGACACTCTTACTCACGCTAGATGCTGGCCTGGCACTGAAAGTAAATATACAACAAAAAATATATTATATGCACCGTTCAATCTTACAGCAGGCGTCTGGAAAAGGATACAATTTGCATCTACATAAACTTCTAATACTGTAATCTGACACGGTCCCGCAGCGTATTATTACAAAATCATGCTATAGTTAAATTGCTTATTCTGTTGAATTTCAATGATCACAACTTTTGCATCTCAAATAAACATACTAGCGTTAATTACATTTATCTTTAACTTATTGCCATCAAACAAAACATCAGAAAGTACTCCAAAAAGAGAACGTGATACTGTCATGCATATAATATCCATTTAGCAAAATACAAATATGAATCAAAGTCAGAGAGTCGAAGAAAAAACAGAACAATTAGAATTAAGGAATCACAAGAGCAAGAAAAAAACCAAATTAAAGAAATACAAAACATTACTCAGCCTTAAGTAGATGAATAATCACACGCCTCACTGGTAACGAAGATTAAATAATTCATAACTTATGATAACAGACAATCGGAAAAGTGAAGAAATCATGATAGAAAGGTGAGCAAGACGTTTTTGGAATTCCAAACTCCATTGAACACTTGAAAAGATGATAAAGGAAATGCATACACTCTCAAACGCACACTTTCACACACACAAGAGCAGACCTTTTACTAGCAGTTGTATTAGATGAGTCGGTAAGCGGCGGCTTTTCTTCCTTCGATTTCGTGCCAGAACGGAGAGGATATCGCAGAAGCCTAGAGGCAGATCTGTCTGCATTCAAATCAAAAACAAAAAAAATAAATCCACTTACACAATCTTCAACAAAAGAAAAATCAGGATTTTAAAAGTTTTACAAGAGGCAGAGGATTGCTCTTTGGGGACAGAATCTTCCATTGAAACAGTATTTCTGAATTTCACAGTAAATATTTTGAACTGATTGAGAAAGAAAATGAGAATTAGATAGAGTCGGAACAGTGGAAGAAAGATCGAGTTGGAAATTTTATAAGTATTAAGAGGATTTGTTAATTGAGCGGGAAAAATTAGGGTTTCTAATTTTCAATTAAAAAAATTGGATAAGTTTTTAAGGATTAGATGGAAAGCGAATTATACGAATTTTGGGCAACGGTTTTTTGTGGAGTCCACTCTTACTCACTTAACGTTCATATTTTGAATTTTCAAATTTAAAATGTTACCCGTTTGGTATATTTTTATTTGAGGAAATTACAAGAAGTACCACTTTTCAAAACATCTTTCAACTAAATCTCCCAAAAAAATCTTCTTTCAATTAAATACATATTTTAAAAAACTTATTTCAAATAAGTCCATTTTATAAAACACTAATCTAATTGATCCATTAATTATGACTAAAATACCATTTGCTCTACATCTTCATCCCCAAACCTTTGCCCATTAAAATACCCTTATTACTGTACCTAACTGCCGGAGGAGGAAGACTTGGCGACGCAGCCACCATGGGGGCGGATTCAAAGGAACCTGAGGCATTGGTACATGAGTCATACACTGAGTCATGGGAAAGCAACACGGGTTAGAGTTATCTGGCAAGGAGGAAGCGACGGAGGAAGACGAAGGCGTGGCCGTGATGGTCTGCGCCGCCGATAGGGCAGAGGAAGACGATAACTGTGCGGCATTGCAATTTTCGATAACTGTGCGACATTGAATTTATCAAAAATTGTAGTAAACTCTTTGGTTTAAAATTAAGTTTTTTTATTGAAAATAATCGCGGATGTGGCAATTATTTCCCCAGATGATCGAAGTTGATTCTGTGCTACTCATGATCTCTTTCTGGATAAATTCAAGCCTGGAATTTGATCCATGGCCTTTGGAATTCCTCGTATTGTTGAAAACCCTCCAAAAAAAATACGTCTTTTTTTAGCAGTAATTTATAAAGGTTTTAGAGTCTTAAATAAGTAAAATGTTTGAATTTTGTTTAAGATTTTAGTTGCTTTTTCATGGTTGTCTCTTAAATCTTGATCTTTATAAGAATTAGTTTAAGTTTCAATGTAACAATTAAACCATGGAGTATTCTCTTGGGCTTTTCTTGGAAAAAGTACTTTTGAAAAGTATGATAACGTATTATGTATTCTCTTCACTACATAAATTTTATATACAATAATTTTTTTTAAGTGAAGAGATTGATCTTATATCCACTCGAGTGCCGTATGTGTTTATGCTTTTGAAAAGTCAGAAAAGTTCTCGTATGCCTGTATTCAATAATGGATTATGATTAAAGATTAGTATACATCTTTATTTGTATTATATTTTTAAAAAAGAAGTTCAACTTTTGAGATGGAAGTGATGAATATTTCCCCAGATGAGTTGAATCTGAAATTACTGAGCGCTCTAATGTTTTTTCTCCCTTTTGGGGGAAAATAAACGATGGGATAACACAATATTATCTTCCCAAATCAAAGTTGAAGAACTAACAATTTTAAACAAGCAAGCAACACATAGAGATGCATGTAATGCACCACTAATCTACCGATGCATGTAATTTACATGCACCGGTAGTCTACCGGTGCATGTAATTTACATGCACCTGTAGACTCAAAAGTTTACCGGTGCATGTAATTTACATGCACCTATAGTCTGCCGGTGCATGTAAATTACATGCATCGGTAGACTCAAAATTTGCATTGTTTTTTCAAATTAGTATCATTTACTCTTTTGTACAAGCGCGGAGAGAGTATAAGATCCTTTCAAATCTTCATCACCAGTATATTGTATCTTTAATTTGTCTGACCTTTTTATTTGATTATTTTGTTTCTTGCCAATTTTATTTTTCTGCTATGAATTTTATCGATTTTAAATGTCTAATCGTACGAGTTCGTCCCTTGATTTTTCATTCTTCCTGCTTATTTAGTAAATAAATTTCCCGTGACACTTTCCAAGCTTTACCTTTTAAATGAAGTTTATGCAGTATCCCAATCTTTGAGACTATGCACGTAATATAAGTAAAATTACTTATACGGTGTATATAAAATTGAGTCAGTGCATGTAAAATTTACTTATGTAGTGTATGTAAAATTAATCATGCGGTGCATGTAAAAATTACGCATGCGATCCATGTAGAATTACTCATACGGTGCATGTAAAATTGAGTAATGGGATGCATGTAAAATTACTAATGTGGTGCATGTAAAATTACTCATGTGGTGCATGTAAAATTACTCATGCAGTGCATGTAAAATTGAGCGGTGCATGTTAAAATCGACTCATACGATGCATGCAAAAATTACTCATGCAGTGCATGTAAAATTACTCGTACAGTGCATGTAAAATTGAGCGGTGCATGTAAAAATTACTAATGCGGTGCATGTAAAATTACTCATACGGTGCATGTAAAATTGAGCGGTGCATGTAAAATTGAGCGGTGCATGTAAAAATTGACTCATGCGGTGCATGTAAAATTACTCACCCGGTGCATGTGAAAATGAGTCATGCGGTGCATGTAAAATTACTCATGTGGTGCATGTAAAAATTATTTATGTTGTGTAGAGTGTTTTCATAATTGGGGTTAGTTTGGTCATTGTATTAAAAAATGGACTTAGTTGAAAGAATCTTTTTTTGGGTGACTGGGCCGACAAATCTTTTACCTAATGATACCGGCCCGAAATTTTCCTTTATTATTTTAAAACACTTTTATTGGGCTTTCAAAAAATAAGGTTTATGATGGCCAGGGTAATGACATATTGGTTAGTCACCCAAATTTATCTTGTAATGACTCGAGTTCGAGTATCCCCCACCATATAGTTAAGATTCTTCTTCAAAAAAAAAAAAGATTTATTGGTAATGGCTTAATTATCCATGGCGGAAGAATTTAATATAATTTTTTAAGAAACATAATAGTTACTCCAAATGCAAATATTTATTACTACTTTTAACCTCTAGTTTGAATTTGCAGTACAATATCACCACCTAGTTTATAATAGATATTGAAAAAATTACAACTGTATCACATATGATTTGACATAAAAATAAATAGTACATGCGTTAGACGTTATTGCTTAAACTAGATAGATGGAATTCGTTATTGTTCAGATTAAGAGGGGTCTTTATGTAATTCGTCATTGTTCAAATCGAACTTTATGTTCTAATAATAAAATCTGTAATCATAACCGATTTAATCATTAAAATCAAAATAAAGGGTCGGTAAAGAATAGGATATATTAATACCGTGTTACTAGAATTTTATACTAATGTATGGGCGAAAATTTACGTTAATAACATCGACAATCTAATAATACTTAGCCGAAAATGCTGGGCTACAAACCTTGGCCAGATTCTGTGGCCCGGAATAACCGAAGCTTACCCAATTCCCACATTCATAAAAAGAAAAAGGGAAAATTTCGGGCCGATACCATTAGGTAATAAAATTTTCGGTCCAATCACCCAAAAAAAAGTTCTTTCAACTAAGTCCATACTTGCTACTTTCTTTCATTCAAAAACTTGTTTTTAATTTAACGAATATCCAGTGACACCCAAATCACTCTGAAAATTTTGTTAGCAAAACTATTCTATTGATTTTATGACAAAACCCATCTAATGGATAGTAAAAAACACTTGTGTTCAAACAACCGTATTCTCTTGTATATTGGGAGCATTTTATTTGTTTCGGGACATTAGATTTGTTTATGAGAGGATTGGATAAACTCGAGTACTTATTTTCATGTTGTTTGAGGAGATTTGATTTTAAGCTACTTGGCGTAACTGTTAAAGTTGCTGCTATATTACCTTCGAGGTAACGTTTTCGAGTCGCGAAAACAATATCTTGTATTGTAACTTGTAAGAGAAGACTGTGTATATTAGGCCCAAAGTAGCCCACCCCTTTTCGGATCCCGCGCATATGCATTCCCTACTTAAATTTTGGGTGAACTAGATTACTTGGTGACTTTAGTCTTGTTAAAGTGATTTGACATAATTTGAATGTACAAAATAGAAGTTTTGAATAAATCTAACAATTAAAATGTGATAAAGAATAAAGGATTAAGGGATGTTCGAGGGCAAATTATAAGGAAAGATTTCATAATCACTTCTATTTCTTAAGAGCACCAAGATGGCCAAATAATTAGAAGTCTAAATGCCACATTCTTTGTCTATATGAAATAGTAATCCCTTCAATAGCTTATGAAGATATTTGACTAAATTCATCAAAAAATCACATATATTTTTGTCCCCTCAATGTCAAGGCTAGATTCGTCACTGGCGGAGCCAAAGCTACCGTCATCATTTTCTTTTTAAATTTTTATATGCCCATATATTTTAATGTGCTATATAAAATGTTCCCATTAATATGATTTTGCCTGTTCAAAAGTTGTAAAACTTTAACATTTTATATGTTGGTTAGAGCGAGAAAAAGCTCTATTTTTCTTGAACAGTAAGATTTCAATTTCAAGTCTAATGAATAAATTGAAAGATAAAAGTTGGAATATGTTTCCTGATGATAGATTCAATCTAGCTAGATTCTGGATTAGTATGTGCTCAATATGACTCAGTGTAAACCCAACAAAATAGGCTTAATTGTTTCTGATATTTCTAACTAGTTATTCAGTATATCATTCTACTTGGAAAAATTTGATATAGCATGAAAATTTAGTTAATAATTGTCATTTTATTACGTGAATCACGGTCTTCGATAAAGTTAAACTTCTAACGGAATTACAAAAACAATCATATAGTTTAATCTAAATCACTTTGCAACCATTGTTAAAAAATTACAGTTTACATACTCAACTTTCATATGTAACACTTTCAATCCTCATAACCCAGTTTGGTGTTTTTATTGAAGATTTATCGCGCATTCCATCATCGTCATACATCCTCAAACTTAGAGCCCCTTAAGCTACATATGTCAAATTCTTAAAAAATCAAAATAAATATTTGGGATGTCAAAATTACCCATTTCCGAAATCAAACAACTAGATAGTTTTGATACCCAAAATACTTTTTAATTTTTTAAAAATTTACAACAACTACCTTGATGGATTCTATTATGTAAGATGATGATTGAATGCGGTGATGAATTTTCGATAAAATACAAAACCGAGTTTAAGAGGATGTAAACTATTACGATTTATGAAAGTTGAGGATGTAAACTGTAATTTTTCACAAAATGATTGTCAAACTATAGGATGATTTTTGTAATATTTCCCAACTTCTAAACGAAAAAAAGTAGAAAGATGAGCGATGATAAGAAGGTAAATAAAAAGAAAGGAGAGAAATAGAATGGATTCATTGCATGAACAAGTTTCGGATGAGAGCTGCTTGAGTGGCATCCGTGTTTGCCAACAATCCCGATAGCCTCTCACTTAGGTCATCCACCTCCCTATTCAGGCTTCTTATATAGTTGCATGTCTCCTGCAACACCTTTGCCGACGACTTCTGCATTATAAATTCAGCTTCACGATTTAAAATACAAAAATATCAAGCGAAATGAGTACAAGGGTTACCCAACCTATTGAATGTCGCATCATCTAAAAGTTCGAGCTTATATAGAGTTTGAATAATTTATTATTTATTTTCTAACTTTTTCTCTCGGATCGGTTGATTCTCTTTTTTTGGAGCCCATTAAGTGGATATTTCATGTGGGTGGAGTTGTTGGCTATGAGTTTTGAACCCAGGAAGCGTTAGTCAGATACTCCGATACCATGTTGAAACAACATCTCATCTAAAAGCTCAAATTTATAAAGAGATTTGATTATTTATTATTCAACAAAACCATAGTTACAAGAATGTTAAATAACCCAGCGGAATAGAAAAGATGAAAAGAAAGAAAGAGTAAAACTAAAAATGTTCCAATTGAAAAAAAAACTTTTAGAGGATTATGGTACCATTCTAGGATTGAGAACAAAAGGGTTAGAAAGACAAAATTTGAAAATCTTCTTACGAAGGTGGGAAAGGGCAAACTATAACAAGTTTGGGATAGTTGTTAGTTCGTGCTTGTGGAAATTATCTAGTAATCAGAGATGAAAAAGAAGACCCGATTTTTTTGTGAACAATGGCTCCGAATGAAATAAATATAAATTTTACGTTATTAATTCTTATAAAAAATATTGACTATTTTAAAAAAAATATTATGATCTGTTAGACACTAAACCTTTTTTTTAATTATAAAAAAAATTAATATTAAATATATGTAGTAATATTTAACTGGTTAATGTCAATGGAATCTTCAGTTTTATATTTGTATCACAGAGTTCGAAGCTCATCTTCAAACCCTTGGGAATTCAAAGCCTCGGGGTTGGTGTCTCACATAATTAAATAAATTAAATAAACGTGCAGACTTACCAAAGAATACAATACTCTGAAGAATACCTAAATTATGTGTGTTGATTTGTTTTTCCGTTAAAAATAAATATCGAACATCATTGTTGGCGCAAAATTCTGATAATGAGGACTGCAATAGATAGGTGATTATTATAGAAATATATTCACTTTCATAAGGGCGAACACACGTGAATACAAGTGTCATCTCTCAATTTTTTTTATTACCTCCTAAAATTGCATTTTATCGTCTAAAAAGTATAGATTGCCATCTTAAAATTCTATTCTGCCACCCGAAAATACCCAATTTTTAAATTTTTTTGCATCCAAAACTAAATTATAAATCCGCCTCTAACTTTGAAGATCATAGATTTTCCACGCAAAAAAGACATTATGGGTGTGTCTTAATTAAGTCTGACTGGTGAAGAGATCAGAGAGCAGTAGTTGTCATTTTAGTTCATGCAATAATTCAAACTATATCACCAAAGAAAATACCACCTCAGACGTTAAATTTCCTAGTTTCTTAGTTAGTTGGTCCCGTCCCATTTAGCACTGTCAAATGATGTAGTTTGGGTTCCAAGTACCACACAAACAAAAATCGACAACAAACAAGGCGGTCTGCCATACACAAACACACATATGGATATATATTTTTGTGTGTTAGTGTATGACAGGACCCGGTCTATATAAGAATTTCCCCAACAAACACAAGTACCTTGCCTGACCGCGAGCGAGGGTTTTGCACCTCAGGAAGAAGCTGTTGCAACTTAGACACGAGTTCGTTGATTTGATCATCAGAGATTCTTGAAGATCCTGTTGAGTGCCTTGATCGTGACCTCCGGCTAGACATGATATTATAATATATCTGTATATATATAGAGAGAGATGTCTGATTGTTAATCTCGGAGGATTAGCAAAGTACTAGGCTGAGAAACTAGGTTGATTTTAAATGTGGAAATCAGGAAACGATAATATTGAAGCCTTGGAGGACATACAATTGCATGAGTGTGTGCAATGCGGTGGCTTGACTTCAAATAGGGCTTAGAAGTGAGGTAATGGGTAAATTATTTAATAGTCAAAGTATGTGGTCACGAGCGAATCTACACATATGATTGGGGGCAAAATTGCATATTTTTATTGATGAGGCAAAAATGTAGGTTTTTTCAAATATACGGGGGCAAAGATGATATATATATGTGTGCGTGAGCGCGCGTGCGTTCGCACATCTTTTAATTTATCTAAATACGTATTGTAAATATCATGTATATATGCGATCGTTTTAGTAATTAATATGATAACGGTTTTATGTAACCTAACATCAAAACACTAAGGTACCGCTTGGTTTGTGTGATAGGATAAGTGAATGATAGTAATTAAAAATTATATTCATCACACACTTATCAATGTACGAAACGATGTCATAATGTCTGGTATAATTTAAAAATCGAGGGTAAAAATTAGAGATGACATTGTTTGACCAAAATCCTATTCTGACATGGTACCAGAGCCTATCTCGATCTTTTCTATATTTTTCGTTTTTATGCTGCATAATTCCAGCTTCACGTACATTTGTTTTGTTTTCTTCTGCTAGATCACATATTTGATTGATCTTTTTTCCGCATTTCTGATTTATGCTCATTTGCGCAATGGCTAATGCTACGAGCTTCAATGATCCTCTTTACATTAATGTTTCAGATACTCCAAGTATGAATCTAGTTCATGATCCTTTATTTGGAACATAAAATTATGGAATGTGGAGTAGAGCGATGTTGTTTGCGTTACATGCGCAGAACAAGTTAGGAACTCACTACCATCGATCCACCTTTGCCGTATCACCTCTTTGTGAAAACAATGCATCCATCAAATGTTTGCTAATGTTCCAATATCATTATGTTGGAATGTAGTTTTATTTTTGGTTCTTACTTTTCTTGTAAATAAGAACGTAAATTGGAAAAAAAATACCAATGCTTTTGGGTTTTTAAAATTGCATAAAATTACATTTTATCCTCTTTAAGTATTTTGACCCCTAAAACCTTTTTTCTCCTCCATTATTTATTGAGAATTTACTTATTCTAGACTATTTTAAAGCACTATTTTTAAAAATAGTCATTTTTATTCAATATAACCTTTTATTATTTAAATATCCTAAAATACACTTTATATATACTTCACACATCCCAATTAATTACCCCAATTAAGTACTAATGTTTAATTAAACCAAAATCGATATATACTTCTCACATTCCAATTAATTACTAATACTTACCTAAACCAAAATCGATCGAGAAATCAGTTTATTCCCAGAAAAAACTGTGGCAAACATTGATTCACATAAAATCATGAGGATAGGCGAATTGCGATGCAAGAGCAGCAACCAAATCAGAGGATGAAGCACGAGCAGCAACCAATACAGAAGACAAAGAACGTAGCCTAAGAACAACTGACGCAAATCAGGAGATTTGTGAATTTACGAAGTACAAAATCCCACAAAATTGAGCGATTGCAAATCAGAAAATTCACTGATTGCTAACTACCCAATATCCATGAAGAACAAGACCAAATTAGAAGATTTGTAAACCAACAAATCTCACGCACAACACTGAAGATCCAGTAGAAAAATATCACGATTCGTAAACCTGAAAAATTGCACAAAATCGAAGACCCACCACCAAAAATCAATTCGTAAGCCATCAAGATCCACACGAAAAACGAGCGCAAAACCGAAGAAAATCCCAAAAAGAAAATCCCACGAGTTCGAACCAATAGATTTACAAAAAAAAAAATTAACCAGACAAAAAAATGAATTTAAAACGTTTGTAATAACCATTCAAAAAGTTGCTAGCTTTAAATACTTCGTCCACAAAAATCGACGATTTTGCGAACTAAAAAAATCAAGTTAAGCAATGTTTGTGATAATCAAAAGCTTTACACAAGTTACAAAATGAATTGATGGACCAAATAATAATGTTGGGGTGATGCTAGTTAAAAGCTACTTTTAAAAAAATTAACTTAAAGGATATATTTGGAACTTATGGTCATTTTTAAAATCTAACTTTAGTGAAGGCCAAAATTAATTAGAGTAATTGCTAGGAGGTCATTTTAGAAAATCCCTCAATCAATTGATATTTTTTGCAGGATAAAAATCATGTGTCCACCCTCGATATCATCCACTTCAAACGTCACCTAAAAATTACCACCATTTAACGGATTTAACGGGTAATAATAGCAATGACGTCTAATATTTAAAGCCTATTATATTACATAATATTACTTTATTCCGCAGGGAATCTTATATATATCAGTCAAAAAAGGCAAAACGAATACTTCTGAACTCTAAGTCGGCATATTAACATGGGATGACTCCATATCGTACTTACTTAAAAATATAATAATAATTTACCCGATATTTATTGCAATTTTCAGGACAATGATGGAAAAGGATCAAAGGATGGAAAATCATTTGATCGGTATTATATTCGTTCAACTGACTGTAAAAAATAAAACTATAATAATTGATTTAAAAGATAAATAAGATGTTATATTGATCTAAGATACTGTTTGATGATATAATTAAATGATGAGAATGTATAATATCAGTTATACAAAACTGACAAATATATATAATTTGTGTAGTGTGATTAATCATATGGTATTTTGTTTATATGTTGAGTATGAGCTGAACAATCAACTATCATCTTATCAACTATATCAAAACAGTATATAAAAAATATAGAAGCTTATTTTTTTTTAAAGCATAGAGAAGCTTATATTTTTGGTACGTATACCCAGGGGGAATATACCCTTAAGCAAGAGAGCACCGAGAAGCCTATATTTTTGGTATGTATATCAGCGGCGTATATACTTTTAGGTAACGGTCTCCCTTGCAAAAAACAAAAAAATTATAACCTAAATAAATTCTGTTTTTTTGAAAGTTGCATTTTACTCCATAAAAAATTGTAGTTTATCCCTCAAAATTACAATTTGCCCCCTTAAATTATATTCTAACCCCATAAATTTTTGTTTGCCCTCCATTTTTATTTTTAAATTTTTTGACACACCTTACCAAATTTCGTGTGTCCGGCCCTGCGTATATCACTTCGAACGATTTTCATTTATCCATCAATATTTAAACCTTATGTATCCCTATAGATGATGTGTTCCTCACTGTCTATGGCATAACAATCATGACTCATTGACATTCACGTGATGCAGCTACTCATGTTTCACATGTTACTTAGTACGAGGTTTTACGCTGCCACTGTATAAATTATGTCACTGTTTAACAACTATAAATTTTGACTGATTGTCAATCGCTTGATGCTAGTATATATCAACTTTAAGCAAATATAAATAAAAAATAGTCTTACAATAGAATAAAAAAATGAAACCCTTTAATTAATTAAATTAAATAATTAGCATTCAAGATTGTTCAGCGTACATGTGGGGGCACATGACTTCGCAAAGCAAGGACTCCATACATTGTCACGAGGAACCCTATTTTATTTCGTCACAGAATATAATAATTATATTATTTAATTTTTCCTATTCCAGGATTTTTAGGGCATGTTCTTCTCAAATGATAAGGGTATCCTGAGCATTTAGATGTGATGTGTACTCAAATACGTACAGTAATATTGATTAGAAACTTTCTTGGACAAATTTACCCTTCTGATGTTTGAAAACCTACCACTTTGGAATAAATTATTCAGAATTTTGAGCTGCCACTCTCGTTTTGTTTATCAAAGAAAGCTTCGAAAATGAATTTCCTGGAAGTTGAAGTCCAGTAGACGGATGAAATCAGTGTCGGTGAAGGTATTATTTATCTTCCTAATCATTTCCCAACTATCAATCTGTATGAATTGTAATATATTGTTTCAACCCACATATGTATGAGTTTCTGAATTTTTTGTGCTTGCTTCGTAAATAACCATTATCTTTCTATAATATGTATTGCACAGTGACGAAAATTACATTCTCGTTGTACAATATTCGCAGTAGCAACAAAGAACGATTGAAGGCAAATTAATACAGCTGGTAAGAAAACTTACATCCTCCTATTTTGTTATAGATCGGTGAGGTTTTTTGTTAAATATTACTCTACTATTAATTAGGATGAAATATGTTTACATCACTTTCTTTTTTAAGTTATAATTTTTAATCTTTTTGGTTCTGGTTGAACAGTACATAGTTCCACGTATGTACGATTTATGTTTGTCTTGAATGTTTTAAGCATGTAGTAACTTATCAAATTTGTGGTCCTTATTATAATTTTTTATCGAAATGAAGAAATGTGGTTAATCATATACGCTGATGAAGTATGTTGAATGCAGTTTTTTAACAATACAGCTGTGCCTAGTTTTATTAAATATTTATTTATCATTTAATATTGTGGTATAAGAAATTATGTCACTTATGCCATGGACAAGACGACGAGTATACCAAAGATGTTTTAGTTGTATATCAAAAGACATCTGTTCATTTGTCTTCTGGACTCTTGTAACCCGGTACTACCAAAAATTCATAGCATGTCGCAAGAGACGATGTAATCACTTAGATGCTCCTTACAGCGCGGTAGCAAGATTATTCACTCAATTAAACCACTTGCACAGAATAATCGAAGTTAGTGACTTGAAGTGTGTTGTCACTTTGAGGATTTGTCGAAATGCATTTGGAAGACTATGTTATTTGGTAAGGCATGTGAGTGGGGTTTTAGATTCTAGATATGTCATGGTTGAGGAGAAGGTTGCGATGTTCTTGTCCATATTAGCACATCATAAGAAGAATAGGATAATTGTGTATGACTATATACAAAGTGAGCACACAGTAAGTACTCACTTCCATGAAGTTCTTAGAGCCATTCTGATTTTTCAATGTATGTACTCTATTAGCACATCAAAATAATATGGGATTCATATATATATATTTTAATAAAAATGGATATATATCTACCATGTAAACATGGTTGTCTTGGCGCATTGGATTGTACATATATCAATTTTAAATATTTTATTTAAAATTAGGCCATTACAAAAGCTCTCATTGAGGACCAAGAACCCAGTAACAATCATGTATGTTGCCTGAAACCTAAGTACCCAGTAGCCAAAACCAAGTGATTCCTCAGCAGTGAAACAAAACTAAATAACAACCACAATATAAAAAAAAGTGGCACATAGATAACCAAAGACAGACAACAACGAACAAAACCATATGTACCAGACGACACAAAACTATATAGTTATAGAGTAGATAATTAAATAAAAGCACCAAAATGGGAGAACTCGCACGACTGACAAGAGGAATTCTCCCAAATCCTGTGCAAACCAACGAAGGAGGCTCATCCCGAGCGGCGACCATCGCCAAAGGGGAAAAGAACCAAACATTGGTTGAAAACACCCGGGAATATCGAGAAAAAACCATCCCCTCTCCACTAGACAAACCCACGAAAGCGAGCGGACAATCAGTGACGAAAAAGCTACCGTAGTCACAGTCCAAACAACGGTGCCACTATGGCAGCTCCACCGGACATAGAACCTTAATTAATTTCCTTAAGATAAACGATCACAATCATATTCTTTTAAAATACAAACATATACATCAAAATTACCAGAAGGTTGATTAATAGCATTTATTAACTTTATAGTTTAAAGGAAAAAAAATTAAAAATAAAACATAGAGTTTTTCATTTTACTTTTCATGGAAATTTGATGCTAACCCAACAAACAGTTTCTTAGATATAACATTCATGTTTGATTTCTAATTGATATAAAATATTTTATATGAATGATGATGATGCCCATGTACAACCTCAAACTCCTTTTCATGGAAGTCACTCAAAATGAGAGTAGGTAGATTTCTAACCGCCACAACCGTCAATTCCGACAACATTGTCCTATACTTTTTGTAACCTACCAGTATTTATCTTAATATTAGTAGGTTATTTGTTTAAGACTTCGTATCTACTTGATAGTCAATCCCAAGGGTAGCAATAATTAATATTTTCAATATTAATGTTCCCTTAAAATAATTAATAGACATCTATATTTTTTTTTTTTGTAATTTGTATCTACTCATTAGTTTCAAGCAATATCAGGTACTATCGGCTGATTGCATATTATATTATACTAATAATATATATATATACAAAAACCAAAAGATGTCACCCTCACCCCGATCGAAAAATCTTACATGGACCGGGTGTGGTACGATTCATGCACCAACATACACATATAATCATAATATATATTTATGTATGTGTGTGTTGGTAAATGGACCGGGGCCAACGCCCGATCCATGCAAGAACTTGGGATCAATTCGTTGGTCCAACGTTGGATTTTTTCCCAATAATTTAATAATCAGTTGACCTCATTAATTACTTTCCATGTCTTCGTCCGTTGGGTGGGTCGAAAACACAGATCTGTTCCCATGCTTTCAAACCATACAATTGCTGCTAATTATACTTATCTCCCGATCTTGATCTCACCCATGTACCCTCCAATAGTTTAGAATATAATTATATCCCATTAAATTGATTAATTAAGTAATTATAAATCAATATTAAATGTATTTTCTTCACATATTGCAAGTTATCTGGGAGTGAGATTGGGTTACAACAGGAACATTGGTGGTTCCAAATCTTATGCACGAACTAGTGCTTTGCCTCGTAAATAGAATCGACTTAGACCCGATCTCCAACATATTTCAATGCAGGGGCGGACCTAGGGCCCCGGCACCCACCCACCAAAAAAAATTAATGAACAAAAAAAAAAATTTATTAATTTTTTTACCCTAACTTTTAAAAAAAAAAAAACTTTTTTCCAAAATTTACTTTAACCCATACGTATTGTCAAAAAATATTTCGTCCCCCAAATTTGTTTCTCTTGGTCCATCCCTGTTTCAATGTATTATTGTTCTGAATTCAAGCCGAAGTCTTTCTAGTCCATAGTTCGAGATATAATTTTAGTATTTATTTACTAGAATTTAACAACCAAGTTCGAATCAATATATGCTTTGCCTTCCATTGTTCATGTTTTTGGATTAAGAGTGGGTGTGATTTATAAACATTAATTCTATCACTCATTTCTCTTGACAATCATAATATATATCGAGTTGCATGGGTTCATTAAGAAATGTAAACGGCACTTAAAGTTTGGATCAAAACACTTGAGGAAGAAAAATTTGGATCAAAATACTTCTAATCATAACCCAACCAGTTTAGTTCTGGTTCTACTTTCAATTAGAACCAGAACCACAAATTGTGGAACTCTTCTCCCCAAATAATTAAAAAGAGCAAGTAAAGATGAAAATGGCACATATAGCCAGTAACTTCATACAAAACACACAGGTTTTTTCCCATCGTTAGACCGAACTGATAGTTCTCTAAAATTATAAATAACACAGATGACTACATCGAGATAGATGTTCATTGCTGACAAGATTACGACAGCAGAATCTAGCTCATAGTGGCTTTCCAAAGAGAGGTATAAGTTGTTTCTCCAGCTCTACTAATCTGGAACAACCAGACAATAGACCATGCGTGCGAAATAGGAATAAGCCGGTCAAAATTTACAGATTCAGAGCAAAAGAAGTATATATTGATTTACTTACATCTCATATTTGCGTGAAGCTTCACTATGTTTCGCTCTATACATATCGCTGCCTTTGGGTATGGTGCTAGGATTAGTGCCTGCAACAATTGACAAGCCATCAGAACTTATTCATGCAAAACCTATGCACAACGTCAAAAAATACTTACCTCCACTGATTAAAAGATAGAGAAGAATTCAAGTAGGAAATATGCTATATGTCTCTGTGGATGTCCGGATAACATGGATGACATAATCTTTGGAAAGAAGAAAGATGTTTGATATTCAAGATTGTTTGCCCTCAGTTCCCAAAAATACATGTTCGACAAATAAATTCGTTACAAATTTCTACTTCGAGGAATTACCAGTAGAATGAGGAGAAGGGGTAGCTTTTACTTGAACAGTCTGATGAACCCTAGTGGGTGGAGGCAACTTAGCAACAATCAATCCCTGATTAATTTGGAAACAGATTGAGAGTTAACAGTCTATGTCACACCAAACAGCTATAAAATGTTTTAAAATAAAAAACTAAATGGCAGCTGTAGATCTTAAACAATAAAGGAATTAAAAGGGGATTAGCACGAAATTCAGCCTCGCCTTTCAACAAATATTAAAAAAAATTGTCAAAGTTCAAAACAACATATAATGATCCCTGCCAATCTTATCCTTTCTAGTGCCTACAAAAGATTCAGGCAAAGATATCTCCAAAAGGCTAATCAAAGGCTGACTTGCATTTTCAGCCGTGTGTTAGTTGAAAGAGGCAATAGGCTATTTCACCTCTGATGAAAGTAAAATTTATGCTCACCGTGCGCTTCAGAAATTTCAAAGCATTTTAAACAGCTTTAGACGTGAAAGGCAAAATTACCCTCATCAGTTTTTTTAAAAAAAGATAATAACTTGCTCACAATCACAATTATATCATAGCACTCTTCAAAGAAACGATTTGACTGAGAGATCAATGATATAACGGGCATCAATTATCAGAAAATTCCTTCAGTTGCTTCTGTTTTGAGGTCCTCCAAACCAGAAACCTAATCGTTGAAGGGTTTTCTAAGGTGCTCTTGGCTTGAAGATGATGGCAGTAAGTTTCATCAAATCCTATTTCTTCCCTAGGTTTTGTTGCTTGATTCATGATGATGATGATGGAGGGTCCGGAAAAAATGCATATTGTATAGAAAATGTGTTGGTGCCTTTGATTGCTATAATGTGAAAGGGGGTGGCAGATAGGAGAACAATGTGCAGTGGCGACAGTTACAAACTGGTAGAGGAGTGAGCGCAAGGAGGCATCAGAATTTTTGCGCAGAGGCTGAGTGGACCGATAGATATACGGTAATGGGGCAGAGCTGCTATTGGGGCGAGGGCGGTTTTGCAAGGGTGTGGTGCCATTACTGAGACTAAGATGACACATGTTATGATGATGTATCTCCAGGGAAACAAGGGTAGTGGAGGTGGTAGCTGGTGCGGTGACTATGGCAGTGGAGGATGACGGATTCACTGCTAATTATGACATTCAGAGAAGTGAATTTCGAAAACGAAGTGTACGAAAATTGAGAATATTAATTTTTTCGGCCGCCACCATAATACCTTAAAGCTTTTTCCCCTCACTTTCTTATAATTAATTTCTTCGAAAGTAGAGAAACACAAGAAGCAACAAGCACAAAGAACTCCAATTTCAGCCATAATAAGGTAATCATTTAAGCAAACAAGTAGAGAGCACAGCAAATTGAAAAAAACTCAAAAAGAAATTCAATTTTTATGTTCGATTTTTCAATTTAATCCGCTAACAAGCATTGTCATCTTAGAAGAACAAGAATAAATACCTGTTTTTCCTTTCGCTTCAAAATCTTTACATGGCATTTCTTTATATAATGCATCAAATGGTAGCGCGAATGCCTTGCATACAGATGATCTCTAATTTCGGGGTTTGCATTCAACCAATCTGATACGTCTGCTGACTTAATTACCTCATCAGTGTCCAGTGATTCTAACCAATAATAGACTGGCATCCATTGATCGGTACGCTGAAATCTATGATCGTACAATTTTTCCTGTTCAAGAATAAATTCAAAGTTTAAACAATAAAATTTACTAACTTTCAAAATTATGGATTAAAAGGGAAAATCGATTATACTCAACGGGAATTACCATAGGCTATTGTTCGGAGTGGGCACACCTTGGGGGTGATTTGATGGGTGTAGCTCTAAATTTGTTGCTGAGATAGTTGGCGGCTGCAGAAAAGCAGGTGAAGATATGCAAACTAGTCCTTACAATTTTGCTTATATAAATTTGTGGTACTTTTTCTCTTGAGTTCCTTTAGGGGTGGTTACCGGTTCGAACCGGCCGATTCCGGGTGTAGCTCTAAATTTGTTGCTGAGATAGTTGGCGGCTGCAGAAAAGCAGGTGAAGATATGCAAACTAGTCCTTACAATTTTGCTTATATAAATTTGTGGTACTTTTTCTCTTGAGTTCCTTTAGGGGTGGTTACCGGTTCGAACCGGTCCGGTCCGGACCGGAACCGGCCGGTTCCGAGCCCGTTATGGGTGGAACCAGTCCGATCCGGTAAGGAACCGGATCGGTTCCAGTTCCACCGGTTCCGGGTTGGACCGGTTCCAACCCGGAACCGAATTTTTCTTTTTTTTCTTTTTTTTTTTAAAAAAAAAAGGAAAAAAGGAAAGGATTTATCGAATTTTTTTTTTTAAAAAAAATGGATCCGGTTCCGGTTCAATCCGGAACCGGATCCGTTTGGTCCGGAACCAGTAAGATACCGGATCCGGAACGGTAGAACCGATCCGGTCCGGTATCAAACCGGTTCGGGACCGGTTAGTCCGATTCCGGTTTCGGGCCGGACTAACCGGTCCGGTTTCGGACCGGGTACGGATCGACCCGGGTCCGGATCGACCCGGTCCGATAAGCACCCCTAAGTTCCTTGAATTTCGATCACAATTGAATTTACTCAATTTCAATTAATTATTCACGCGATCCCAGCTCCATTTGAACCGGGAATGAAAATCAAAACCACATGTCTTAGATGTGTAAACGAATCGAACATATTCACGAACTTTTCGAGCCTGCTCGATAAATATTTGAACTTGGAATGAAAATCAATATCGTCTGCCTATCATTGTAAGTATTTTTTATTATTATGGAAACATATTTTTGGTACAATAAAATTGTAAACACCAAAATGAAACAAATTCTACTTAAAAAAAGGACAGGTTGAGTGAGTTTTTTTTTTCCTTCTTAATGCGGATCAATTTTTTTACGTCAAACGCCACTCAAACTCAAATCTACCTAAAGTGAATATGAGTTCTTATCAATTCCCTAAAATAGGCGGAGTGAGGTTGTGTATTTAAGTTGTTAGGGATGTGTATTTTGAAAGAAATGAAATAAAAGGGTGAAGGGTATATTAGTCATTTCACATAGAAAAAAATTAATAATTGAAATTATGAAATATCATGAATTCAAAATAGCAAAAGAAAAAAGAAGAGGAAGTCTAATATCGGTTTTTTTTTAGGCAAAAAAAAAAAAAACCGAAGTGATATTCTGTTCTTTATTACACAGTGCTTGTTGCTTTCATGACAGATGACAGCCACATGTCTCTCTGCTATTGTCCTCACACTCTTTATACTTTACTCTGTTGCCTTCGAATAAAACTCTTACCGATTCAGCTAAAAATAAATTAAACAAAGCCCTTTCAATTTCTCGATTTCTTCAAACACCCTGAGCATACTCCACCGGATCAAGAAACAAAAAAATCAATCCTTTTCTACTCGCATATGGGGGGATCTGGAACCGAAACTTTCCTAAAATTGCTGGCGAGAAATTTCGACGTTCTTGCTGGGTAATTTCGCAATAAATTATGATTTTATCACTATCTGAGTGTGGGTCTTGTGCTGTTTAATGGGTTATTGATTTACTGTGGTGGGTTTTGCTTTTGTCTTAGAATTAATGTTGTTTGTGGGTTTACTTTAATTGATTCCTGATATTTTATGGTTTTGCTAATGTTAGGTTGGAAAATGTGGCTTACAGTACTTAAACACAATATTATTAGAGGACAAACTTATGTCTTTTGAAAAATTTCTATTAAAAGTTGAAATTCTTTTAATTGAGTTGGACTTGGACGAATACGCTTGCTCTCGTTATAAAATGTTTTGTGTATTCTAATAATTATATTATGCGTTGAGGTTATGGAATCTTATTAAATTTTTGTTTGTTTATGTTGCAGGCCTGTCGTTAGTCTGGTTTATCCTCTGTAAGTTTGATTATTTGAATGTTAATGACCACTTGTTCCAACTATGCTGTAATGAAAAAGATATTTGATTTGTGTTGGGGAATGTTGTTGATTTTTGCGTATTCAATTGAGAATGTTTTTGGTTAATCGATGTGGACTTTTGAGTTTGTGAGCAGATATGCATCAATTAGGGCAATTGAGACAAAATCGCCTGTTGATGATCAGCAATGGCTTACTTATTGGGTCCTTTACTCCATGATTACACTTTTTGAGCTTACTTTCGCAAAGCTTATTGAATGGTAAGCCTTTTGATTTGTGTACAATTTTTTTGAATTTTTTTGAGCCAATGGAATTTGTCACAATTTTGTGTTTTTTTTGTTACTTTTTACATGGCGTACTTACTTTACTTGGCTACAAAGGTTCAAAGAAACCATGTAGGGTACGCGTGTTTGGACGGAATTTTTTTCTTTTGAAAATCCTTCCCTTTTTTGAAGTTTATCTGAATTTCACAAATGTCTCAAGTAATTTGTGTTTTTAAGTGCAAGCGTAACGAGAATATTCACATGGAAATGAGAGATGAGATGTAGGGAACAGTTGAAAAATTAATCATAAGCCTAAGGATTTCGTTTCTAAATGTCTTAGCATTGTTTGCTGTAGGATTTTATTGATATGGAAAAGTTAATGATGTACTTTATTCGGATGTTTAATATTAGCATTTTCCCAAGTTGTGATGTTCTTTTCTATATAGGCTAATAAGCTACCTTGGCTGCAAAAAAATTGAAGCTAAGTATTTTATCACTAATTCTCTGAATATATGAATCATGTTACTGGTGAATGAACTAGGACATTCAAAGGTAATGAGATTGGAATTAACTTCTAGATGCAAATAGTTACCACGTGTTATTTTGTTACTGTAGGACATATTTTTTTTAAATCCAGTTTTAGATTGTGGGAAGAGATGCGATTGTTGGATTAAGGTAAGTAAATGGATCACCGGTCTGGTAATTGTTAGTCTATCGAGGTTATAGATCCAATTAATGGAAGTTATATGATATGATCCACAATTGTAAACTAGTTATAAACATTGGACACTGAAGTCAAACAATAATTATATATGAGGTCGAAGAAAGGGTGTATTCTTACCTTAGGTAGGTCCATACCTACTTTCTAGGCTTTGTGGGTTGGATTTTGTCTTATCACTCATTTGTTAAACTTTTTTATAGGCGATGTATTGAAACATTTGATATGAAAATATCAACTACAAGATTTAGTTAAAAACAAGTATGTCTCGTACGAGTCTAACTTGAAGATTTTATCCATATAAGTTTTGGAAGCAAATAGGGATAAGGGAGGAGGAACTAATGTTGCATTTGGATTGATGGATTAGAGCTTCATGCATTTAAAGTCTATCAGTCAAATTCATCGTTCAACTCTAGTTCTTTTTTAGGCTATCTTTAAAGGCATTTAAAATTCTTATAAAAAGTAATCATTGAAATCAACTAGTTTTCAAATCCTGGCATTCAAAATTCATTGTCAAATGCAAATCAATCCAACCAAATATAGCCTGAAATACTTTTGTTTAAAATTTTGATTTTTTGGCCTTTCTTTTTTTTTTTTTTTTTGCCGACTAGTGTCTGTATGGCTGATGAATTAACCAATTATCACCATCGTATTCACTGCCTCAATTATATGGGTTCGAGTAATCTGGTGGGGATTTGTTGCTATTTTTACCACCCTTTAAGCTGGTGGTAGCTCTTTAACCATCTTATTGTACATTCTGAATGTGATTTTTGAAGTGGAGCTATTGCTTTTCAGGGCAAATGTATCGCGGGTTCGAGTCACATGGATGTGTGAATGTATATGTAAACGAAAAATCTGACTTTTTTTCCCAAGGAAAGATGTTTGTTTCCATGTCAACTAACATTAAGTGTCTTGCATAGTATTTCCTATGAGATTTGTTGTTCATACAAAGCTTTACATTCTTCGTTTACTGTTGCCAGATGTTTAAAGTATGTAACTCTGGTCTCGAATTTCATTGTGCCCTAGGATACCTTTGTGGCATTATATGAAGCTAATATTCACCTGCTGGTTAGTCATTCCATACTTCAGTGGAGCCGCATATGTTTACGAGCATTATGTCAGGCCTTACTTGGTTACCCGGCAAAAGACCGTTAACATATGGTATGTTCCACGAAAGAAGGATGTGTTTAGCAAACCCGATGACGTTCTCACTGCAGCAGAAAGATATATCGAGGAGAATGGTCCCGAAGCATTTGAAAAGATGATTCATCAGGTACATGTGAAACTTTCCAAACCATATGAGTAGCTAGCTCTATGTTTTTCTTTGCATGAGTCTTCTCTGATGTGAGTTTTATCTATATTTGTTTTATACAGGCTAATAGAGAAACCATGTCTAAGAGTAGCAGTTACACTTTCTACGACGACAAATACAGGTACTGATCGTGGTCGAGTTCCCGGTTTTACTTGTCTTGTTCATGGTTACCTAGTAAAAGATGGCCATGTTTATAATGTCGACCGTGTGTTTTCTAGATACTGCTTTTCTTATGTTGTGTTAGAGTTGAAGGTGTCTTTTCTGAGATCCTGATGTTTGATAACTAATGTATGTTCCTGTCCATAATTATATTAATCTTCTTTGTGCAAAAGCACCGGCGAGTGAGTGTTTGGGCAACTTCCTGAAGTTGCTAAGTATGCACACGAATCGAAAACTAACTCAAAAAAGTTTCATATTCGGGATAAAAATTCTAATGAAAACCCATTTTTACCAATTTTCGTACCGAAAACTAAGTTCACCCAAGGAATTTTACTTTTTTTCTCCGAACTCCCTCACAATTTGTTTTTTAAAAATTAATTAATTTTATGAAAAAGTTCTGTTTGGAAGGATTTGTGTTTTTTTTCTTCCTGAGTCTGCTATTCGATGGAAAAAATATTGTAAAAAATTGTTTTATTATCTATAGTATGTAACTTCTTTGTTGAAGTCTTTTTCATAACTTTAATATTGACGCTCATATTATGTTATGCCATTTTTTGTATTCCAAGAATACTCTTACAATACAAAAGGAAAATATATCGATCTAAAATTAAGAACACAAGTTTTCTTGATAATTTAAAAATATAAATAATTTAAATAAATAAAAAATTAAAAAACTATTATATTTTATCATTCGAATAAATAAAGACAAAAAAATTATTAAAACATAAAGAAATGTGTATAAATATTGTAATAAAAATATATTATATAAAAATAACCGATTATATATGTGCTTAACGTGTGTTGGAGTCGCTAGTATGAATGATAGTTTAATGGTGTGTTTGTAAATGCTTAGTTAAATCAATTCTATGTTGATTTAGTTTAAAGTTGAAAAAAGTTGTTTTAAACAAAAATATTGGTTGTTTGATATTAAAATATAAAAAAAAAGTTTAATGAACTTCAATTTATTTCAAAATCTTTCCCGCTTAACTTAAAACAGTCAAAAATATATTTGTTTTTTTACTTTAGTTTTTACCTGTTTTAGAAAAACATCCGAAACCTATTTTTTTTTTATTTATCAGAAAGCAGATAAAACACATTTCAAAAGCTACATCAACACACTACACAAGATGTGTTAAATAAACTTTTATGCTAATACTTATCTTACATAAATTTTTTATCGACCCATTTTCTTACTTATCTCAGTCTGATCATTTAACAAAGTCACACTTGGAAATTCCCATTTGCTTTTTTTTTTTTTTGATCGAGGGAGGGATAAATATTTTTTCGCCAATACCGTGAGCTGCTTCTCCTTTTACCCAAAGGCGATCAAAGCTATCTGTTCCTAAAATGTTACATAATAGACATTTTAAAAAAAATGTTACATAATATAAAGTCGTATAATACATCCTATTATTTTATTAATTTTCCAAAATAAAAGACAGCTGCAGCTGTCCTAATAAATCTAATACTCTGGTACAATAATTGGACATAGCTGGAGAGACGTCACTATCAGCTTTTGGGCCTTGAGTGAAAGAACCATTAATCATAACCAACAAGATTAATGGACAGTTTAAAAGCCCAAATATAACAAATTTTGTATATGTTAAGTACTTAGGGGGAAGATTTGCTCCCAAATATGGTGCAAAATGGTCAATTTTGTCACATTAATATCCCCAAACTATTAACAACACTTACTAATATCATTGTATGGATATCTACTATTAATTAAGTTTTTTGATATTGTAGTAGCAAAAAATGTTGTTGGCAGAGCAATTTTGCTGAAATCTCAAATTTACCCTCTCCATGTACCTTTCCTGTACAAATTTCAAAAAATCAGGTAGCAATATTTGTTGCTCTCGCAATAATCATTCTCGATTAAGAAGATGATTTCATACCATGTTAAGCTTTAAGGGATTTCATGCATTGGGACCAATTAGTTGTGAAAATTGGTCCCAATCCATGTGCACTTTCTTGCTACCTAATGACAAATTCGATGTGAATATTACACCAA
The DNA here is from genome assembly GCA_907163345.1 of Haberlea rhodopensis. Classification (NCBI taxonomy): domain Eukaryota; kingdom Viridiplantae; phylum Streptophyta; class Magnoliopsida; order Lamiales; family Gesneriaceae; genus Haberlea; species Haberlea rhodopensis. The sequence continues at coordinate 2,524,471 of CAJQUN010000031.1, read as the reverse complement.
TGTTCCACTCATAAACCAATATGCTTGCACAGCCACGACTAAGGTTGGTTACATATATAGATTTGTGTCTTTTAATGTTTGGCATTCCACTAACATAATATTTATTCATCTCACACACAAATATATCTATCTATCTTTGGTATATACGTATGTATAGATGTATACAAGGGCGGAGCCACATAAAGCCAAGGCCTCCCATGCAAAAAATAATAATTAATAATAATTTATTATCATTATCCTAAATTTTTTTAAAAAAACGAATTGCATTTTACCTTCCAAAAAATGTAGTTTTCCCCTCAAAAAGTATATTTCCCTTCTAAAATTATATGTTGACCCCCTAAAATTTTTTTACCCGCCACTTTTTATGTAATATATTTTGCTCCCTATATAAAAAGTATGCATCCGCCATGGACGTATATATAAATCATAGCACTTATGCATGCGTTTTTTGGATGCAATTTTTTCCTTTAGTCGATTGCTATGGGAAAGAAATTAAAATTCTTTTATGAAATTGAGGAAATTCTCAAAAAATTTGAGATTCACCTCCACCCAATTGGCAACATGAGAGACAAATAACTAGAGTTTTAGAGTCTTTTGCTATTTTTGGAGGATCAAATGAAACTATTTAATGAGAAATTGTTGGGTATGTGTGAGCGTCAACTGCCTCTACTATGTCATGTGACAATTTATATGAGATTTTTTTTTTGGGACGGGTAAATATTTTTACGTCACATGTGAAACTCGATACTGAGTCACTATTAAAGAGAAGATAGTTGTTTTACCAACTAGGCTAGACTCGCAGTTTGTTCAATCTATATGAGATATAGTTTTGCACGTAGACCATCAAATATAATTTTTGATACCCTTGATAATTTTTGTGTAACAAAGTTATGTTAAAAGTTATGGAATATTATAATAAACCAATTCAATAAAGAAGGGAAAAAGAAAAAAAAACTGAATATTCAAAATCGAATATATATCTTAATATAATTTATCTTAGCCACTCAGAACATGGATAACTGCGTCGTTGGATGTTGCACGTGGACCACAAGTTTTTTACATTTTTTTAAATACAAATTTATATTAATTTAGGTGTCCCACCTGAAAACTGACGTTACTTCCTTTTTTTATGAATAAAATAAACATTGAAAAAAACGATTACAAGAACATTGCGAGGACAGAATCACTCGATCACACCAAAAAAAGTAAACAAGACACAGTTTAAGGAGGGTCACTTGAGATCGGTAATCTCGATGGCACGATGCATTCTGGTGAATGATCGTGAGGGTTGTTTGACTTCCCCTGAGGAGGGATTGTCGTGTTTTGGAACCATGGTAGTTCTTGTTGGATAATTCGATAGCCTTCCTGTTTTATGATTGTTGAATCCCAGGATAAACGAGGGATGGCCAGGATTCGGATTTGTTTAGTGTCGTGACTGACACGTGTGACGGGAATGCAATTGATTGTTCTTGCATGTCCTTTTGAGAACTTGAGACCTTGTGGAGTCTCGATTGTGTGTTTAAACCAAGATGTGATCTTCTTGGAACACCCGGATGTGAACATCTTTAGAGGTGTGTTTGGTGTTGATCGGTAGCAATGAATTGCCCGATCCGGGTTGCAATGTGGTGCAACTACTCCTTTGATGGAGACGGGTTTGGAACGGAAGTCGGTTATGGTTAGGTGCACTATTGTGTACTGGTGGTTCCCTTGGCAAAGAGGTATGTTTAACATCGTGGGCTAGATCGTAGAAATATCCTCGAGGCGATATCTATTTTAGAATCACGAATGATTCGTTTGGTTAGCAGTTATGGTTGGCTGACTGCTTTGAAACGGTTGGCATTGGGATGTGCTGACATTCTGTTGGTATCGTAACGGTTTGGGAGGTTATCCCATTCCAGGTTTTGGTGCGAGGTTGGTGTCCTCGCGGTTGGCGTGTCATTCCTGATATGTTCATGATTCGGCGATGTAAATCCGTTTAGATTTTGTAATCGCGGCAATACGTGGAGTACGTACGCCGTGCAAATTTCGAGGACGAAATTTTTTTAGTGGGGGATAATTGTGATGCCCGGGGATTAATAGTGTTAAGCCCGGTGTGGTAATAATCCTTAATGGATTATTGATTGTGGCAATTAGGAATTAATTGCGGTTTTGGGTCTCCCGAGGTTGTTAAACCGGGCATTTGGGATCGTTGAATCCAAAGGTTGATATTGTATTCTCATTTTGGTGGAAAACTTATGAGTTGGTTTTTGGTGGGACTTAGAGTCCGGGGTGCTTTATGTTGGGGCTGGTATGAGGATTTGATGTTGGAGAGAGAGTTTTTGAAAACAGATGATCTTTAATGAATCATTATGTATTTGTGGTGGTATTGGTATGTTGGGACGTTTTTGCTATATATACCAGTTAGACTCGAGATTTCCGTCATTTTTGCACGGAATCACTTCTCTCTCTCTCCTCTCCCCCTCTTATCGTGCCAACCCCCTTTTCCCTAACCCTCATCCTTTCTCTTTGGAGAAAAATGACCGGAGGCTCGGTTTAGGAGCCGGATTCTTCAAAGATAAGTTGGTAATCTCCTCCCCCTCACTTTTATCTTCGTTTTGATTGTGTTTTGGTTGAATTTGGTCTAGTTTTGGGTTTGGGTTGGTTTGGGTGATTTTGGTGAAAATCATAAAAATCTTTTGGGTTTGTTTTAATTCGAGTTTAACACCCTTGTTGGAGGTTCTTGTGTGTAGTTTTGTTGTGGTTTTGAGTTGGGAGAAGTTGGGGTGTGATTGGTGAAGGTTTTAGGCTTTTGAAAATGGTGATTTTCGTGTTGCAGGAAGTAGCGATCGATCGCCTGTGGCGAGCGATCGATCGCCCGCTGGCAGTAGGCTTTTCAGCAAGGTAGCGATCGATCGCTACTTTTGAGCGATTGATCGCCTCGCACCAGTAAGGTCTGGCGATCGATCGCTATATCGAGCGATCGATCGCCAAGGGGGCTAGCGATCGATCGCCCGGTATAGCGATCGATCGCCAGCAGGTGAATTTTTGTTTTCTTGGCTTTTTCGTGGGATTTTGGATTTGCGACTTAAATGGTCGGCTTTCTGGGCAATGTTCACATTTCCAATGGGAATGCTAGACTTTTTAATGGTTTGGTTGGAGCCAAGTTAAATTAAACGAAACTCTCGGTTGAGTTTTTGGCTATCTTTTAAACGTTTTAAATGGAATATTTTTGGGTATTATGCATGCCTAGCCGGTGGCTTTTATTTTGGTAATCGTCATGGATTGACGATGGGTTTAGAGGTTGTGAACGTGCGTGGGCACGTGGTTGCATACTTATGCTTGATTGTGAGTTGTTTATGTGTTTTAGCACATATTTCTCGATGCATGGAACTCAAGCAAGGTTTGGCTTGGACTACGGAAACTTAATGCACGTGTAACGTACGAGCATGACCTTAATTATATTATTGCAATTATTGTGCATGAGATTGATGAATGGTAAGGGTTATTAGTCGATGCTTAGTATATTGTGCCTTGCATAACTTGGTTAATGGAAACGGGACTGGGTTGTGTTATGTTGATCGGTCTTATGTATTGTTTGGTGCCGCTTTGGAGCGAGCAATTGTCGGGATGTGGTCGCTATGGAGCGAACATTGGTAAGTGATGCCTCTACTTTTGAGTGGGCGAGGAAATGTGACATTTGGCTAGATATCTAGGATATCTGTATTTTATTCCTCTATCGATATTGAATTGGATTAGGGATATAGTTAATCAGTGTAATGATTAACTGGATATTTGGAATTTGATGATTTTGGTTGTTTTGAGAACATGAACAATACAGTGAGATCCCGGATGAGGATGATGTCATCCTGGGAGTATCATTTAAATTCTTGGCAATTACATTTTTGTAATTTACGAATTATATAATTGTGATTATTGGTTTGGTGGTATTGATATGCTCACCCCGTGTGGGTGCTATCTCTGTTGGGGCAGGTGAAACATGTACAATGGTAGCTCTGGAGCTGTGATCGAGCTATGAATTGGAGGTGATTCCAGGATCGAGACACCGGAGCTTATGTGGAGCTGGATATTGTGTATGCCCTTTTTATACATTACGTACACATAGGTTTATTCGATGCTCGTGTGTGGGCAATAATTATGTGTATACGTGTTGTATAAAGAGGCATGAGCCTTTCTCTTTTCATTATATGTGTGAGCAATCAACTAGGGAATTGTTAGATGAATTGAGATTGTGATTAGTGTATTACATAGGCGCATGATGTGTTAAATGATCTTAATTTGGGAAATCGGATATTGCATGGAATGGAATAGATGAAGCAAGAAAATTTTATAGGTGGTATTGTGTGACACGTTTACATGTAGTTTCCCTTTACACGTGATTGAATGCACCAAATGCATGGCTTAATGCACTAATTGTGGGTTAAGGGCACGGGGGTCCTTACATCCGAGGCCCAAGTTTGGCAGTTTCAGCTCTAATAATCATACCTAGGTGATCCCAGATGATCCACGCAGCCACCGAGATTCCTGCAACAAAGGAAGAGTCGACATTAATTTTGAGTTTGCCAAAAATAGGGGCATACCATACCTTTTGCAAAGCTTACTTGGGTTGCGTCAGATGAACTTGAGAATTAAAGTGATCCGCCATTTTAGTCTTAATACACCGGATAAGGGATTGCATGTTAACTTCCCTAGTGTTCACGCGTATCCCATTGCGCAGACTCCAAATTTTCTCCATAGCACAGACTGAATAAATCAAGAATTCAAGGCAACTCGGACGGTCCAAAGGGCTATTCTCTCCGTGGATTAAGAAATCCAACCAAGTCTCAAATGGTTTACCTTCGAACACATTTAACTTGAAGTTCCATTTAGATAGATACCAAATTTGTTGAGCAACGGGGCAATATATAAATTGGTGCTCGATAGTCTCCTCCTGCTCATTGCACAAGAGACACCCAGATTCCTCTATATGGAACATTTTTCCGAGATGCGTCCGAGTAGGTAAAGCATTGACAGCTAATTTCCATAGGAAAAACTTATGGTGACCATGAACTTTAAGCTTCCAAATAGCAGATTTCTTGGCCACGCTAGTCGGGTCAGAATTAACGAACTGTGGGCTTGATCGGTTAAATAAGCGTTTTTGGTGGAGAAGACTCATTTACTCAAGGGAGTCCACACCAGAGCATTGTGTTCCATTGAAGGAAGAAGCCGAACGCGCAGAATCACATTGCGAACCTCAGAATCAAAAAGGGAGTCCAGTAGGGTAAAGTTCCAGGTAAACTGGCCCGGCAGCATGAAAGATCGAACCTTAGAGTACTTAATAATCGTTCTATAGTCAAGATGATTGTAAGGTAGTTTGAAGCAGGAAAGCGTAGGTATCCAAGGGTCTTCCCAAGTGCGAACGTTAGAATCCATTCCAATTTTGTAACCTTTGACAATGAGCTCCCTAGAATGGATAATATCCCGCATAATCCAGGAGCAACCGGAGAAAGATTTAGGGGAGTCCAAAAAATTCCAGTTACCTATATATTTACCATGGAGAAGATTTAGGCATATATTATCTCACGGATCCCCGCAGAGGGCCCAAGCAAGTTTGGACACTAAAGCTCTTTTAAAATCCGAAGTGCGGCGAAAGCCCAAGCCATCCGCTTTTTTAGGGGCGCATATTGAGTCCCAAACAATGAGGTGGATTTTACGGTGGTGTTTAGAGTCACCCCACCAAAACATACGGATCGTAGAATCAATCGCCTTAGAGATGGACATCGGGAGGATATTGGTAGACATGTGGTAACCGGAGCCGCTTGAACCACTGCCTGGATCATCGTCTCACGACCTGTCTTGGAGAGATGACGGGACTTCCAGGAAGCTAATCTAAGTGTGAAGTGATCCAGAAGACCGTTAGATGCTTCTTTTCTGGATTTTGGTTTGCAAAATGGTTTACCCAAATGTTTAAGTTATGAGGGCATTCCACAACCCCAGGGTTTTCAGAATCTGATGTTTAAGTGTCTGAGGAGTATTACGGCTGAAGTGGATAACAGATTTTTCAATATTACCATTAAGGCCAGACCACGTTTGGAGAGTTGTAAGGGTGTCAGCTAAGGCATACGCTTCCTCCACAGTAGCTTCCGTAAAAATAATGAGATCATCGGCGTACATAATATGATTAATCCAAGGACATCGGCGACCGATTTTAACATCCTTCAGAGAGCCATTGATCACCTTCGATTCAAGAATACGAGACAAGATCTCAAAATAGATAATGAAAAGCGAAGGTGAGAGAGGATCACCTTGGCGAATGCCATGAGATGGGTTAAAGAACCCATAAGGGGACCCATTAATCAAACGGAGAAGGAGGGCATTGAGATACAGTTATGGATCCAATTAATGAAGATCTCCGAGAAACCAAGATTCTTCATAATGGTGCAAAGAAGGGGCCATTCTATATGGTCATAAGCTTTAGCCATATCAATTTTAATAGCCATGAAATTTTTTTTTTTACCTTTTTTCGTCTTCAAGTAATGCATGATCTCATGAGTGATAACACAATTGTCCACAATAGATCTCCCAGGAATAAATGCCATTTGGAGAGGAGATATGATCCAATGAAAAAGGGGTTTAAGCCTATTGGAAATAATTTGGAAATCACATTATATATAATGTTGCAAAGACTAATATGCCTAAAATCTTCAACTCTAGAAGCCGACTCATTTTTAGGGATAAGGATCAGAAATGTATGGTTACAAGCCTTTAGGAGCAAACCTTAGTGAAGAAATGCTGAACCGCTTTGGTTGTGTCAGTGCCAGTGGTATTCCAAAAATGTTTATAGAAGAGAGGGGGGAAATCATCTGGTCCAGGGGATGAGCTCGAATCCATAGAGAAAACACAATTTTTTATCTCATCCGGAGAGGGAATTTCGCACAAAATGTTGTTCTCCTCGTCCGAAATCATCTTAGGAAACAACTCATTCAGGTTATCAGGAAATGGAGGAGGAGAGTTCTTGAACTTGGAGTAAAAAAGATTCTTGAAATAATTGACAAATATGGAGCCAACACCATCCCAAGTTTCAATCAGGGAATCATCAAATAACTTAATGGAGCGAATGCAGTTACCCTTACGACGACCAAGAGTAGATATATGGAAAAACCTAGTATTAGCATCACCGAACTTAAGCCAATAGATTCTCGATTTCTGTCTCCACAAAATGTTTTCCCGCTTGAGGAGAGATTCCAGTTTAGCTTGAAGACATGTTTCCTTACGGATGTTGTCAGAGGATTGAGAATTCGCCTGAAGGAAGTCAATCGCTTTCGTGGTATCTTTGATATTAATAGGAAGAAATCCAAAGGAATTACGATTTCAATCTCTGAGGTGATTCTTGGTATTGGTCAATTTTTTCATCAGTTTGAACGGAGGGTTACCGAGAACATGAACACCCCAAGCTTTGGTAACGACTTCAAAGCAGTCCGGAGCCTGGAGCCACATTTGTTCAAAATGGAAAGGTTTCGGGCCCGAGATGACGTTGGGGGTAGTATAAATGAGTAATGGCTTATGGTCCGAATTGAGTGCGGTAAGATGAGAAACAACAGCCTTAGGGAAAGCAAGAAACCAAGACTCAGTAGCCACAACTCGGTCTAACCTCTCTTGAATATTGTGAATACCAACCCTCTTGTTATTCCGGGTGAAAGGTTGTCCAACAAAGCCCAAGTCTAACAAGTCAAGGGAATCTAAATTACTCTGCAAATTATAAGAAGAGTTAGGCTCAAAAGGGCGACCACCCTGATTTTCACATTGAGCCACAATAGCATTGAAGTCGCCCGTAACCAACCACAGGTCATAGAAAGACGCCGACGAATTCTCCAGCTCCTCCCAGAAAACAGACTTTAAGGATTGGTAGGGAGAACAGTAAACAGTAGTAAGGATGAAAGAGCTGACAGGATTGGGAGACTGATCAATGGTAGAATGAATGATCCAAGGAGAAGAGTAAACAATCGAGAGATTGATCGTGCCATCCCAGGCCAGACAAAGGCCGTCTGCACGGTTAGACGAAGGAACACAGAAACTATTAGTGAGTTTAGTAGCTGAAAGGATTTTAAAAACACTTGATTGACTTGGGATTTAACTTCACAGAGAAAAATGAGGGAGGGAGAATGAGCTTTGAGAAGAGCCGCGAGAGCTCGAATGGCCGAGGGGTTGGACATCCCCCGGCAATTCCAGATGAGAAGCTTCATGATTACTCCTTTAGCTCTCCCGGGCTAGGAATATCATAATCAAAAAGTTCAGATAGTTGGACAGATGAGGCCAATGGTGCGATTGTTTTGGTATCTTTTTTGGGAGATAAATGTTCAACCTCAATTTCTTGAGTGATAATTTGGACTATCTACAAAAACGGAGGATTTTCCTTTCGCTGGATTTAGTATCTATACCAGATGGAGGGTTAAGAGAAATCGCGTCGTCCTGATTGATCATAACCGTGGGAGAGCGAAACATGGGACGAGATTTATATTCTTGGGAAGTCGATAATTTGATTTTCTTAAACGGCTGGTATGAGATGTGAGGCATAGGTCTTTTCAAATTAATTAATCCCGTCTCCATTGTTAGTGCTTCAACAAAGGGCAGAAGATGTTGAGTTTCAGAATTTTGGGGATCATCCGTAACTGGAATTATATCAATCTTAGGCTCATTCATTGAAGGAGTACCCCACTCCATACCATGTTTAGCTTTGTGGCAGAGTTGGGTTGGTAGAGTAATATGCGTACAAGGATCGATCTGTTTTAAACCCGGGCTAATGCTCTGTTTATCAGGTACATTAGATATGAAGGGTTCTTTGAACTTCCGGCCATCGGAAGGTGTTGGAGACATCATATTTCCTTGAGGGATATGCTCGGCAATTGCGTTCAAGTTATTTGAATTGATCACGGAAATAGGAGGGGAAATAAGTTCCTCATTAGTCGACTCAAGATTTGTGGCTATGGATGTATGAATATTCTTATTCAGAGCAGGAGTAAACATAGTCGGAGGGATCGGTTGGGGAGAAGAGTAGTAATAGGGATTACGCCGACCAGCTGGAAGCGCACGAAGCAAAGGTCCAAAGGGGAGATTGTCTGGTTTCGCATCCGGATCTAACACACTGCATAACTCAACACTATGATTCACACATCCACAATTATACAAAAATCAGACAATCTTTCATAGCAAATATCGATATTCAGATTACGGGAGGCCGAAATATTGATTAAAATGTTACTCTTGAGAGGCTTCGCCACTGGAATCTCCACTCGAACACGTAGGGAGGGACGCCACTTCTTGGCTTCAGAAGATATGCCATCCGCCAGGTAGGTGCTGATGTGATTTCCTAAGAGCTTGGCCACCTCCTTAGTCATGAAGTTCACTGGAATATTAGAGTCCTGGATCCAGAATATCACCGATTCGAAGTTGAGTGCTTGGAAGGCTAGATCTGGAGGCCAAATTTGAAGCAAGACCAGAGATCCTTTGAAGTTCCATGGGGAGATTGACATGATTTTCTCCACATCAGATTTGTTGGAGAAAATGAAAGCCATGGAGTTTGAATCCATGAGATTCACCATGACTTGGCCACGAGGCGCCCAGGCTTTCAGCAAGGTTTCCTTAGCTGCCAAGAGATTGGGTTTGGGGTAACAATGACGCGCCGCAACAGCAAAGGATGAGGGTTCGATGGGTGTTGGCATTTCTGCGTCTAGGTTAGAAATGTGAGTTTCCAGATGGGTAACGTTAGGGTTATCAGCATCCATGGGGAGATAAAGCCTAGGAGAACAAAAGGGCTGCAGACGGAGAGAAGCCGGAGAGGACGGCGGAGAAAACACGAGGCGGGGACTGGGAAAACACAGGATGAGAACTACTCTCCAGAGGAGAGAGAACAGAGGAAAAAAAAAGACTCATTGTGTCACAGATGCTGAAAAAACTGACGTTACTTATTATGTACAAATTAGGTAATGTTTTGGATTTTTTTTAAAAAAAAATATCCAAAAGTTTTTATCGTCCCTCAAAAATAGGTAAAGACAGCATAAAGAATCATGAGATGATTTTGGTTGCTTTAAGTTGAATGATGACAATTTTATAATAAATTGAAGTTCATTAAACTGTGTTTTTAGTTTAATATTTTTGATTAAACTTAAGTTTTTTTTAACTTTAGATAAAAGCAATATAGATGTGTTTTAAATAAGCATATTGTCACGGGCTCAGAGTTTTAGCGCAGACAACAACCCGTGCGGCGACCTCGGATTCCCATAACTCCGAGGTTAAGCCATATTCCATCTCCGATGCATACTGGTTTCGCCCTCCCATAAGCTCATCAGGGAAGCGGGAACAACTCCCAACCAATCTAGTGTCTAGAATGCTCGTCCTTCCGTCCTAGTCAGGTCCAAGACCAGCAACAAGCTCCCCAAACTCAATTGGGTCGGCATGCCTAAGTCAGAGCAGACGACCATCTAAGACACGTACTCGACTCTATGAGCCGTCCCGCAATCCCACAATCCCACATTATAACCAACCAACAAGCATCTCGCGCATGTCTATATGTCACGATATTTGGTGCGTGATAATATACATACATAACCTTGGTAAAAAACATATCAGATCATTCTGTTTGATGTTTCTAATTAATGAATCAAAAACAGTATGCTAAGGACAAGGATAAAAGGTTACTACCTTAACACGTGGAAACATATGAACTGGGGTTGCCTTGATCCAACTCTCAAAACTCTAATTCCTCTGTTAATTCAACTCTAATATAGAGCCTATAATTCTTTTTTTGATGGGAGACTGTTATTACAATAAAAAATCAAAAGCCCAAAAACCAAAGAACTGGGTATTTCTCTGTAAAAATTTATCATATAATTCCCCAATAGATCATAGTGCCTTAATTTATTTTTAAAATGAATATGTGATACGATCATACAAGGCTTTGATAATGACTATGATCAACCAGAACATGAATACTAAAACCCAAGAAGTTAGCAGTTGCTACTGAAGTGGGATCAAGGTAAAATCACAAGTTGGATAAACTATTAAAGATTCTGCACATTTAAAAAAAAAAAAAAGGGAGGGAGAAATTCGGGTCAGTACTGGTTGAAAAAATATTTTTCGACCCAGGCTACCAAAAAAAGTTGATTTCATATAAGTCCATTTCATGTTGAAATAACAAAAATAACCCTACATAGTTACGTGCACCGCCTACCACTACACGCGGGATATAACGTGCATTGTCAACCGGTGCACAGATGATATTACGCGCACCGCCTACCTTGTTATGTCCTCGTTATTTATTGTGTGCACCGCTTGTTCTCTCCTCACTATTGCGTGCACCACTTGAATTCTCCTCGTTATTGTATGCACCGCTTGCTTGCATTGTTATAATACATTAACCTAAGTAGAGTGAGCCACCAAACTTCATATGGAGGAACCACTGTGTTCGACCGCCGAACCCGCCGGCAAAACTCAATACCCTGGTGAAAACAATGAATATAAATGCAAGAAAAGAGGAAGAAATATTGTAACTAAGCATCTGATGATATACAGTGCCTGAGAATGCAGAGAAGGGGGAAATGGGTCTTCGGAATTCGTCAGTCGAGGAAGAAGTCACGCATTTGGCTAGGAACTTATTGACACATTGAAGAAAGTCCAGCAGGCTGCGGCTATGACGTAACTGCACGCGGGCGATCGGGGCGATGGTTTCTTGGGATTGACTGTTGCCCGCTCCTCCGTCCACGGTGCTGGAGTTGCGCAGAGCAGCTGTAATATTGAATAAATGGAAGAACAAATGGAGGAGAGAGAATGAGAATTTGGGTTTCTGCTACTACTCAAACCTAGTTTTTTTTTTAAAAGCGTATGTTAGGGTGAATAAACGACTTGTTAGATAAAAGACGGAAGAAAATGGATTTATTTGAACAAAGTTTCTTGCAAAGCGAATTTGTACGGAATGAAATTTTTTTACCAGATTTAGTTGAAAATGTTTCTGAATGTGGCACATATTCCTCAAGAACTATTCATTCAGGGACCCTATCAAAGAATGAGCCCACATAATTCCAACTATTCACATTAAGTACATTTATGGGTCAGACTTAACTCACAATATTAAAAGGGGTAAGTCCGATCCAAATGAGATGTTCCGCCTAACTCGCGGTCCAAATGGGTTCAGCCCGATGCGTGCCTCGGGTTGGGGCGAGTCAAACCTTCGAAAATATAAAAAAATAAAAAATAAAAAAACTGTGAAATAATGGGATTATGAAAATGCTCAGGTAATCTCTATGGACGAATGTTTTTTTATCTGGTAAGAACAAATACCAGTAAAGATCGAAGAATTAGGACGCGTGATTGATAGCAAGATTAGGGCCGGAGGGGTTGATTCTTGACTTTGGTATTTTGAAATGGCTAATGGAGCAGCCAATGAATTCTAGTTTGACGCAGCAACAACAAAAGATTTCTGAAACTGGAAGTGCTGCCATAGCCTAAATGGCAAAGTTGTTGACCCGATTTAAAAGTGGAAGTAAGGATTATAGGCTTTGGTTCATTGGAACTGCAACATATGAGACTTATTTGAGGTGTCATGTAAATCATTCAACCATGGAAAATGATGACCATTTAAAAAAGAAAAGATAACCCGCAGGCCAACTCACAACCCAATGGGTTTCCCGTAGAGTCCCGCCTCAAAAAAATCCTGAGCCAACACCACTATTTGGCTGGTCGGGTTGAGCTAACCCGACAAACCTGTCCCAAATTGACACATCTACCCACCGCCAATCTTCATGGCGCCAGCTATTCCTACTACTAATTACATTAAATTATATGAAGAAGAGTGATCAACCTGTTGCTCATTGATGAATTGGTACTCAATGGTTAGGTCAATCTCCAACAGGTGGGCCTTACCACCTGAGAACACCTGTATCTGTTCAGATATGGGCCCCTCACTAAGCCCAATTACCAGGCATACCCACTCCAAAGAACACTTGAAAATCTTGAGTCATATTAAAAAGTTGGGAAAATTTCGGGCCGGTATTATTTGGTAAAAGATTTTTCGGCCTAGTCACCCCAAAAAAATTTCTTTCAACTAGGTCCAATTTTGGTCAAAATGACCAAAATAGTCTTCTGCCTTCCTTGGATCAAATCCTTCAACATTAAAACCCTAGTCTCCAACCCTCACATCAGCCACATGTTCCAACCACCAACGCCGTTGTCGGAAGTTGTCGCTCCTCCCATGGTGTCGGAGCTGCGCGCACTGGTCAAACGAAAATAAAAAGGTTGTGCAAGAAGACAAAATCATCGCATTCTTCTATTTATCATCTATTTACCGATTTTATTGATTTTGTTTTATATTTCTTATGAATTTCAATTTTTTTGTAATGTCTGTACGTAGATTTTTAATGTGAAACGTAAAAGTATAACGTATTTGAATTGTTCGATCAAACATATGAATAAAAATTTTATATTTATTATCAGTTTCAATTTTATTGTAATGATTGTTTGTAGATTTTTAATGTAAAACTCAAAATTATAATGTATTTGAGATGTTCGATCAAATTGTTTGAATAAAAATTTTGAGAATGTAATGATATTGAAACCATTGGTGCATGTAATTTACATGCACCGGCAGTTCATGAGTCTATCGGTGCATGTAATTTACATGCACCGATAGACTCAGTGGTGCATGTAATTTACATGCACCGGCAGTTCATGAGTTTCAATTTTAATTTCAATTTAGATTAGTCATAAAATATAGATTAAATAAATCAATAACAGCCGTGTTTGATGCACGCTTTTGAATGAGAGAGAGAAGTGAATCGATCCTATTTTCAACTCACTCTCCCACTATATTGTCAAATAAGGTAGAAAGTGGAGTTTAGATGATTTGTGTGCAACAAATGATCATTCAATAAAATTTAAAACTTGCTCAACTGTCCCACGCTTAAAATCACCGAAGCATGACGTAAAAAAAAAACCTACTGATGGCCAAGTTGAAAGGTACAAATAGTCATACTATGTCATGAGGACTATCGGTGCATGCAAATGTTGAGTCCACCGATGCATGTAATTTACATGCACCGGTAGACTTCGGTGCATGTAATTACATGCACCGGTAAATGTTGCTTGCTTGTTGATCTTATAACAAATTAAAGATACAATATACTGGTGATGAAGACCTGAAAGGACCTTATACTCTCTCCTCGCTTGTACAAAAGAGTAAATGATACTAATTTGAGAAACAATGCAAATTTTGAGTCTACCGGTGCATGTAATTTACATGCACCGGCAGACTATAGGTGCATGTAAATTACATGCATCGGTAAAATTTTGAGTCTACCGGTGCATGTAATTTACATGCACCGCTCAGTTTTACATGCAATGCACTAGTAATTTTACATGCACTGCATGAATCGATTTTAACATGCACCCCATGAGTCGATTTTAACATGCACCGCTCAATTTTACATGCATCGCATGAATAATTTTACATGCACCACATGAGTAATTTTACATGCACCACATTAGTAATTTACATGCATCTCATTACTCAATTTTACATGCATCCATGTGTGATTTTACATGCACCGCTCAATTTTTTACATGCACCGCTCAATTTTACATGCACCACAAGAGCCAATTTTTACATGCACCGCTTAATTTACATGTACTGCATGAGTCAATGTTTATATGCACCGCTCAATTTACATGCACCGCTCAAAAATATATAGATATATATCTGATGTTATGTAGGACCAATACAAGAAAATAGATGTTATGTAGTTGGCTAACATGCCGATATCATTTCTGACAGGAATGAACTTCGATCCCATCTCGGTATAGAAGGATTTGGATTTTTGATTTCATCAGTCCAAAAAATATTTTATTTTAAAATATTTGAGGATGTTTCTTCAAATTCCTCTGGAATACAAGAAATTTACTTTATATGAGAATACCAAAGTTGATAGAAGAAGACGGCTCATACAAATCTTAAAAATATGCTAATTTATCCCTATGACTATATCCATCTTGTAGACTCCTCTGCGGAAAGCAAAACGCTAACACCAACCAAATAACAAATTGAAAGCAGTAACCCAACGAATTAAATCTGCAAAACCAAGAACGAAACACAAGTGACTGTGATTACTTCCGCAACTGACGGTCTTAAATCTGTTCAAACGGTGATTAAGAGCAAGTCGCCTGGTTTATCCAGAGAACTAGACGTCAACCATGAAACGTTGTCAAATCTTGATGTACCGGAGCAGCCAGTGGCCATGGTAACCAAAACCAATCGGGAAGACGACGATGGAGGTGGGATGAAGAGGAGAGTTAGACAGTCGCTGTCGATATTGAGAGGCGCAAAGAGGAAGATGTTGGTGAACAGAGCGACTCTCGAAACGTAAATAGGGCCTGGATGAGCAGGATTAGGGTTTTGATAAAAGGGGTATTTTGTCATAATTAATGGACTAATTTGATTAGGGTTTAAAAAAATAGACTTAGTTGAAATAACTTTCTTATAATATGTATTTTTTTGTTAAGAAAATAATTTAGGTGATTTAGTTGAAAGAATTTTGGAAGTTGGTACCTTCTTGTAATTTCCTCTAAAAAGTTTCCGATTACTAAAAACAGTAATAAATCAAAAATATCATTTTGTCTGGATGAAATATTTGTCATAGTTTTTCATTAGGAACAATTAATGATCCTTCAAGATATATCAATTGTTAAAAAGTTAGATTTTTTGTGGAATAAAACGACTATATAATATCATTTTATATTACATTTTCGAAATTAAATAAAGGTCAAAAAATAGTTAATGTTTTATTAACATTAAATTTTATTTTTGCTCCGCCCAATAAGAATCTAATTTCATTACATATATGCAATTTTAGTCATATCTATATTCTATACTATAAAAAAAATAGTGTATAAGCACGCGATACGTGCAACATATGACTAGTATGGATGATAATTCCAGCTAGGGGTGTAAAAGAACAGAATCGAGCCGAATATGCAGAAAATTTTAAGGTTTGAATTTGGCTCGAAATAGTTATATTCGTGTTCGAATTCGATTCGAAGTTCGAATAATTTCAAAAATTTGGCTCGAGTTCGGCTCGAATCAAAGTTCGAGTTCGAGTTCGGCTCGAATTAAAGTTCGAGTTCGAGTTCGGCTCGAAAACGTCCGAACATGTTCGCTAGCTATTCGAATTATTGCTCGAAAATAAATACCCGAAAGGTTCGAAATATATTTATTTAATATATAATTATATTATATTAATAAAATTTTAAAGTTCGCGAGCGGCTCGCGAACTATCAAAAAAAGTAAGTTGGGCTCGAATTCGGCTCGAAAAAAGTTCGAACATGTTCGAGTTCGGCTCGAATTCGAATCAAATATTTATCGAGCCGGCTCGAAAAGTTCGTTAACATGCTCGATTCGTTTACACCCCTAATTCCAGTCCACAGTCAAAAGGTTGAATTGCCTCACGGTATCATATATATAAACTTTCCCAAACTCTAGATTCATCATATTAATCGCACAAAATTTAGGATCTCATCAAGAATAGGAAAAATATTTTAAACAAAAAGAAGAAAAATAAAATTTAAAAATCAAGCCTCACGTGCATGCTTTACACAACCAATTAAACAACACCGAGTTGGCGGCAGATTTGTAATCATTCAAGAATTGTGGCTTGTTCCATCGTGCCGATCGTTGCCGCCGCCGTGAGACCCAGTTGATGGAGATTCCGACAATCCTGATCCGCCACCACTTCGATAAGGATTAAGCCCCGCAAGAAGGCCACCTAATTGACCTTCACCCAAACCATTACCACCACCTCCTCCTCCGCTACCTCCTCCCCCACCTAACTGTTGACCAGGCATCAGCGCCACCGGCGTCGTAAAATTCATGAAATGTAGCCCACTAGACATGGTTCCTCTATACAAAGCAGCCGCGGCTGCAGTGTTGTTATTGATGTTAACCGGAGGAAACGTCCAAATTGGATCGCCGCTCATCCAAAAATTGGCCGGAATTGAAGAGTGGCTCGCCGGCATCGTCCCTGTACTTGACTGCAACAAATAGCTTCCAATATGGTGGTGCTGTGGATGCTGCAATAATTCATGCTCCGCCCTTCGCTTCCGGGCCCCTAAACCTTCCTCCGTTGTCTCGGTCGGTAAATCCAGGGAATTACTCTCACGCATTTCTTGCTTCGTGTGCATCAAACTAGGGTTTAAGTTCCCCGCCTGAAAATTCAGCAGAGTCGTTGAAGAAATCTCCGGGGACAACCCAATGCTTGGAAATATCCCACGGCGTTGTTGAAGATTGTAATTTTGATTGAAATACTCAGATCTCAATTGAGAAGGCACAGACATGCTTGAACCCGAGCTGCGTAGAGAGATATTAAGTGAATTAAAGTTCGCTGGAATGGTGCCGGTTCCAGTGGCGGCGATGACGGACGGTTCTGCCTGTTGCAACAGCCATTCAATGGTTTCACCGTCGGACTTGTGACCCAATTCCCGAGTGAGTTGGAAAACCCTAGCTGCACATAGAGCCGGCATGCGGATGCGCCGTCCACGGCCGTCGACTTTGGTGTGGCGATCTTTGGTTGATGTTCGCTTGGGTAGTATCTTCTTGGACGCTTCTGCGGCGGCGACTTGGAGGGTGGAGGATGGTGTTGTTGATCGTGGGGTGGTGGAGCTAGGGTTTGCGATGTCATCGGTGGGGATGGCGAGGGAAGGGTAGGCGGAGCTTGTGGAGCAGCCGGCGACGGTGTCATCTTCTTTCTTTTCAAGTAACTGAAAGGGGAAGTTGTGGCGGCTGTGGTGGTGATAGTGGAGATGATCATCGCCTCCCTCCATGGTCGCCGTAGAGATATATTCCAAACAAATTAAACCCCACTTCCTATATTATGGAAATACACCCTTAATTCAATTCATACAAGTACATATCTTTTCTGAAAAAAAATAATCATAAAATGGGCGAGGAAGAAAGTTTTTTTGGTTCAATAGAGAGAGAGAGTGAGAGGATAAGGGAGGAGGAGAAGCTTTAAGCAACAAAGATAATGAGTGGGAATTATATGGAGTGCCCTTTAAAAAATAAAGAATTATATAAAAAAACTGGCATATAAGAAAATAAGAAAACGAGTGCTTTTGCATGGTTTTATATGTGCGGGGGCGGAAAATACTTGTATAGATTCGGTATGGGTTTTATTTACTGACTAATTCAATATGATTGGTCTAAATGATTGATATGTTAGTTTATTTATTTTTATTTAAAATTTGTTGTGTATTAATATTGAGTTGGTGTATAAATATAGCCTAAATCGGGTGCATAAAAGTATTTCCCTATGTCGGTGATGTGAGCAAAGATATTTTTGTAAAACAATTTGTTGTATGCTATTTAAAAGTTTGCAAATAAATATTATAATTGTGTTTTCAGGATATAATTTTGTTGTTAATATAGGATTGCATTTGTTTGACATAGACCCCCCCCCCCCCCCCCCCCCCCCCCCTTGGTTTTTCATATATTTTTGACAAAAATCCCTTTGCTGAAATGAACAAGAAAGATTATGAAGAAAAAATTGTGATGATTCTGAAATTATATACCCATGTATGTGTGTATATTTTACCTATATAGTAAGTGTGAAGAGGTTTACTATTCTAATGAATAGCATTACAAAAAAAAAATTAGATTTCTTTTTTTGTTAAATAATTTTTTTTGATGCTCGGGTTTGGCTGAATCGATTAGAAAAAATTATATCTTAATCATTTGTTGATGCGCTCAACTTCAAATGTTATTTTTTTCAGTTTATAATAAGACGAGCATCATTTTTAAAAAAAAGTTAGTCAGTCGTTTGGTTATTTTTTTCCCATTCAATTACAATAACATTCTCGTTTTAATTTTTTTGTTGATGCGCTGACTTGGCTTGAACCGACTAGGAAAAAATATATCTTAATCGGTTGTTGATACGCACAACTTTAAATGTTAATTTTTTTCAATTTATAGTAAGATGTTCATCATGTTTTTTTTAAAAAAAATTAAAGCCTTTCAATTGGTTAATTTTTTCCCATTCAATTACAGAAGCATGATCGTTTTTAAAAATTGTTTGTTAAAGTCAGTCATTTGAAATATTATTTTCGATCAAATTAGAAAAAAATTGTTCAAAATACTTGTACATGGCACCACGTCTTGAGTGGGAATTATGTGGGATGATTGTTTTCTTCTTTCGTTTATTTTTTTATTAATGTGGTTGGACAGAGGTCTTTGGTTCAGACTCCACGTGAGTTGCTCGTTTTATTATTCAATCTATAAAGACAATGATGTCCAATATGTCAGGGTGTTTATTGGCCGGACCAACTGGAACTGACCAACTGGAACTGAAACCAATTTATCTCGGACCAATCCGAAAATTCGGATCCAGTGTTTCGAACCGGATCGGTTCTATGGCATGGGCCATGAAACTGGAACCGGACCAATCCGGTTCGAAACCGGATTGGTCCTGTTCAAACCAAATGGAAATCGGGACCGATTGGATCCGGTCCGATCCGACATGTGACAACTATGGGACCCATCCTTAAGTCAAATAAATGGAGTGACGCTCGAATATTATATAGGCTATTAGGAGAGGGATTATTGTTATTATAACAGTAATTTTGTTAAATTAATAGGATTGAAACAACAATAATAATTTTCTGATAATATCATAACACTTAATTTATACATCCATCGATGAAAATACATATGTTCAAGGTATTAATGAACTTAGTTAATGACAACAACTCTGTTGTTCAATTTAACTCCTATATTTTTATATATTGCATAATATAATAGACAAAAATATACTCATTTTGACATAAATATTTAGCATCTTCTGTTGCAATATGATTTGGGTTGTTACTATTGTAAATAATATTTCAGATTTAAGTTTAATTAAAAAAGAAATTGGATCATTTTTTTGGAATTATCCAAGTATAATCCCATGGTAATTTAAAATGAAATATTTTTTAACGAAAAATTAAAGCTTTCTCCCATTGAAAATAGTTTTATTACAACTTTTAACATATAGAATGAACAATAGCAAATTGACCCATTATAGATAATTGTATTATGAATTAACCCACCTCTATATTGTAATCGGTGAGAAAAAATCATAGTTGTTTCATCGAATTTGAAATTTTATCTGCTGAAATTAAAGATTTAGTTATTGTCGTCGAATATAAAAAGTTAATAAGTGATTTTTTTTGTTAATTATTAGTAAAGTTGATTGTATAAAGTTGCATAGTGCTTGGCGTGATATGATTATTGCTTATACAAAATCCATGTAAAAAAAAGTTTGATAGATATTTAATTTTTTTTCCCCAAAAGAAATAGAAAAGAAACTAGGATCTCATTAGGTTGATAAAAAATTTAAAAAGTTGTTAAGAGGTGGGGGTGAGAATTGGGACCCTCCTCCATTCACGTAATGATTTCATTTCGCCTTTGCGCTTTGCCTTTATAGTGCACCTTAAGGAATTGGAATTTGGTCTTTTGCTTTTTGGCCATTTGTTTAGCCTTAATCATTTATTATTTTGGAGACGTAGGATCAAGTATTGTCGTTTTATCAAAATAATATAGTGAGTGATAACATTGTAATTATAATCTTTAAAATGTATAGCAGTCCAAGCGCCACACTTCGTTTGCTCTCCATGTAATACCCTTGTCCCACATTGGTTGTGGATGAAAATTTAAAGTGGTTTATAAAGGCTTACAATGGACTATTATAGTAACTTGGGTTAACCATTTTCGTATAGCGAGGACGGATACGAAGTAGTTGCTATAGGAACCCATTGTGCAGTCGCGCTTGCGCGGGCCTGGGCACGGGGCGTGACAGAATGGTATCAGACCCGGTCACTGGCAGAAAAACACCGGGAGATAAGTGCTATGCAGGGCAAAGTGTTACGTGCGTCGGAGCTACCTCTTGAGCCTAAAGGGCAAAGTGCTATATGACGGGGGCCACCTCTTGAACCTGCGGGGCAAAGTGACACGTGCGTGGGAGCCACCTCTTGAACCTGCAGGGCAAAGTGCTACATGACGGGAGCCACCTCTTGTACCTGTAGGAGCCACCTCTAGATTCCCGGTGCCGGTGGATCGATGAGTTAGGTCGCGACGAGGACGTCGCGTTCTAAAAAGGAGGGGTGATTATAATACCCTTGTCCCACATTGGTTGTTGATGAAAATTTAAAGTGGTTTATAAAGGCTTACAATGGACTATTATAGTAACTTGGGTTAACCATTTTCGTATAGCGATGACGGATACGAAGTAGTTGCTATAGGAGCCCATTGTGCAGTCGCGCTTGCGCGGGCCTGGGCCCGGGGCGTGACACTCCAAGCATGGATAATTATTGTACTCCAGCAATCGAACACATGATATTGACTCTGATAGCAATTGTTCAAGCGCTTGCCGCTTTACCAAAAATTATAGCTGGTGGTAACGGTGCAACTCTAATCTTTAAGCTCTTGAGCAGTCCAAACGTTATGTTTCGATCGCTTTCCAAACATGGATAATTATTGTTCGCCAACATGACATTTAATCAATAACTAAACATTCCATTTACAGTAGAGCCATTAATATTGCAAATGATATGAATCTTCTCATTTGAAATAGCATTTCATGTTCCTCTGTTTAATATCCCAAGTGAATTTATTTGAGGATGAAATAATTATTATTATCCACGGTGGGCGGGGGAGGAGGATTTGCTTGGATCATCCAACATATTTAATTTAAATGGACACGTCTTTTTGGGAGATTTAGCTATTTAGGATAAGAAACAGTATGCCTGCTAGACTGGCATCTACCTCTTGGAATTAAGAATGGGAATGTCACATGTCGTATATTTTATTCATTATTTTATATAAATATAATAGTAGCTAGATATGATGCACATACACTCTTAAAAATTATTTGATACAGTGTCAGACACTTCTCGGATACCGACACCTATCGGATACTCATCAGACACGTGTTAGATATGCCACATGGTGTATCCTTAATTTTATTAAAAAGATAAAATTGGACACCCATATCGGGCACTCTATCAAAATCGGGCAACCATATCGGACAATGCCGATGGTCGTGTCCGACACATAAAAGACATTTTTTGGTGTTAATCATACAATATTTAAATAGTTTTTTGGCTAAAATCCCGCTTTCGTTTCACCTTCTACCTGGAGTGAAGAGAACTAATGAATTCCCCGATGGGGATCAGAAATGAGTAGCGTAGGTGATACCGATAGGGTAGTTGGATACGTAACTTAAGACTCATGGAGAGGAAGAAGAGTCCTAACGCCGCGGTTAGTCAGTACGGCAAGTAGAAAGCTCCATCTGCCAAAATTAGACGTGTTAGTTAAACATTATTTTAATTGAAGTGAAATACATATGTTGTTAGTATGAATGATACTATGATGATTTCAGTGACAGAAATTTATATATATTATTTTTGAATTTGTTAATAATATTTTTGGTGCTATCTTTTATTTGGACGTATTTGTTAAACTTTATATATATATATATATATATATATATATATATATATATATTAGTACATGTATTTGGTGTTAGTATGAGTGATACTATGATGATTCTAGTGACATGTATTTATTAATATGCTTCTTGAATTTGGTAATAATATTTTTGTTGATTTTACATGGTTTTAGAATTTAAAAAATGTGAATTTTAGTATTGCAATATATATATATATATATATATACGAGTCTCAGCCGTGTCGTATCCTGAAAATTTCGTATCGTCATATCCGTGTCGTGTTGTGTCAGTGTCGCTGTGTCAGCGTCCGTGCATCGTAAGTAGCTAGCATACATTTATATATATATATATATATATATATATATATATATATATATATATATATATATATATATATATTACAATAAAGGGAGAATGAAAATCTTTTCACGAGCTCCTTATATCTACCAGCTGGTAAGAGTTCACCTCCACTTTGGAGAGACTCGACTTCGAGTCTCGCAGTGTGCAGAAAAATATTTAGTACAAATAATTATAATAATCTTTTCACATCCCAGGATCATACGAATTATTATTACTGTTACTCATACCCATTCTACTATTTTCACACTAAAAATCCATTTTTATCGAAATTTTGCAATTTTGTTCACAAACAAAAAAACAAGATATTGTTTCTTTGGAAAACAAGAACGTAAGAAAAACAGTCATAAACTAGTAATAAATAAACTATAATATCACCGGTAAAGATATATTAAGACACCAAAAAACAAAACAGTGGTAGATGCAAGAAATATTGATGCTACCACAGGGACAGTGTCTTGTGGTAGATCTGCTATTGATGTGGAATTGGTGTGGAGCAATTGCGATGCTGTTACTAAGAAAACTATGAAATTGATGTGGAATATTCAATATTGACAGTATCAAAATAACGACTGAGGCGATAAAAGATTTTTATAGAGCCACATCTGACATCCATGCACATCTCTCGATTTACCTGGTGACGGTCTTGAGGGGCCGGAGTCGTCACCCAAGGATTAGTCAGGCACAAGTCTTGATACCTTGTTAAACCAAAAAATAATAATAATAATAATAATTATGTAATGACCATGTCTTTCTATTGTACAAGCAAACATTTTACACAAAAAAAGAAGGTTTTTTTGTCTAAGTATTAACGTGTTCAAATCCAACAGAATTAAAGTGTAGACTGCCTAATATTAAAATTGTGCATATTTTGAACCAATGACAGTGTGATTAATTACAGGTGATGCATTGCAAACAAAGTCGGTGCTAGTTATATACTCTCCTGATAAGTATAGATTCTAATGAAGTCGGCTGCAATATATCTATATGGTATAGTTAATAGGTAATTTATCTCACGTGGTTTGTAAATATGCATTTTACCTCATGTGGTATCTCTAATAGACAATTTACCATCGTGGTTTGAAATATGTATTTTGCCCCATCTGGTTGCAAAATATAGGATAATGTCCCTCTCACGCATCATATACATAGATGGTGTTTTGCATATTTTTCACAAACCAAAGGGGTTCGCTACCTATTTCAAACCACACGAGGGTAAATTCTCTATTTCAAATCACAGGATGTTCGTTGCCAAAAACTCATTGGAACGAGTACTCGTGATATGTTCATCTGTGAAATAAGTAAAAATATCTGGAAATTACCACTAAGTATTACGTAATTTCTTTTATCTTGGTTTCCTTTCTTTTGTCCCATTTATGTTTTGTTTATTTCGTTTGATGCTATCATGCTAATATGGTTTTATTTAGGATGGAACATCAGAAGTCATCAGAACAAAATCCAGTTTTTTATAAAAGAAATGTAATTTCTTAGATTTTTTATAATTTTTTTAGTAAAGTAAATTTCTTTGTTTTTTTCCCTAAAAATCTTTTTAGTTTCTCAGGATATAGTTCATGAAAATATTAAGTTACCCAACTGGGCAGAATTTATAGATCTTAAAACAACAAACTTTATTACCATTAACAGCTAAATTGAAGCTTGAATAATGCTAAATTGGCTGGAAAATAGTTCAATTAGATTTCTTAATCAAACTTTAAATTTGAATAATCCCATTAATAAATTAGTGAAATACAAGCTCCGAGCATTCGACTTTATCGGAATGGATAAGACTAATTATCCACTTTGAATAAACTCAGGTTTGAGTCACGCTTTGTTCAAAAATACAATTTAACACCTCCTCGCGTCAAAAAAGAAATACGAGCTCAAACTAGTGAAAACTATTGAATAAATACTACATATTGTCTACACCATGCACCACAATTTGGTATGTTACTTTTGTGAAATAAATATAGACAACATTATGTTATTTGTCAAATCAATAACGTAACCCACCAACAAAGAATTTACAAAACTGCAGTTAGATAACCAAAATAGATCAGTCTATGTTCCCATGTGATGGCTTTAGTGGATCTGTTGGCAATGCTGCTTCTTTTGAGACCACAAGCTTTGCCTCCTTTTCGTGAAGATGACAGCTCAAACATTTTATTTTTTTTGGGTACTAATATTTTATTTTTATAATCCAGTAAAATGGTTAATGAGTTTCGAATTCGAGACTTATCCCGCTTATGGGATTTCTTAAAATCGTCAAGATTGAACTGACATCCACTAATACGAATTATATATAAATTATAAATAAGATGCCGATAGCTAGGTTATTTATGTTCTCCTCTTGACCAATATAGAGAAACTTGAGTTAATCATGGTTTGATTAACTTTGAATGATTTAATTCATTTTCTTTATATTTCTGTATATATGATATTTAGACCCGATTCATATAAGAATTTCTCGTGGTGAAAGGTTTCTTACAATACACGTATCTAAATGGGCTTACTTAAAATTGAAGAGAAGCAATATCATAAAACTAAAAGCCCATGTTTTTTTAATCCTCAAATCTTGAATTTTATTGTAAATAAATACTAGCTAGGTCAAATACTTTCTGGCCCGGTGATATTTGCAGTTCATTAAAATTTCGTTGTAATGAATTTACCTTAAAGACCAATGATGTGCTGACGTGCACTAAAATGCTTGTATGAATTTGGTATGAGCTCTAAATATAGACCAATTAAAAATGTTTGGTCTAAAATAATTGATATGTTACTTTATTATTATTTTATTTAAAATGTGGTTTGTTTTAATATTGATTTGGTATATAATATGTCTCGAACCGGATGCATATAAGTAATTCCGACTTGCACATATTTTGGGCCTCTCAACAAAATTTCGACTAAGATGACTCCAACACACCTTTTTTTAAGCATAAAACATACCATATATTAATTTTCAATGTTTACAAGGAGGAACAAACCACACACAGAAAAGAAAACACAACAAATTCCTTTAATAGTTACGTCAAACATATCATGGTATACTAATATTTTGATGTTTTTTCCTTACCTCGCCAATATCTTACTTTAATAATGATATAATACATCAACATTTGATCATTAGAAATATCTATTTATTGTATTATACATATAACTAATCCAGAAATACCAGCACCCAGAAAATCCAGCAAAAAAGAGATTTTCAGGTGGAAAAGACAAATGAATCACTGTAAGATCAAAAGGCTTTGACCAGAATGGGGCATGAACCATCGCAGTAAAACCCGATCCCCTCAAACTGTTAAGTCCAGACTACGGACAATGAGTGTACAAATGAGGGAAGCCGAAGAACAAAAACTGAGAAAGAAACGGCAAACGCATAAGCCATCACATCCACAATCTTACGAAATGTCATCACCATTGAATGTCGCACGAAACTGAGATGCTCACTAGTCAAGACCGTACTTTTCGCCAGCAATAAAACATATAAAAATTGACAACACCATCAAGACAAAAAAAAAGTAGCATAGAGTAAACAAGTGACAACTAAATAATTTTGATATATTCTCTCCTTCCATCTGAACTTGTTAATAAAATTACAAAAGAACCCTTCATAATTCCGAACTATTGCAATTCAATCACAAGCCCATAACCCAACAATTGGACGAGACCAATTAACCCGTCAAATCCAGCCCAAAAATAGGCTCACGAATAGAAGATCCAGTAAGGGACCTCGATCGCTTCTCCAAACTAAAAAATTTCATAAGAAAATTTTCTTAATTTTTTTGTTACTCTTTGGTAAATATTTTTTTTAGCCTATCAGTAAATATAGTCCCAAAAGGGAAAAAACTTTAAGGTAGCATTTGGATTGAATGATTTGATTCGAAGGAAATGATTAAATCTAATAATTTAAAATTCATGGATTTGAAGTGACAGTTAATTGGCTGTCACTTCAAATCTTCACAAAATACAAAGGTTAATGTATTACAAGAAGAATGAGTAATTTCAAATACTAAATCCAGTTTCTTACTCAAACATAAATGATTGATTTGAGCGGGGATTTTGAAATTCATTTCATCCCTTCAATCCAAACCCATCCTAATAATTGTTGATAAATATTCATGTAGATATCATATATTAAAATGTATTCTTTAGTTAAATTGGATAAACAATAAATGGAATATCTTAAAATGGGATTAAAATATAATGTAGGGATATGCTAAAATAATAATAAGTGGTCCAAGAAATGTAATTATACTCACGAATTCACTAAAACCATTAAATAAGATATTGATATCTAACCTACAATTGGGTTCCCCCACAAGAACATTCTCATTCCGGGGACCTCAAGCCTTTAATACAACTTTCCACCCATAAGCTTTTATCTACTTATACCATTAACATTTCAATACTTGACGTTTACTCCAAAACATTCTTTTATTAATCATTCAAATGTAATTTTCACACCTTTGTCATCTTCAATTAAATGCCACTTAACTAATGTATTTTAAAAAAATTATTTTTTTTAAAAAAATATCATATTATTTAAAGTATTCATTCAAATGATTATTTAGCAAAAATGAAATAAGAGATTAAATAGGCTCCCACTTTCCTTATCAAGAGTATTTGGTGAATTCAATGTTGCTCAAATATATGTGACTCAAATATATCTATTTCTATTGTTACTTATAAGCCTAATCAGTGTTTGGAGGCTGAGATAAGCCTTCATTCGTTACTGAAAATAACGTTAGGCCAATTTGATACGTGGTAGAAGATGATAAAATGATGTGGATGTATGATGTAATAACGCATCGATAGGGGAGCGTTTCGCCTTAGAGGGAAGCCTCAGCGCTAGCAGCGGTGGACGAAGCGGAAGCGAGAATATCGACTTGAGTAACACAAATATTGGTGGGAATCAATGCCCTGAAAACCTAAGGGTTCCTCCGCAAGGTTCGTCCACGGAGGGTGAGTCAGGACCTAAGATCAGGCCAAAAGGCATAGTTGATGGACAACAGATGAATATTCATGTACTACCCCTTGTTGGTCCCGAGGGATGGAGCATGTTAGGTCAGCCGAAAGGTGATTATCCGTTCAAGAACGTAGGGTGCCCCTGCTTTTTCAGGGTAAGTAAGGGTAGAAAAAATGCATCGAGCCAATGTTCGAACACCAGGTGCTACGACGCTGAAGTAACTCACGCCAAACTCCCAGGAAAAGCTAGAACAACCTTTAAACAAAAAGGTAGTTGTACGCGAAACCGACGCAGGTGGGTTGGTATAGAATACCTAGCCACCTAGGGGCGCGATACAACTTTCTCTAAGGAACTCAGCTAAGTGTATTAATAACTTTGTATAATTTTGGCAAGTGTGACCATGATTATATGTATTGATAAGGATTTTTTAGTGACCACATTCTATAAATTTTCAAATTAATTAGTTTAAGAATAAAATAGTTGCTTTTTTTAACTATAGGATGTTCCATTGTGTTATTTATCAAACTTGTTCTAATTTTTTTATAAATAGAATAATTGTATCATGATTTCTATTATTTCTCCACCTTTTTTCACAAAATGTTGTCTGAATAATTGAATCTCGAGTATTCAGACAGAAGAAGATATTATTATAAGAGATAATACATAAAATGGTCCTTCATGTTTGCACTCATTCCCGATTTAGTCTATTGTTTACATTGACCCGATTTAGTCCAATTAGTTTTCTAATTTGTCCCAAATCAGTCCTAAACGTTAAATACACCGTTAAACTAACGAAAATTGACTGAATCGGGGCACTTAAAACTTCAGGGACTGAATCAGGAATTGATGCAAACATTAGGGACTGATTCGGGTAATTTGATATTGAATTAATTTTTTTATAAAGAATTAAATTTTTCGCAAAATTTCTACTGTTTTTGGCTACATTTATCTGGAATATCTTCGAATATATATTTATATGTTTAGTTAACAAATTTCACTAGTTACTTTAATTTCATTATTAAGTTATTACTAAATGTTTTTTTAGCTTCTAACATCTGATTTCTATTTAATTTATTGATAATAAATTTTAATTTATGGGCAATTATATCAGTTATACAAAAAAAAATATTAGTACCTTGGAATTATTTATCCAAGCAATCTAATTTATCAAAAAAACTATTTAATTTATCAAAAATAAAATAATTATTTTATAAATTGATGACACGTCTGACAGACATAATTTAATGAAATCGAAAATATTTCTTGTTTAATAAGTAAACTAGCCATCGAAATATATTTTATATATCGATATGCTATTAGTTTTTCTTTTATTTTGTTTGAGTGAAAAATAGTTTTATGTATAATTTAATATATTATATCACTTTTTAAATAAAAAAAATTACAAAAAATTACCAAACTTATAAATAAAGTAACCATATTAATTACTATAATAATTCAAAATTTAAAGAAAGTCATCCAATCTTTTTAAATTGCCCAAATCAGTCTCTAATGTTTGCGTCAATTCCCAATTCAGTAAAGTTTTAAGTGACCCGATCCAGTCCATCTCCGTTAGTTTTAACGGTGCAGTTAACGTTTAGGACTGATTTGAGACAAATTAGAAAACTAAAAGGACTAAATCGGGCAAGTACAAATATTATGAACTAAATCAAAAACGAGTGCAAAGAGACCATATCATGTATTATCCCTTGTTATAATTGATTAGTTCATGAGTACTGTGTTACATTACGATATTTTGAAGCAATATGTGTATTTGTAGGACCACCTACTTTTTAACATGCATGTACGTACGGCAAACGTGTAACGAATTTTTTTGTCCAAATTGAAAACCAACGACAAGGCGATCTTAGCCCAATTGTCTTGTATTGTATTTAATCTTACAATATTAGTTTATTCTTATCGATTAAATTTCTAAAATCGAATTACTTTTTAAGTCCATCTTCTAAAAAACATAGTCACGTTAAGGGTAAACGAGGACAAGTGTCATCCTTAACAAAACAAATTATTTTTTAAAAAATTATATTTATATTCCAAAAATTACATTTGCCTACCTTAAAATTTATTTTATCATCTATTTTTTATGTTAATATTTTTTTATCGCCTTATCAAATATTATGCGTCCGCGTCTTGGTGATGACCACTCCAAGGATATTGTTGTAGAACTTATCAAAAGCAAGATTGGTCGAGTTTGTACTAACTACAGAACCCTAGACAAACATTTTACAATTAATGAGAAATTATTCAGACAAGGATGGTCACCTTCTACAGATTTAATAATTTTATCGTAATTTTGATTGTCATGAGAGATGAAATATCTAGATCATTACTCCGACATTACCCCATAAACAAAAGTTTAAGATTCGCCTTAGTGAAACTACCCTTGACATCAAACGAAGTGAAAAATCAAATTTTTTATATACTTCACATGATGAAGTTATGTGATCAATTCGTCTCCATCGACACCTTCAGACAAGCCGGATTGATTGTCACATTATCACATTAATGGAACGTCTTCGAGCCTTGTAAAACACAATTCCCCTCCCCTTTTTTAAAAAAAAAAGTAGAAAAAACAAATTCGTCCCCATGTCATGAACAATATACATGTGAATTATCATGTTCTGACTTTTGAGGACAAAAAAAGACATATACCCCTCTAAAGCTTTGTTTTATGATGACAAGAAAAGATTTTAATTATATCATTTGATGTCACAATTCATATATTCTTCAAAAATCAAGAAATCATAATACAAATAGCAAAATGCAAACAATGTTCATCAAACTTCTCAAATCTTATAAGGTGATCGAGATCCCTTTTAATGTAATGCGATCCGAGATATTAAATTCAAAAGCACATTTCATAAAGACAAATAAAACTTAAATATTTTGCTGCCTCCAATAATTCAGACAAATAAAGTCCTTAATGCTTTGCCTTTTCCAGAGACTTAAGACACATTGTTTGATCGGAAACATCAACTGATTTCTGACTCTTGCATCCTAAAAGCCCGCCGGCACGAATCTTTTGAGCTTCCTTACACACTACATTTCTGTTCTTTGGATTCATATGATTGTTTCTTGAAACTATGTCACCTGAGATGCTAACACTCCTTTCTTCGGCGTCCGACAAAATTGCCGAGTAATCTGCAGCGCTTGCCGTGACAACACTCCACTGAATGCTGGATTCACTTGGTGCATAATGTGATGTAGGACTCATGCAACATGAAACGGCATCATCTTGATTTGTTTTAGATGCTAATATTTGATTTATACATCCCGAAATATTCTCGATTTCGAATAAATCAGAGCTTGCATCACTAGCCATATCATCGCAAATTGTGCTGGTCCCGATAGTAGAGGCAGCTGGGATATTCTGATGGATTTTCCCTTCTGGAATGGCGTCCCATGTTAACATGGAGAGTTTTCTTTCCAAATTCTTAGCTATATCCCCCTTCGATGAAATGCTTGATCCAAATACTTCGATTGAGTATCTTGCCTCCTCCAAATTTTCCTCTTCGAGCTTAATTTTATCCTTGATGAAATTCTTTTGTGATTCTTGATTCGGGTTTGTTGTGAGATGACCGGATATTCGATCTGATCCAGTTCGACTTGCCTTCGAGGGCTTGTTGACATTTTTCTTGTCGAAACAAGGCACCTGGCAACCAAATCCAGGGAAAATTCTCCAGCTGGTGGATTTTTTCTGCTTAGTTTGTGAATCGTTTCTCTGGAGATTACTCAGCATTGCGGTTTGGCCTTTCCAGCTACTCGTTTCAGAACCAAGGCTTCGAGTTTCTTGAACTGTATTCGATGGGACTCGGGGTAGATTTACGGGCCCGTTTTTGTTAAATTCGAGTTTCGACCCTGATGTGTATTCTAACTTCATGTTGAAGTACTTGTCAGCGCCAAAAACACTGATTTCTCCATCTTTCGAATGGTCTTGAGAGAAGGTGAATGATGAAGCAGGATCTTGGATTGGCCCTGGAACTTTAAACACAAAGCTCTCTCCTGAAGTATTGAGATAGGAAAACGAATCTGTGCGGGCATTTCTTAGGCAATCTTTGGTGTCTATTGAGTGTGAAATGTTGGCATGGAACGGGGATTTCATTGAAGGAGACTTATTTTTTCCTGAGCTCATTACAAGAGGGGTTTCTTGGGCCAAAATTCGGCGAACCAAGTTTTCTTTACCGCTGTCTAGGTAACAC
The DNA here is from genome assembly GCA_907163345.1 of Haberlea rhodopensis. NCBI lineage: Eukaryota > Viridiplantae > Streptophyta > Magnoliopsida > Lamiales > Gesneriaceae > Haberlea > Haberlea rhodopensis. The sequence goes on along the minus strand of CAJQUN010000031.1, from coordinate 2,492,435 downwards.
GAAAACGAGGCTACACGAAGACTCATATTGTTTTCACTCTCCATGGATTTTTGGTTACAAGGAATTGGTGGAAGCAACAAAATCTGGGAAGAATAATGTATATGCAGAGATGATAAGATATGCCTGAAAAATTAAATGCAAAGTTTATAACATTAAGAAAAGGGAATGATTTGATGGGAAATTTTTAGAGAATTAATGCGCAAAGATGGAGCAAAGTTTTGAGTTTAGAATGGCTTTCATAAAAAGCTATCCTTTAAGTAGGCATGGCAAGAGGGTTAAAGCAGCAATGCTGTGGATCCTACTTGTTTATGACCTCGTGTCCCGTTTCATCAAATGTTAAACACTCGGTGGAGCATATAACAACCCGGGCATTACTATGACACCATTGAGAATAGGCATAAGTTGGTTAATTTGATGACGCCCTTAAAGGTTCATTCAAGGGTGTTGTAGTCCCTTTGAACACTACCTCTGGGGGTAGCAACAACCATGCACATAAGACCATGCTCTATGAGTGGACATCATAGGGTCATTCGCACTACTTACTCAACTAGATCTTTGGCCTCCAATGCATTCTAAAGTCCATTTTAATAGCAACTGTCAATCAAATATAGTCTCAAATTGATTTCTCCTAACTAACTCCAGTGACATATACATGTACAAATTCTTTAAGAGGAGTTATAAGTCTTCTCGTATGCGAAAAAACCACAAAATTTCACTTTTTATCCCAGGGATGGAGACAGGATTCAAAAATACATAGAACTGACTGGGTTAGATAGGGCTAAAAAGCTATCACGATTTAGATGGTTGGGCTAAAAAACTAAATTTTCGAAAATTAACAATAACATATTTTCTTATTTGAAAATTTACATGGGGCTGGAGCCTACCATAATCTATAGGGTGGCTCTGTCCCTACCTTATCCCTTCTTTCTGCATAAAAAAAACTATTTTGTTGTTAAACCAGTTATCCATTATCAATGACGAGTTGCATAAGCATAGCGTAGGATTAGTTAAAAAGAGATCAAAATCATTGGAGACATATACTAGGTTTTGTTGGACGAACCACTAACCTATTTACAGAAACCATTTATCTTGAATCATTTGTCAGAGAGATGAGATCTGTCATTTCGAGTAACAAAATGCAGGTAATTTAAGTCATTATTAATGTCATCACTGGAGATTTGGATATGATACGTATACATTTATTACATGTTTTTTGGTTTAAGAATATACATTTAATGCGAAGTTTGAAATTCGTACAAAGCCACCAGACTAAGAAGTGGCTTAGAACCAAGGTTTAAAGCCCACCATTCATTCGACCTAGCGAGCCTAAAGTATGGACTACAATGTCCAAATCATAATGAATTTATGATTTAAAGCTCCAAATTATTTATTATCAAGGAATTTTCGGTAGTTGGATTCCAGTGATTGAAATATTAATGGCTGAAAAGTGACTGATTCTTGAAATATACACATACCTTCTTGCTTTCTTACCCCTTTTTTTTTATGATTTTTGCATGACACCAACTCGTAAAACCAACACAAAACCAGAAATTAATCAAATATGTATGTCCGATAAATATAATATGTAGGTTGATTTTTTTTTCAGAGTGTTGGGAAAATGTTTTGGAGAAAAAAAGAATATTTGATTTTATTTTGACGAAATAAAATTGTTTAAATATGGATTCCAAATTATATAAAAACGTATTTATCAAAGTTTTCTAAATTATAGGATATCTAGTTGCAAAATGATCAAAAGTCAAAAAAAAATTATGCAGTATGATATATACATGATCCTAAAATTGATATAGAAAGTAAAATCATGAGTTTGATCTCTAGGATATAAAAATAACCATAAAGGGACTATTTGACTCGTTAGATGATATGATAAAAGAATTTATAATATGAGGGTAATAAATTGTAAAATATGGATAACATAATTATTTTAGCTTCAGTTATTGTAGAACTCAAATTAAACGCTAGATAAAACAAGAATATACAATGTTATCCTTCGTACCAAACGGTGTCTAAGATGACAAGTCTTTGGTTTTTCCGACCTAGCATAGTCACTTGAGGTACACACAGATTGCATAGACTAAGCTAAATGAATTGACCTATCTTGTAGTTCAGCCTGCACCTAAAACATTACCTCACCCCAAACCTTCAAAGTGTATAAACCGTTGAACGAAACCAGCAAAACTGTGTAAACAAGATTATTTGTCTAAAAAGTATATCCGAAACTTTGAGTAGAATACTGCCTTTTCCTTGTATTCCAGTTGGTTCAACAAGGATGAAGGACCATCCATATCATAGATGTGGAAATTTTATTGGTATAAATGATTACTCTTACACAGGGAAATGGATCAGGTCAGTGATGTAACAACTTATTTCTAGTAGTTGGATTTGGAGTTCGAATCTTGTCAAACGATAAGTTTTAGGGGAACAAGTATCAATCATTGTAATGACTAAAAGGTATAAAAAGTGACAATGATACAACTATTTTGAACCATGCAAAATCAAAACACCAATTTCTATGAATACATCATATATAGGTGTTACCTCGGATTTTGGTAGGGTAGACGTGTATTTCATCCGAGCACCAAACAATATACAAAAAGTAAATGAGACCAGATTTTTTACGTGGAAAACCCCAAAAGATGGGGAAAAACCACGGGACCTAGTCCAGTATAAATTTCACTATAAACAAGTGTGTGATTTACAGTGTTCTTTACAAGAAATGAGCTAAGAAATGAAAATGGTGAAGGGGGAAGACCTCGGCTGCTGCTTGTTCTTGAGGAGGAAGGAGTCGTGCTCTCTTCCCCCCCCCCCCCCCCCCCCCCAAGAAAGAGGTGTTGGCCTTCCCCATGCCCTCCCAACCCTCCTGCCTGCTCTCTCATGGAAAATCCCTCATCCTGCTTGGTGAGAGTTATCTGGTATTTATATGAGAATGGAGGAGACAACCTGTAACTACCTACCCAAGGTCTAGGGGACATTGTCTGATGCTGAAGGTAGGGGTCAGAGTCCTAGTGCTGGGGACCACAGACAACTATTGCACTCTTTGTATGATTTCTGCAGCTTTTAAGATATTATTCGTGTACGGAGATATGTTATGTGCCTCTGATTTATGAGATCACTCCTCAGGTGTAGATCTTCCTGGAGGCCGACCCGGGGGTGGCCGAGGTGCAGGTCATCCTCGAGGCCGACCTGGGGTGGCCAAGGTGAAGTCATCCACACGGCCGAGCTGGAGGTCATCCTCGTGACCGACCTGGGGTGGCCAAGGTGGAGATCATCCCGAGGCCGAGCTGAAGGTCATCCTCGTGGCCGACCTTGGGTGGCCAGGGTGGAGATCTTCCCGAGGCCGAGCTGGAGGTCATCCTCGTGGCCGACCTGGGGTGGCCAGGGTGGAGATCTTCCCGAGGCCGAGCTGGAGGTCATCCTCGTGGCCGACCTTGGGTGGCCAGGGTGGAGATCTTCCTGAGGCCGAGCTGGAGGTGGCCATGGTAGAGGTCTCGCCCAAGTCAGGTCTTGCACAGTCCATACTTTTACCAGGCTAACACCAGTATCCCCCCTCTAGTCGAGCTAGTGTAACGCTGTCTCGATTGTTCGGGTATTTTGGCAAGACCTGATCTGTTACTTGTGCAGGGATGACCTGCAATAACAACTAGAAATATTTCTAAATATAGATTGAATAACAACAAGGATGACATGTTTTCTAGGCATGGCTGACCTGTAATCTGGGCAGGGCTGACCTGCAATATTAACTCTAAAATAATTCTAAATTTAGAGTTCAATACAGAATAGGGCTGACCTGTTATCTTTAGCAGGACTGACCTGTAATGACAACTTGAAATAATTCACGTATAGAATTAAATAACAACAAGGCTGGCCTGTTATATGTGCAGGGCTGACCTGCAATAACAGCTAGAAATAATTCTAAGTACAGAATTAAATCTAAAACAGGGCTGACCTGTCTGAACTCCAAATATAATAAACCGAGCATATAATGCCCTCGCGACCTGAGCTCTATAAATAATGAACTGGACACATACATCACGTTTGTCCTGAACTCCAGAAATAATAAACTGACATAAAGTCTCTCGACCTGAGCTCCAATATAATAAATATGAGCGGATAATGCTTTCTCGACCTGAGCTCCAGAAATAATAAATGTGAGCAGATAATGTACTTCCGACCTGAGCTCCAGAAATAATAAATATGAGCCGATAATGCTCTCCCGACCTGAGCTCCGGAAATAATAAAGATGAACATATAGTGCTCTCCCGACCTGAGTTCCGGAAATAATAAATATGAGCCGATAATGCTCGCCCGACCTGAGCTCCGAAAATAATAAATATGAGCGGATAGTGCTCTCCCGACCTGAGCTCCGAAAATAATAGATATGAGTCGATGATGCTCTCCCGACCTGCGCTCCGGAAATAATAAATATGAGACGATAATGCTCTCCTGACCTGAGATCCGGAAACAATAAATATGAGCAGATAATGCTCTCCCGACCTGAGCTCCGGAAATAATAAATATGAGACGATAATGCTCTCCTGACCTGAGCTCCGGAAACAATAAATATGAGCAAATAATGCTCTCCCGACCTGAGCTCCGGAAATAATAAATATGAGACGATAATGCTCTCCTGACCTGAGCTCCGGAAATAATAAATGTGAGCGGATAATGCTTTCCCGACCTGAGCTCCAGAAATAATAATCCGAACATATGGCGGACCTGTGCTTTTAATTGGTGCAAGGGCCTCATACACCTGGGCTTAAGCATGCAGTGCGGACCTGTGCTTTTAATTGGTGCCAGGGCCTCATACACCTGGGCTTAAGCATGCAGGGCGGACCTGCACTTTTAATTGGTGTCAGGGCCTCATACACCTGGGCTTTAGTGACAGGGATGACCTGCACTTTTAATTGGTGTCAGGGCCTCATACACCTGGGCTTTAGTGACATGGATGACCTGCACTTTTAATTGGTGCCAGGGCCTCATACACCTGGGCTTAAGCATGCAGGGCGGACCTGTGCTTTTAATTGGTGCCAGGGCCTCATACACCTGGGCTTTAGTGACAGGGATGACCTGCACTTTTAATTGGTGCCAGGGCCTCATACACCTGGGCTTTAGTGACAGGAATGACATGCACTTTTAATTGGTGTCAGGGCCTCATACATCTGGGCTTTAGTGACAGGGATGACCTGCACTTTTAATTGGTGCCAGGGCCTCATACACCTGGGCTTAAGCATGCAGGGCGGACCTGTGCTTTTAATTGGTGCCAGGGCCTCATACACCTGGGCTTAAGCATGCGGGGCGGACCTGTGCTTTTAATTGGTGCCAGGGCCTCATACACCTGGGCTTAAGCAATTAGGGCGGACCTGTGCTGATATTTGCCAGGGCCTCATACACCTGGGCTTACTTCGAATATCCCATCCGAATAAGTTAATCCAAAGTCCAAAACAAATAAAGATCCTGAGCTGGTGAATAAGGCCTTATTGCGAGATCGCATGCCTGAGCTGATATAAATAGGGGCTTGCTGCAAGATTGCATGCCCGAGCTGTAATATTAGGGGCTTACCGCGAGATTGCATGCCCGAGCTGAACTCCTGAATAGGGGCTTACTGCGAGGATGCATGCCCGAGCACCAAACAATATACAAAAAGTAAATGAGACCAGATTTTTTACGTGGAAAACCCCAAAAGATGGGGAAAAACCACGGGACCTAGTACAGTATAAATTTCACTATAAACAAGTGTGTGATTTACAGTGTTCTTTACAAGAAATGAGCTAAGAAATGAAAATGGTGAAGGGGGAAGACCTCGGCTGCTGCTTGTTCTTGAGGAGGAAGGAGTCGTGCTCTCTTTTCCCCCCCAAGAAAGAGGTGTTGGCCTTCCCCATGCCCTCCCAACCCTCCTGCCTGCTCTCTCATGGAAAATCCCTCCTCCTGCTTGGTGAGAGTTATCTGGTATTTATATGAGAATGGAGGAGACAACCTGTAACTACCTACCCAAGGTCTAGGGGACATTGTCTGATGCTGAAGGTAGGGGTCAGAGTCCTAGTGCTGGGGACCACAGACAACTATTGCACTCTGTACGATTTCTGCAGCTTTTAAGATATTATTCGTGTACGGAGATATGTTCTGTGCCTCTGATTTATGAGATCACTCCTCAGGTGTAGATCTTCCTGGAGGCCGACCTGGGGGTGGCCGAGGTGGAGGTCATCCTCGAGGCCGACCTGGGGTGGCCAAGGTGAAGTCATCCACACGGGCGAGCTGGAGGTCATCATCGTGACCGACCTGGGGTGGCCAAGGTGGAGATCATCCCGAGGCCGAGCTGAAGGTCATCCTCGTGGCGGACCCAGGGTGGAGATCTTCCCGAGGCCGAGCTGGAGGTCATCCTCGTGGCCGACCTTGGGTGGCCAGGGTGGAGATCTTCCCGAGGCCGAGCTGGAGGTCATCCTCGTGGCCGAGCTGGAGGTCTTCCTCGTGGCCGACCTGGGGTGGCCAGGGTGGAGATCTTCCCGAGGCCGAGCTGGAGGTCATCCTCGTGGCCGACCTTGGGTGGCCAGGGTGGAGATCTTCCCGAGGCCGAGCTGGAGGTGGCCATGGTAGAGGTCTCGCCCAAGTCAGGTCTTGCACAGTCTATACTTTTACCAGGGTAACAATAGGCAATGATACAGAACTAAGGCACCAATTATTGCTATCCAATGGAATTGAAAAAAAAAAAACAAGAGAGTCCAACCCGACTAGATGCAAGAAAGTCGTTTACGTTGGTTGGTCACATACAATGTAGCCCAACAATGCACATGTGCATTAAGTAGAGTTCATGGATTTCGGTCATTTCACGAGAGCGAAAGAACGACCGAAGAAGACATGGCTCGAAATTATACGCAAAGACTTTGAGTTTTGAATAAAGAAGATATTCTGACCGATAGAAGCACTTGGAAAAGACTGAAGCACGTGTCCAATCCGACTTCAGTCTCTCTTTTGTTCATGCAGCCTATCCCAATTCATTAGGACTAAAAGCTTGGTTGGTGGTGGTGGTGGTGTTGTAACGGAATAGAAAAAAACAATAACATAAGCAGCTGTTCCATATCCAAGCTGTGAAATTTCATGGAGGATATAGCTGCTCTTGTATGCCAGGACAGTGCAGCTAGTTCACGCAAGTTGCCAACAATGTAGAACCCAGAAATTTAATGAGATATTTCATCTGGAAAAAGATTTGAAATTTATCATGTTGGAAACTTAAAATTTCAAAGAATTCAGTTTGGAGAGCAACTACCCATATTTGTTCTCTTCTTGTTCCATGGCAAATAATTTCTTTTCCACAATTACAGAACCACCTTTATTTTCAACCATTATAGCATTCATATCATAGCCCATACAACATCTCAGCTCATAAAAAAATAAGTAGATAGAATTGAACATTTGAACTGTAATAATTTACAGCAAGAGAATCACCATTTCAAATGAAAAAGATTGCTGATGTTTTAACAATGGAAGTTTCAACAACTCAAATCAAAATACATTGAATTGGCCCTACCGTTGCCATAGCCGAAATGCCAGGAAAAAAATTGTCAGCGTCTCAGGAGAATGCGAACAAGGACAGCATTTAAACATAATAGGATAAAAAGAGAGGCTAATATTCATCATAGTTCGTCATGCCTGACGATTTCTTGTAGAAATCAACATCACCTTCCTTCCAAAAACTCGGTTGCTCCAAACAGCCAGTAATTACAAGATTTCAAGTTCATTGACGCCATGTTGTACCCTACCACTTATCTTCAAACACATGCCATCGCTTAATCCTTTGTTCGAAGTACCATCCTTCGGAGTTCTCCTAGGACCTGGATCAATAAAAATTGGTTTAATTTTAAGATTCGGATTTGGTTTTATGCGAATTTCATCTCTTTCCTTGGATGGTCGGAGAAAAATTCCGTTTTGAAGTTCTTCAGAACCTTCATCATCATTGAAAAGCACCTGCAATGTTGAGAGGTTGGAAAATAGACAAGGTTAACTCAATAAATCCTACATTCAAGGATGTATCTATGAATGGAAAAGCCGTATCTGTATCACGACAACTTTACTGCAGTTACCCAACAACATTTGGGATAAAATCAAGATTTTAAGGAGAGTTAGAATAAAACCCGGAAATATAGTCTTGCCGGAGAGACTTCGTGTGTTTGAGGGAACGAAAGATAGAGGATCAAAAATTTACACATGAAATCGAAGTTTTTTTATTTATGAGGGGGCAGGGATGCCATACACGCCCTAGCTTTTAATGTATGCCTGCGGTAGGAGATTACACTGACAAAGTTATAACCTTGCGGCCCAGCATATCAAATCTCATGACTACTTTACTACGTTTGGCTCGTTCAGCTTCTTCTATCTCCTCCCTTTTTTTCCTTAAAAGTTCTTTTTCCTGAGAACAGACATAATGGATGTTAAAACTTAGAACAAATATCAAACAGCACTGGCAAGGACTTCTTGATTTGTGCATGCACTTAAAATTACAGAAAAGACCTCCATTGAGAGCCAGCTACTCCCCTCAATCTCGTAGTAATCACTTTGGTCATCTATAACTGTTGTCCGTGCTGCAGAGTCACGGTCATATTCAACAAGCCTCTTTGCAAACGCTTCTGCAGCTGCCTCAGCTTCTGTCATAGGTACGGCAACTTCATCCAGACCAGCATACGTGCTTACTTCCCTCAGCACAAGAGCACCACAAAAGTGACAAGGCCCTTCACCTTCTTGCTCACAGACTATCTTTCCACAAGATAAACAGTTGCTGACCAACCTGTGCTGACGAGCTTGACAAGAACATGGCTTCCCCTTCTGATATACAATTGATCCTTTTGCAGCCTCTGCTAGAGAAACAACTTTTCCTGTCTTTTTCTTTTTGGAATTTCCTTGATGTTTAGTAAGTATACTCTGGGGTTCGGATGTCTCATTCTTTAACCGACTGTCCCTGCTTGTAGAAGCTATAGTCTCTTTCTGTGTTTTATGCAGTTTTTTAGCTGCAATAACTGCACTCTCATCAGAACGTGGTTTGACATATGCATGTAAATTCGAAGTTGAAGTAGATATGCTTGGATTGTATGTATTTGATAGACCCCTCCTTTTTAAGTACTCCCCAGTTATGCTTTTTCCAGCTTCCTCGCCAACAATATTCTACAGATAAAAATTGTATAAAAACAAATATAAAAAAATCAGAAAGATGCTGAAAGAAGGATTCTCTGAGATTGAAATGCTAAATGTGATGAAATGGTTAAGAGGAAAAGGATAATTTTCAACAAGGTCTGTAACCGAGCCAAGCTGCTAAAAGCTCGACTTGTGCTTAATTTTGACCAAGTTCGAGTAGAACCTCGAGTAATCTCCTGAGCGGAGCTTGAGCTTCAATTTTTAAAAATGATTAGTGCCATTTTGTCAATAAAGTTTTTATATCGTCCTTGGCTCGAGCTCACTTCAAGTTCTATTTTCGTGTCAAGTCTAGCTAATTACACCTCGAGTCCACCCCTATTTTCAACTCTAAGATCCAAATATCTGTTTTTCCAATTTTTATCTACGTGAAATCATCGGAAGTTTTGTAAATTGTTGTGACTGCAGAAGTTGTGAGGATGTGGCAAGCCAAGGCTTAACATGACCAATTGAAGTGATGCAAAAAAGGACGAGATGAAACATTATTTTATTTATAGAAGGATTTCTTCAGCGGGAAAAGATGGGGGAAAAGGGATACATTTCACTTTAGATGGAACAAGCCCGCTTGAAGGGGCAGTCACAATGGATGATACTAGTCTAACCCTCAACATTTCATGATTATGTGAACAAAATACACTCACAGATGATGAATGCGAAATTCAATATCGGTTAGATAAGGAAATATAAAAATGTTTTCTTAACAAAAATCTGAATGTAAGAGAAGTGAGATACTTAGGTCTATTTATGCATAAGGGAAGATTATTACTCAAATGAAGATCAACTGGTTTCATGTATGAATATGGAAATAAATTTACATATTGATGTACTACATATGCACTTCAGGCACACTTACCTAGTTTAACGAAGCAAAATTTCTTACATAGCATGAGGTATGAAAGAATACAACCTACTCTTGGTAATAACATGTCACTAGAACCATCATGTTTTATGAGCAGAAAACGAGCAAATCAAAGTAAAATTTTACATTTCTACATTGTCCCCTCCGTTCCTATTAAATTTATAAAATGTGATAAGAAATATTGGAAAAATACAGATGATTTCAATGGTCTAAATTATCCGTTTAATTTATGATTATACAAGCATGAATACTCTTCTCAAACGTGCTACAAATGACCAAATTTGATTTTTAATAGACTAATATTGATTATAATACTTTATACCATTATTAAACTCTTTAGAGAGAAATTTTTTTAAGAACTATATGTTTTGACTTCGTGATCGAGCTCCTAAAGTTTTAAGAACTATATGTTTTGACTTCGTGATCGAGCTCCTAAAGTTTTAAGAACTATATGTTTTGACTTCGTGATCGAGCTCCTGTCCCCAAATCTTCAACAAGAAGTGTATATTAAGTCTAAACTATCTAGTAGAACTCTGTAATTGTCAATTCAAATCAAACAGTTCTGCTTGCAGTGACTTTTATGTAGCAGCTACATTGGGGCAAAACATTAGATAACTCGTTTAGCCAAGTAGTTTTGGTGCCTACAATATACTGATAGCATGGTTGTACAGGGCTTCATACATTCGATTTGTAACTAGAGTAACTACAGCGGCATTACTCGTCCACCAACAAAGGAAATATCTCAACTCTACACAAGATGGAGCCGAGAAATCATTAAAATGCCAACGAGACAACAAAATGCTCCAAACTGATTGGTACAAAACATTAGGACAGTTCTAGAGTGAAAAAGCAGAGTTGGGAGGATAACAGAGCATTAATTAAGCATATTAGAAGAAAACTTAGAATATCATCATTGGATGAAACAATCAGGTTGCTTTTTTTAATTATGCGGGAACAATGGAGGGCTATAAATAAAATATCAGATATAGTTTTAGACACACTTTGTATGGCAAACAGATACTTTGCGATCTTTTATAGTGTTCTTAGATTTTTCCATCATTCATCCAAAAAGTTGAAGGCTGCAGCATGATGGCAACTCCAGAAACATCAATATTGTCAGCTAATTCAAGTAAATATTTAAATTTGTCTACGACCTATCATTTCCTTCTTTGCTTACACTCAAGTGAAATAGAAGCTTTAAATCAACATATTACTAGAAATACATTACAATTTGGATATGAGATCCAACGGTATTCGCTAAAAGTTACAAAATTTAACATTAACAGCCCTCTCCTGAGAATCAAACTTTGTCAAAACTACCGACCGATGAATCCAGCAGTGTAGTGAAACTGGGCGAGTTGATGCATCTTGAGTTCAACATAAACATTTTAGAAAAACCAGACATAAATTTTTTATTTTTGTTTTTCATTTGAAGCCAATTGGATCTTCTTTTACAACAATACCATAAATTTTCCAAGACAAATTATTGAGTTTCTCAAGCCGATCAAACACCATTAACATTTATACGGCCGTATACCAAAACTATAGCAACAGAGTCATGAAAACACAACATCAGATTGAATTACTACACAAATAAAGTAAATATCATACATCAAGGTATTCCTTAGCATCGAGTGGAGACGCCATCTCACAGAACGAAACGAGTCCTGATATGATTTCCCCATCTAACTGCAGACCGGTTTCCACCTTGTTGCATAGTTCCATTAATGCCTTTTCCAACCACTGTCCCGAAGATTCCAACGCCATTTCCACCCTCGATTCGGCTCTCATTTCCAAACACTCCCCTCAATTCTGAGGTACTACAGGTTTTTTTATTCAGGGTTAGGATCCGGTTCGACTTGTGATTACAGGTTAGTCACATGATACCCCGGTGTGAACGTGGACGTGGACATGCGAATACGGCAATTTTATTTTAAAAAAATTTGAGTGTGGTGTACTCTAATGCATATATATATTTTTGATAAATTTACATCATTTTTATATTATTTATAATATAATTTAAATTTTTTATTCGATCGTTATCTTAATATGAATAATTATTGTTCTCCGAAAATATATATTTTAAAGAATGAAAATTGAAAATAAATTATTAATATTTGATCATAAGATAATGAATTCGAAATAAAACCAAACATTACCTCTGTTAATAGTATGAATTTATTAACAATGACTTATATTATTTCTGAATAATTAAGAGTGTATAATATTTAAGTTCACGACTTAGTAAAACTTAGTACGTAACTTAATAAAACATAGTTGTAAAGTGTCGTAAGTGCACTCACTGCCCTAGATCACGATCAAAGCATTATATGCGACTTAGTAAAATTTAGTGCGTGACTTAGTAAAGCTTAATGCATCTTAAAGCGTCACAAACACTCAATGCGTCAGTTCGAGACCAGAGTGTCAGTATACGAAGGGGATAGAAGGAGTTAGGATTACGACACGAGTCAACAATGCCATATTGATTGAGTTTTTTTAGTCCTTGGTGATTTTTTTCCGAGCGAGCTTACTATTAATTTTTTGGGCAAAGTTCAGGCCGGTACCTTTTACTGAATCTTTATTCATCCTAGTCCAGAAAAAAAACTTGCAATCATTTAAGTACACCTTAGGTTAAAATGACAAAAGTGTCCTTAATAAGAAAAGGTGGCAATTTCAGAAAATTTCAATCTCTTCCTTTCAGCACTACGTTCCAGCTATAGATGTCAAACGGGCCGTGCCGGCCCGGCACGGCCCGTAAATCCGTGCCGGGCTGGCACGACCCTTTAAGGAGACGGGCCGTGCCAGGCACGGCCCGGCATGGCCCATAGGCACGTGGCTTATGGGTCGTGCCACGGGCCGTGCCGTGCTGACACGGCCCAAATCAATTTATTTTTTTTTTCATTTTTTTTTTATTTTTTATTTGTTTAATTTTATTTATTTATATATAATAATATTATATTTAAATATAGATTGGCACAATATACTTATAAAATCAAAATTTATTGACTACGAATTGAAAAACTACAAATTACATTGAACAAAAGAAAATAATAAATTACAAAAGAGTTTAAAAAATATGCTAATTTTCTTCATTTTCATCCGAAGAAACATCATGTCCTCCCAAACCTTGTAAGCGGCTATCAGCATCCAACCAATCCTTTAAAAGAATACACATCTCCACAGTGTTTGGTTTCATTCTACTTCTTTTTTCATCAATGACTCTTCCACCTGCACTAAAACAAGACTCCGATGGAACTGTGGATATCGGAGGAGTTAGTAGATCACGTGCCATTATGGAAAGTACTGGCCAAAGTCTAGCATTGTCTTTCCACCATGCCAAAACATCAAAAGTTTCTAATTCTTGTTCACTGAAATTTATGACTTGGTTTAGATATAACTGAAGCTCAGTAAATGAAGATGTATTAGAACTAGAAGAAGCGGAAGTAGTGTCTTGTCTTCTTCTTAACATTGTCCACACAGAACCCTTACCACTACTACCACCACTACTACCACTTTCTCTTACTAGAGTTGCTCTAGAATTATGTAACGAATCATATAAAGAAAACAAAGCAAACAAACATTTATTAATGCGCTCTTTCTCTTGATTAATATTAATATTCTCATAAGCCATGTTGGTGTAATAAGATTCTATTATAATTTCTACACTATATAATTTTAATCTAGGATCCAGAATTGATGCCAAGCAATTCAACATAGGAATAGTTTTCCAGTATTTTTTAAATTTATACTCCATTGGTTCGACAATACCTCTAAAAAACGGATCAGATCTATGTAATGCAAAACATTCACTAATTTCATAAATTTTATTCAAAAATATTGAAGAAGTTGGATAATAACAGCCCGAAAATAAATTGGTAGCATCGTAAAACGGTTCTAAAAAATTACAAATATTAGAAGCAATTTCCCAATCAGTTTCTTCAATATGAAAATGTTCGGCCATCCTTTCATTAAAAAATAAAGTGATCACATTTCTATAAGGTAAACATGCTTGCAACATTAAATATGTAGAATTCCACCTATTAGGAACATCATAAGGAAAATCTTTATAATTCATACCATGAGAAATACATAAACTTTTGAAGTCTTGTTTTCTAGCAACTGAACCATTAAGAAATTTAAGAGTAGTCTTTATTTTTTCTAAATGAAGCTCAAGTGGTTTCAATCCATCTTGCACACACAAATTTAAAATATGACATGCACAATGAATATGAAAAAGATCACCATTTAAAATTTGTTTCAAATAAGTTTTTAATATAGTAATTGCAGCAGTATTATTAGTTGCATTATCAAATGAAATATAGAAGATTTTATTACTAATATTATATTCATTAGTAACTTGCATAATGGCATTGGAAATAACTCCACCCGTATGAGGCCAATCAATTTTTGTGAAACCTAAATTTTTTTATGTAACACCCAGTTATCGTCAATCCAATGTCCTGTAACACAGAGATATGATGCATTGCCAAGATAAGTTGTCCAAATATCACTTGTTAGTCCTACTTTCGATGAAAGATTACCTAAATACGTAATTAAATTTGCTTTATATTCATTAAAAATTGTGAATGCATCCGATTTAATAGTATTCCTTGAAAATCGTTTATGTTGAGGTTGCAAACCTAAATGAATATAATTAGTGAATTTGGCGTCCGCCCCCATTGAAAAAGGTTTCTCCGCCCATACGATATATTTAGCTAGTTCTCTCCTATCTCTTTCAACATTATAAGTGAAAATACCTAAAGTTGAACTACTACTACCAGTACCGAATTGTGAAAGAATAGTTTGGTTACCATCAGTTGGTTCTTTTTCATGTTTAGCCATGTGTCTTAGTAAATGACCTGTACCACCAGAAGAAGCATATGCATAATCTTTTTTACATTTTTTACAAACTGCCCTTGATCCCTTTCCCTCAACAATTTCTACATCGAATAGTTGCCAGACATTGCTAGTTCTTTTTTTTGAAGTTCTTCTACTTGATGATTGAATATTTGGTGTGCTTTCTTCATTTTCTTGGAATTGATCGATTTCATCATCATAATTCACATTATAAGATGAATCGGCCATTATGTATATAGACTACAATTATGAATTATCTAATGCAACAAATATAAAAGTTACCAAATATTTGCTAGGAGGAGTGTTGGCTTTGTTGCTTGTGCTTGTCTTGGCAAACATAAGACGAATTTCTTTCTTCTTGTGAACAAATTGAGAGTATAGCGTCTCAAGTATATAGAGCTTACAGATTAAGAGGATAAAATGTTTCCTCAACACACACATATATATAACAACCAAAAAAATAATTTTTTTTTTTTTTAAAAAGCCGTTGAACGGCTATATTTTTGACCGTTGGACATTGGCGATCGATCGCCATTTTTGTGGCGATCGATCGCCACCCCTGCATTTTGCTTACTGCCTCTAGGCGATCGATCGCCTTTTTTGTGGCGATCGATCGCCACCCCTGTATTTTGCTTACTGCCTATAGGCGATCGATCGCCATTTATGTGGCGATCGATCGCCTGGTAAAAAAAAAACATGAACAGTGTCGTGCCGTGCCGTGCCAGCCCACGTGCTGGCATGGCTTGGCCCGGCACGGCCCATACTCCGGGCCGTGCTTGGCACGGCACGGCACTGTAGCAAAACGTGCCGTGCCGCTCCGCGTCGTGCCGTGCCCGTGCCGTGCCTCGTGCCGTCCGCTCCGTTTGACATCTCTAGTTCCAGCTCTTCCCTTCACCACTGCGATTCAAATCGCTTCGTAAATCTCTCTTGCCAGTTACGATTTCTTACAGTTGATTTTTCTCTTCATCTCTTCGATTTTCCGTTCCATCACTTTTTTCCAGATTTTTTTTCAATTCTGGTATGTGTGTTTGTGTGTGTATATGTGTATATATATACTGTTTGTTGCCTTTTGAGGGTTTTTAGTTATTATGCATTGATGTCTATGCTTCTTTGCTCATTTTCAGAATTTACAGTCTGAAACTTGCAACGAAGAAGATGACCCAGCGATGTGCACGAAAATTATAAAAATAACTGGTGCACGAAATTTTTTAAAAAGTAACTGGTGCACGAAAAGATTGAAAATCAGTAACTGATGCACGAAAAATCAGTAACTGATGCACGAAAATTAAAACAGCTACTGACGCACGAAAATTTACACAAAGTTAGTGCATCAGTGTTGTATTTTCGTGCATCAGTGTTATATTTTAGTGCACCAAGGTTATTTTTCGTGCACCAGTGTTGTATTTTCGTGCATCAGTGTTATATTTTAGTGCACCAAGGTTATATCTTCGCGTACCAGTGTTATAAAAAATTTACACAAAGTTAGTGCACCAGTGTTGTATTTTCGTGCATCAGTGTTATATTTTAGTGCACCAAGGTTATTTTTCGTGAATCAGTGTTTTATTTTCGTGCATCAGTGTTATATTTTAGTGCACCAAGGTTATTTTTCGTGCACCAGTGTTGTATTTTCGTGCATCAGTGTTATATTTTAGTGCACCAAGGTTATATTTTCGTGCACCAGTGTTATAAAAAATTTACACAAAGTTAGTGCACCAGTGTTGTATTTTCGTGCATCAGTGTTATATTTTAGTGCACCAAGGTTATTTTTCGTGCACCAGTGTTGTATTTTCGTGCATCAGTGTTATATTTTAGTGCACCAAGGTTATTTTTCGTGCACCAGTGTTGTATTTTCGTGCATCGGTGTTATATTGTAGTACACCAAGGTTATATTTTCGTGCACCAGTGTTATAAAAAATTTACACAAAGTTAGTGCACCAGTGTTGTATTTTCGTGCATCATTGTTATATTTTAGTGCACCAAGGTTATTTTTCGTGCACCAGTGTTGTATTTTCGTGTATCAGTGTTATATTTTAGTGCACCAAGGTTATATTTTCGTGCACCAGTGTTATATTTTCGTGCACCAAGGTTATATTTTCGTACACCAGTTACTTTTTATAATTTTCGTGCACCAGTTACTTTTTATAATTTTCGTGCACCAGTTATTGTTTTATAATTTTCGTGCACCAGTTACTTTTTTATGATTTTCGTGCACCAGTTATTTTTTATGATTTTCGTGCACCAAGGTTATATTTTCGTGCACCAGTTACATTTTATGATTTTCGTGCATCAGTAGCTGTTTTTAATTTTCGTGCATCAGTTACTAATTTTCCGTGCATCAGTTACTGATTTTCAATCTTTTCGTGCACCAGTTACTTTTTATAATTTTCGTGCACCAGTTATTTTTTCTCTGGGTCATCTTCTTCGTTGCAACATCTTGCTGTCAAACTGTAAATTTTGAAAATGAGCAAACAAGCACGGACACCAGTGGATACCTTACTTCTTCATCCATATGCATCAGTAAAAAAAAAACATACCAACAGACTTTCGATATCTATAATTTAGCATCGGTGTTCAAATTTATAATTCACATACACACACAGTATACACACACACGATGAAATGCGCATAGCAGATCCGAAAATTATATTGCAGACTAGTCCGAGATCTTCTTCGATTCAAAAAGATTCCAATTCTACGAAAATTTAGATGATTCGATTCAAACATATTTCATGTACAGAACATTTTAGCAAATACTTTTTAGGGATGAAGCGACTAGATGAGGTGACGAGATGATGAAGAAAATAATGATCTGAGAATCGCCGGAAAATTTCAGCAGAAAATTTAAGGTGTGGGGCGACGGGATGAGGAAGAAAATTAAGATCTGAAATTAGGTTTAGAGTGTTTTCAACTGAAGGGTATTTTGATAACTAAATAATACCTTTTCAAACCAATAGTTAAAAAATTGGACTTATGTGAATATAATTTTCTCCTAAGTGTATTTTTTGGTAAGAACTTTTTTTTTGCAGATTTATTTGTAATAAGTTTCTGTAAACAACACCTATTTGCAATTTCCCCTAATTTTTTTATTAATTAGTATTATTTAATTGTGATCAAAATAAGTTCGAATATGTTGGTAAAAAAATTAGGTTCAAATATGTATTATATATTATTTTAAATTAAATTTTAGCTGGGATTATTTTTTCAATGGAATGTGATGATATTTAATATTTTTATAAGTATGCTCAAATCCAAATTTCAATATTTACCGGATAAATCCCAGATGAGCTCGAATTCAAACATATAATAGAGCTGAATCGAATTAAAGTGTAGTTTAATAACATAACATTTTTGGAATATCTTTTTTTATATATAAATAATATAAGGACATTTATAAATGGATTAACAAATTAAATAATGGGTTGTTTTTGTTTTTAAATGTTAGACAATGTTTTTAAAAGGATTATTGGCAACTCCCAGTGGTTTTTCAAGACATAATATAGACATTTGGTTTGAAAATAGACAATTTACTCTCGTGTTTCAAATAGACAGTTGCTCCCATTTGGTTTGAAAATAAACGTTTTGCCCCTCTTTGGTTTATGAAAATAGGCAGGCTACCCCATTTTGATTTGTGAAAAAGGTGCAAAACACTTCATCTGTATATGCTATATTTTGTAAATCAAAGTGGGTCAAGTACCTATTTTTAAAATCATGGGATAAACTGTCTATTTACAAACTACTGGAGATAAATGTCTATTATGGATATCACATGGAGTAAAATATATATTTACAAACCAATAGAAAATAAAATATCTATTATTGATATCAGAGTGAGTAAATTGTCATTAGCTCCTTATAAACAAACAACGCCTAAATCCTAATACAATTTTATCCTTAATTCCCCAAACCAGTTTCCCCTTCTCGAAATAAACATAAAATATCAATTTCTGCAATGCTCAACATTTTTAAAATATCTCTCTCCAGCCATCATCCACACGATTGTTAATTAAATCATAATTTTAATGATCAGGTTGGATAACTAAAATAAAAATTGCAAAAATATATATATATAATTTTTCATGTATAAAAATTAATGCATAAGTCTCGATGGTATCAAGCCGGATGATTATTTGATGTTACTCTTAAATATTAACACTTAATATTGCAACATGTTTCGCAATCTCTGATATAAACAAGAAGTTTCTTCATATAAAATTTTAATAAATTATTTTTTCTCGTATGCATAATCGATCTCATGCCTGCAGTTCATTTTGTTTGTGATATATACGTAATAAATTATTTAAAAAAATTAATATGAGTAAAACAATCTATTTATTACATCACAACTAGATGTGTCAAAACGGGTCAACACCATCTAAACGGACTTTTCCGTCAAAATCGCCAATCCAAACAGGTTGGCCCTTTTAGGCCCGCCTCCTGAAAAACCTACATCCTAAACCCGTGGTGGGTTGAGGATTAGGTGAGACAACCCACCAAAAAATAAAATATAAATTAAAATTAATTTTTTTTATAATTTTAATGATTAAAATTATTAAATAAATCATATTTTAATTAATTAATTCAATCAATTCAAAATGTTGTGCCTAATAAAAACTTATTTCCTTGTCACGTCGCAAATTTTGACATATGGTCATTATGGGCCCGATTCGATGTTCTTTGTCTTCTACTTGTGTCTATGAGAATTTAATGTGCTGCCACCTGGTGGGCCGATCGGCTGACATGTGTTACATTTAGGCCCAGTATGGGTTGTAGAAGCCATGTAGGGCAGGCCTACTCTTTGACAATGTACAGAATTAAATGCAATGTATTAGTAATTGGAGGGATTATTCTGGAAAATATATTCCACCGTCACAATCAATTCATCGTGTTTGTTAGGGATGCATGATAAAATACTTATATAAATCGGATATTTGTAAAGATCAAAATACATAAATATATATGAATATGTAGATATATATTTATATATGCATTGATGTTTGTAAGAACAGGTGTATCGAAATGAGATTGGGAATGCATGTTGTTTCCATTCGAGCTGCTGAAAAATATCGACACCATCCATTTTATAAAGTATAGTTAAGAACTATTTTTTTCCTATCATTTTAGGCACAAAATGTTTGTTGAAGGTAGCTTTGGTCATGGGCGGATACGTGGGTAATAACTAACACACATTTGTGATGAAGCTTACTAAATGGGCTAATGGAAGAGTGAGTCATATCTGAATCACAAGACCGTGATCTGAAGCATGTAGAGACCACCAGAGTCAAATCAGATCCCATCAAACCATGTTGTCTAGGATGCTGTCGAATATCACTAGCAGAGATATGTTATTTATATCCTCTAAAAAATTCTTGACTCAAATCACGTAGTATTCCATTATAATATTTTATAAACTAATTTAAATACCTTTTCTCAATCTAAATTGGGAAAATAACATTACAGTCACCCCTTCTTTAGAAAACGACATTCTTGTCACGGTTTACTCATCGATTCACTAGTATACGGACTTTAGAGATAGCTTATGTAGATTTAAGAGATAATTATCCTGCATGTAACATTTAGCTCCTAGTATTGCTATAGAATGTGGTATCTAATATCATCCTACCACACCATGAGTCATACATTCACACATTCATTACTACACACTATCGCTACACTAGCAACTATTCTGTATCCGTTCTTGTTCCTCCACAAATGATTAACCAAGATACCGCAGAAATATATAATAATTCAACATATCTCGCAACTCAATATGAAATAAGGGCATTACATTTTTTTTAAGATTTGACAAATTAAAATATTTAGTTGTTATTGAGTTAAACTAAGTAATCCTTAAAAACTGACATGCTTCTTCAAGTTTTAATAAAAAAAATTTATTGCAACCCAACAAAAGCTGGATCTAAAGTCCTTGAGTTTGGTGAGACATTTGACCTTAAGAAAAGAACCATGAGAGTAATAGAATTGACCTCTTTCAGAAAAAATTAAACCACCCAAACCTAAAACGGATGCCACAATTTATATCGATGTTGTAATTAATGTACGCCGACTCAAGATTTTTACGCGCGCCAAACGCAACTTGAACTAGAGTCTATCTAATCGAACTAGAGTCTATCTAAAGTGAGTATGAACTCTTATCCATCCTGACAAGACCTGCGAGCTCGACTCACCGCATTCTTTCAATTGGTCTAACTATTAAATTAATTCATGAAATTGGGTTAATTATTTATTGATCTCGTCTAGTTTGTACAACAATGAGTTAGACTCTTCCGGTTTGAACAATAACGTTTATCTTCACTACTATCTATTTTATGTCAAATCATATAGAATACAATTATAATTTTTTCTATTACAAATTATATGGGTAATATTGTAATGTAGTTATTCTATAAGGGGTTCATCCGTTATTGTTCAAACTAGATATCAAAAGTTGTAATAAATATTTTCTACACGGTGACATGTAACTTTTTTCAGAAAATTTTAAACATAGTTCTAAAACGCATTCATGCCTCTTTCTTGTTTTCCATGAAAAACATATATAATCATTTCCCAATTTCAAATTCTTCACGATATTATATATGATAATATTATTTCTCCTAAAAATTCACGACTTTTTTGGTTTAAAAAATTCCATTTTTTGCAATATATTTCAGGCAGTTCATTGGTTTGTAGATGTATCTCAAATCGCATTACAATTTTCTTATAGACAAAAGGTTAATAAAATAAAATGTATATTAAATTTATTATTTTTTGCAATCTTCGATGTTGTATGTATGACAATTATTAATAATTATTTAATCAATATATGTGGTATGTGGGAAAGATTCTACGAGACCATGAGATCAAATTTAACCACGGAATGAGCTTCCGGTTTTGCCGACTTGGTTAAAACCCACTTCCCATTTGCGAAAGACTTGCATCCGAATCACGTGGTGTGGGGAAAAAATCTTTAACCCACTCTCAAAAAATATATATATAACCACGAAATTTAGAATTAAAAACAAATTCATCAATTTATACATCAAGTGAGACAGCCAAATTAATTGGCCGATATTTTCGATATTAAAAATTGATTGGCCGACTTGTGGTTTGTTTCACCCGTTGCATCCTGGCTCTAAATTTAAACATATTATAATAAAAATTTGATAGCTACAAATTTATGCCACATACATGATTTCCATGTCATTAATTATTATTATATTTTAGATTATTTTGGCACAACGAATAGTGGTGGTGGATTGAGGTCTCGAATTCGTGATCTCGAGTTCCCTATAAAAACGGGTGCCACTTTGACGATGGGCAGCATGTCATTAATTATTTTGATTAGGGCTGCTTCCTGTTGACCTTTTCCTTCCTTAACTCGTCGTTTTACGTGCACTGATTATTGGAGCATTATATTTTTAAAATTACTAAATGGTCATCCACTGAAAGCGAAATAATGATGCATTTTGATGTTTGGTGTTTGCTATCTGTTATTGTCTTCTGTGTATCCTCTTATGTTCCTTCTGGATTCCTTGAAGACAGTTTACCCATTCGATATTATTACGGTATGCTTTGGTTGATAGGATCTCAATGACTTAGGTGGTACCTGAATCTTTCAATTTGCGATCTTGCGTTTATGCTGCTATGTCATCCTCTCTTGGTTCTATTAGTTTCAAGTTTACGGGGTCTGTATTGGCACGGAGAAGGGTGAGATGTGCAATAATTACTAACTACTATCATGTCTAGCTTATTTCATCTCATCAATTGCACCAAATATTAACTTATTATATATATAGAACTGTTTGATTTCAAATTAACTATTCACAATTGCAGTAAAAAAAAATTAATAAGATTTTATAAAATTTAAACATCTCCAAAATCCTGTATGTTGATTAGGCCATATATGCAGGGACGAATTTAAGATCATGATTGGGGCAGTTGCCCCTCTCAATTTTATTTATTTTATACATATTATATTACAAAACTTATATATATATATATATATATATACACACACACGGAGGACATAATTGTATGATTTTTATTGAATGGAGCAAACATATATATATAGACCCTTGGTTCTGGAAGGCACATGAGTCCGAACGCTATGCTGAATGTGCGACCGACACTACACTACGTAGGTACCTGTGCAGGTGAGGCGTCGGTCGGTCCTAGAAACGACGGCAGCGGCGCGAGGAGTTAACGATCGGACGTGCTGCAACCTAGGGATCTTTGTCTAAAATCATAGAATTAGCAAAGATAGTTTTGAAAGATACGTTTAAATAAATTATATCGCCGTGGGATAATCCTGAGGAGGTACTTAGTCAAATGAAGGAGAGAATATCTATATCCAAATCACTCCTTCTATATGTTTGCTCCATTCAATAAAAATCATACAATTATGTCCTCCGTAACCTTAGGGTTAGATTAGTTCTTGTAGATACGTATATATAATACACGTTCAGAATTTCTGGGAAATGATTGAATAATATTTCAAAGCAATTGCTTATTGACTATAAGATATCATGGATTTCTTCAAAAAAGGGTAAGCTCAAATTGAGAAACTGTTTAACAATTAATGCTTATTTTTTTAGAAATAATGATGCTTGGTTCAAAATCAAGAAGTCAAGAAATATTACTTTTTCAGCTTATCGTTCGGCTATTTTTAATTTTATTTATTTTTAAAAAAATACCGTATTTATTACTGTATTGCATTCAACCATTAAACTGATTCTGTACTCAAATAAAATAAAAAATAAAATATCTTATTTTGGTCATGAAGTATTTAAAATTTACTTATGTATCCAAGATTGTCCAAAGAGAAACTCCTTAAGCTGTATGTCAAAATTCTTCATTAATATTGTTTAAATTGTTTCCTCAAAAACTCAGAGATGCATACTCGATTCGAAGATTTATATCAAAGGGTGAGGGTACTTAAGTCGCCCTCAATTCTTCTACTAAAGTATATGACTTCTCAATAGCAGATCGTCATCAATTCTTGTATTTTTTCTTGTTTAAATAGGTTGATTATGTTTGACCTATAATGGGTCAGCACTGTGTTCATTATCTATAATTTAAATCGAGGTATGTATTGTCAGTCCCAATCTTGTTGGATATATGAAAATTATACAATATTATTAATCAGGAAGAAAGGTTAATCTACAACCCTCACTTGTTTTCCTCCTCAAACGAGAGCAGTCTTTATACAATTAATTAACATTAATTGACATTGAAGTGATTAAACTTGATTTTGAAAGTTATCTTATATTAATTAATGCATATCTACATTAATTTCTATTTTTTCCTCTTCCATATTAAACAAATAATCCACTTCACATCCTCGAGTGTCGTTATATGTCTCAAAGTTAGGATAAATCTCGAGTTCGAGATCCGCTAATCCTTAGCAAATTATCTGAAAAAGTTGGTTGATTAGTAGTTATCTAAATTTTAATAAATAATATATATCAATTTAAATTCTGTACATATTCTAAAAGCTGAATTAATTAGGTCGACTGGAGTCACTAGACCCCACGATTTTAGCACCGCCTCATGTTCTAGACGATCTTGTTTACATGTGTGACAAGTAACCAATAAGCGATCTTCTTTTAATTTCTACCTCTTCTATGACCAAGTCAATATATATATATATATATATATATATATATTGTAAGTTTCTGGATCGCTAGAATGAGCTGCAAGCCTTTTATCCAAACTGTATGTCCTGGTGTGAGATAGTCCGAGAACACAAATTTTAGATGAGCGCCGAGGTGGTCCTAGGTATTGTCACTCGGATGATCAAGTCAGTGCTCGAAAATAAGTGAAATGGGGATAAAAAAAGGATTGATGAATTTTTCATAATAACAACAACAACATTTAATCTCAATGAATTGGGGTAGGCTACATGAATAATAGAGAGAATCAAGTCAGGACGGACACATGCGTCAGTCTTCTCTAAACGCTTCTATCGGTCAACATATCTTCTGTAATCCCCTTGCACTCCAAGTCTTTGCGTATAACTTCGAGCAATGTCTTCTTTGGTCGTCCTCTCGCTCTCATGAACTGGCCGAAAATCATTGGACTCCATACAACGCACAAGTGCACTGTTGGGCCTACGTCGAACATGACCAAACCAACATAAACGACTTTCTTGCGTATTCTATTCTATACAAGCTACACTTATTCAGCTCGAATATCTTCGTTCCTTATTTTATCTCTTCTAGTCTTACCGCACATACAACGAAGCATACGCATCTCTGTCACACTCTTCTTTTGGATGTGATTCCTCTTGGGTGCCCATCATTCCGTCCATACAACATTGAGGTTCTAACGGTGGTTCTATAAAAAATTTCCTTCTCAGCGGGGATATTACGATCGCATAGAACTCCAGTGGCGTTTCTCCATTTCAACCAGCCAGCCTGAATCATGTGGTTAACGTCACTGTCAATCTCTCCATCCTTTTGGATACCTGAATCTAGGGATCGAAACTTGATGTTCATCGATACCCCTTGACCACCAAGTGCTACAACATCGAAATCCTAAAAGGTACGACCATTAAATTTGTACTCCATATATTTCGTTTTAGACATACTTAATCTAAAACACTTTGATTCCAACGTCTCTCCTCATAACTCCAATTTGGCATTTTCTCATGTCATTATCTCGTTAATTAATATAACATCGTCAGCAAAATGTATGTTCCAATGTAATTCAGTCTGTATGTTATCTCATCCATCACTAGGGCGAACAGAAAAGTACTCAATGCAGACCCTTTGATGCAATCCAATAGTGATCGAGAACTCACTTGTCACCCCACTGTGTTCTTACATTGGATGCTACTTCGTCGTACATGTCTTTGATTATATTGACATACTTGATGTGAACTTTTTTCTTCATCAAAGCCCACCATAATACCTCACTTGGTACTTTATCGTAGGCCTTCTCCAAGGCTATAAAGATCATATGCAGATCTTTACTCCTCTGATGATAGCGTTTGACAAGTTGACGAAGTAAATGGATAGCTTCCGTAGTTGACCGTCCTGGCATGAACCCAAATTGGTTATCCGATTTCTTAACCTTCCTCCTTAAACGACATTTAATTATCTTCTCCCAAAGCTTCATTGTGTGACACATGAGTTTTATACCACGATAGTTGGTGCTACTCTGAATGTCACACTTGTTCTTATAAATAGGGATGAGTGTATTATTTCTCCATTCATTTGGAATTTTGTTACTCCTCCAAATCTTGTTAAATAGATCTGTTAATCACTTTATCCCCGTCGGTCCTAAACATCTCCATATCTTTTATAATATCTGAAGAAACTGGTATATGTGTGTAGAGTATTTTGTGGAAGTCAATTTGAATGTCATTTTTCTACTGATGGGCACTATATTTATAGTGGCATTTTTCAGAGTATTTATCCGTGAGTTTCGGACCATGATCAACCCATGATCTATGTCTTGACTTTCGTAATTCTCGCCTATCATTAATGCATGCTCGCGCTCTTATCGAGGCATTAATGTCTGTCTGATCATCTATTTGAATTGAGTGCTATGTTAGGTCTATGATTTATGCATGTATTGGCCGACCATGATGAGGTGGAGTGAGCTGATGTGTCACTCTACCACCTCACTATGATATGATCGATTGGCCTGCGAAATATCGGGTTGAGCTAGAGTTTCTCGAGGTGGCTCAATGATCTTATAACATCAATATATATATATATATATATATATATATATATATATATATATATATATATATATATATATATATATATATATTGTTAAGGATATCTTAGTCAATTTATAAAGTGGGTTATGTGTTTAAATAAAATGTTTCTTCGCTTTTATATAAATTGAAATTAACACAAAACGAATCGAATCTTTTTTAGTAGTGGTTAATACATATGTGCCCATTTACTTAATTGAAATAAATATTTTACTTAGAAAGCTTTTGTAAGCATATTTCAAATAAGACTAATTAGTTTAAAGGTCTTTAATTGTTGATTAATGAATAAAAACAGATAAAGCAACTAAAAATTATTATCGGTATCATATCAACAATATCTGGCGTATTGCAATACAAGCAAAGATAGTAGAACAATACAGAAATTTCACAAGATAAATGACCAAAATTGCATCGAGCGTAGTTTACAAGACAAAAACTACAATCTTTCCTTAGTTTTATTTCAACTGTTTTAAATTCATAATGCATTTATTTAATGCAAATGATTGATATATTCTTTTAAATTCTTTTAGTTATCATTAATAACTTCTCATTTTTTTTCAGGAGTACAATTAACTTAAAATAAAATAAATATACATTTGATATTTTTTCATCCATTATATAAAAAAATAGTTGATTATTAACTACAGCTGACAGTTCTACGAGCGACGATTGATACATAACAATGATAAAGATTAAAGCAACTTAAATTTTGAATGGTGTATGAAAGGTATATAAGATTTCAAAATTTATTTTCTGAATACATTGATTACAATAATTGCATAGAAGAAAATTATGAAATTAACAAATGCTTAAATAGATATAGAATGATGAAGTATAAACCATATGTCATCAATAGCATAATATTTTTATTAAATTGATAAAATACAAATAAAAGAAATACAGTTAAACCTCTATAAATTTATAGACTTGGGATTGTAACATGTTAATTTATAGATTAATTAACCTAGTAACATGTGTTTAGAGAATTTGGATGAATCGTCATACATTTAAAGCATTCAATGCAAATCAAATCACATAGTTGAATCATCGTAATAGAATTGATGTCGTATATCTCTTGAACTACCCTAAAAAATAAAACGACTGTAGAGATGTTGATTATCGAGCAGATAATTGAGAGAGTCATCAAAACTAATAAAAATGATGAAGTTGAAGATGATAGTTATATCATAGAGACTATTTCTCAAAATGAAGCTCTTAAAACATCGATAATATTGGATAATTTTTTGCTGAGATATGAAAAATAAAAGCTTTATTTTGTATGATTCAATTCATTGTGCAAAATATGGTGCATTGAATGCCACGCGTTTTGCGAGGCAACCAGAAGGAGAATAAAATAAGCAACTTCATTTCACTAAGCAAGCAGTTGACTTTTTGCAAGCATATGAGTAAATGCTCTTCGCTGTCAGCGTTTGACTCTTTGACACTTAGAAATCTTAGCCCTTTTACTCATTCTTCTCTTCAAGTCAGCCTACATACGTACGTCTCCTTTCGTCTCTTCAGTCTTTCTATATATATTTCCCTTGGACATATCCCACCTCCTCAGTAAGACTTTTGTCTCTTGTATATCTCTAGTCTTCAGCACATAAAAGAAGAAAAAAAACCCTAGAGAACAAGGAAAAGAAACCAATCTTTGATTTCTTGGAAAAAATATAAAATCTTACTTGTTTTGTAGAGAGAGATCTTAATGGGAAGACCACCTTGCTGCGATACAATTGGTGTGAAGAAAGGGCCATGGACTCCAGAAGAGGATATAATCTTAGTTTCTTATATTCAAGAACAAGGCGCTGGGAACTGGAGAGCTGTTCCTTCCAATACAGGTAAATAATAATAATTAATAAGGAAAAAATTAGATTTTTTACTGGGAGTTCTATAAGGTGTACTTACTTTTTCCCCATGGGGAAATTTTTCTTGGTGGTTAGTTAGGATCATTTAAAGCTGTGTAATAAATATTGTAGAGCTCCACCGCTGTCTTCTTGAATGCATGTGCGCAACCAGTAATTAAGTAGTTTTTGTTATCAGTACTAATTTTATATGAACTATTATTCAAAATTCAGGCTTGCTCAGGTGTAGCAAAAGTTGCAGACTCCGGTGGGCTAATTATCTTCGCCCAGGCATCAAGCGTGGTAACTTTACAGAACATGAGGAGAAGATTATCATCCACCTGCAAGAACTTCTTGGTAACCGGTAGGGATAAATCTTTACATGATCATTAGGCAAGATCTCGACATGTTTCTTAAAAATTAGGACTAAGAACTAAATATTGAGTTCAATTCCGAAAGGAGAGATTATTTGACCAACCAACTAGCGAAGTAAACGTAAATGATTTCAGGCCATTAAAGGGCAAGGCTTCACAGTCTAAGTGCGAAAACAGTAAATTTTTTACGGTGACCCGTCTGTGACTTTTCTCGGAAAAATTCTTGGTTGCACCCGGTGGTGCGTGCACCAAAGATCAACACATATTGTATATTGTGTATATCTATATGTTTGTATAGATGTGTGTGTGTTGGTTGCCCGATCTTTAATAATTTTTACCAAAACATTTACAATTTATCAAGTATAGATTCGTGTGTTTTAATGCTTTCTGTTAACAACTAACGTTGATTGCATTTTTTTGTTGATAATAACAAGTTTACAACCTTTAATTTGCAGATGGGCTGCCATAGCTTCATACCTTCCTCACAGAACTGATAATGATATCAAGAACTATTGGAATACCCACTTAAAAAAGAAGCTAAATAAGCTGAAAGGGCAGGAAGATATTAGCACACATGGTCATTCAGCAAAAATCTCGAAAGGTCAATGGGAGAAGAGGCTCCAAACAGACATTTACATGGCCAAACAAGCATTATGTGAAGCTCTTTGCATCGATAAATTGGGCTCGGAAACACCCTCTGACTCGGAACTTTATCCAGTTTTTTCACAAACTAACCCAGTTATTTCTCCCACATATGCATCAAGCGCCGAAAATATAGCTCGTTTACTCGAGAACTGGACTAAAAAGTCTCCAAACTCAATGAAAGAGGGTACAAATGAGATCAATCAGAGTGCTTCTTTTAACAATAACCTTACGACTGGATCGAGTTCAAGCCCGAGTGAAGGAACTGTCTGCACAAGAATGTTGAGTTTCAACTCATCAAATTATTCAGATTTTTCTCAGTCTGTTTCGGTGGAGGAGGATGCTAAGTTTGATGCTGCAAATTTCACACCTCAAACAAATGAGCAAGAAACTCAAATGCCCTTTAGTATGCTGGAGAAATGGTTGTTTGATGATGCAGCTTTGCAAGGGCCGGAAGGTGATTTCATGGACTTGGCTTTGGGGGAAACTACTGCTGATTTGTTCTGAGGAAAACAAAATGATTTTTTAGAACAAGTTAGCAGTTAGGGGTTGTGTTGTTGCCGGCGAAGAACGTGTTTCTGAGAGCATCTATGCCACATATGTACTTTTAAGGACGGCAACAAAGAGACCGTAGTTCGGATAGACACCATCCTTAGTATTCTGATAGCGAGTCATTTCAAGTTTTCTGCTAGATGACGAGTATCCACTAGATGTAGCAGAATATTTGCAATGAGTCTAGAAACTAGAGGTGAAGTGTTCCCAGTTTTAGGTTTATTTGTGGTTTTTAGGGTAGAAAAAATGTAATTACTTGTGTACTTCGTGGAAACCAACTGTTTGTACTCTGTGCACCTTTGTTGTAATTTCTGGGAAATAAATATAGAGTTACTTAAAATGCTTTATAACTCATTCACATAACAACACTTTGCTATGTTTGATAGCAGAGATATATATAATTTGACCCAATTATAAATTATATAATCCTTCATGATCAAAGTAAAATATATTTATCTATGATTTTTTATGGGAAGGGGGGGTGGCAGTGGGCAATTATCTCTCATATAACATGATACAGATTCCAATTCACAATTTCATGCTACTTACAAAGAAAATTGGGTGTTTTTAGAAAGTTACATATTCGTAAAAAATCCGAAAAATCACTCGTTGCAATGTCTGACTTTCTAGGACACCGACACCCATCAAACACGTGGTGTGTCCATAAGTTTTTTTAAAAAATTAACACGAGTCTCGGACACAATTGAAGAGCTTGTCCGATACGAAAATGACACTTTTGGGAGTTTTTGGGAGTTAATTGTACAATTTAAAAAGGTTTGGACTAACATAAAATTTGGATGTATAAGTAATATACTTTTGATGTTAGTATGACTTATATTATGATGATTTCATTGACATGAATTTATTTATATGCTTTTGAATATGGTAAAAAAAAATTTGATGTTATCTTTTATTTGATGTGCTTGTTAAACTTTATATTAGTTGAAGTAATATGCATTTGATGTTAATATGAATGACACTATGATGATTCCAGTTATATGAATTGAGAATTTTTAAAAAAAATGTGAATTTTATTATTTCGTAATATAGTACATATATAAAAATATACAGTTTTTTTAAAACACTTGAATTCGAGACAATCTTATTCAACTAATTATATGTTAAAATAATTAACTAAATAATATTTTTTTGGTATAAATAATAACAACATATTTTTTAAAACACTTGAATAATATCTCCTATGTTCTTTATCCCCAAAAACATATTTTTCCTTCTTTTCATACTCTCCACATAATCCATCGTTTCAAATTAACCTTTTTTTATTAAATTTTAAATAAATCCTATTATCATATTATATTTTAACTAAAAATACAAGTTCGTCAAAATTTCTAATATATAATAAAACATTGGTATAATATATTTATTTACCAAAACAAAACATATTTTATTTTACCATAGACACATTATATTTTTAAACTTGACCATTGTTTTTTTCCAATTATAATTAATGAGACTCCTCTTCTAAGGAGACTTTTGTTGATGATGAAGATGGTTGGCGAATTAATCACATGGGACTCCATCTTCTCCTTAGGTTTCTCTACCCATTATTTAATTCATCAGCTTTGAAAAATGCACATCATCTTTACCAGTTTGACTTGGCCCAAATTTCACATGTATCCAGATTGGATAATTTAACGTGTAAATTCTTCTATACACCAGTCGTGCCATGAACCAACACATATGACAAATCTATATATCTTATATACATATAGATATATATTCATGTATTTTTATTCATGGCAGGATCGGGTGTATGAAAGAATTTTCTCATTTAACGTGGCCTTTTCAGGGATCATGCTATGCCAACATTTAGAACTGAACCAAATTTTTTAGGTAAAAAACCCCCTTATTTTAGAGCATTGGAATCATAATAATAAATCTATTATTTCCGTTCGTTTACTTGTCTCGTCACAAAGTGGGGGGAAAATACGTAAGATTTCATTGGTTACTATAAGCTATTCTCATCCATGTCGTATATTGTTGGTACATCAATTGTCATTGTAAAGAATGCTCGAAACATGGCGTACGAATTGTCGTATAATTTAAAATATTTGAATTGTATTGTTACTACCAACTATAACTTTTGGTAAAATGTCGATTGTTTATTCTACCCATATAATTAGTATGTCGGAAACGAATTCTTAGAAATATTATATTGTCGCATATCCTAAAGTCATCTTTTGGTTTCGTACCAAGTTTGACCCTTGTTATTACAAATTCAAAAACAAAACTTAAAAAAACATCACATCACGCCTTCAAGTACAGAATTTACCAAAATCAGTCTTTAGTCCCTAAAAAATAGCATAAGCAGTTTCTTACATTGCAAAGCAAAATACGTTGGTTAAGTCAGAGTACAAGTTACAACAGCAAATCATACTTAATCAGGAAGGAAAGTAGCGTAAATAAATGAATCGACAATGGTAGCGGCTATGGCAGTGGAAGTGCTAAGTGTCTTAATCACAATCTTATAACGAGGTTTGCTTTTGTTCTTCTAAAACGGTCATCCTTGAAGGTGTTAGGGAAATTTCAAGAGCTATAAGGGACGGAAAAACAACACACACACACACACAAATGGAGACACAAAGATTTATGTGGTTCGGTGAAACCTGTCTACATCCACGGAGCGCACACACTTCGCTATATCAAATATGAAGGATTATAAGAGTAGTACAAACTCCCGACTCTCGGAGAAGGAGCAAACTGCTCAACTCAACTCAACTCAAACTCACTCTACACTTTGTTTTCTCTCAAAGCTACATTGTTTTGGTTTGTGTTGTGATACAAAATGAACAAATCTCTTGCATATTTATAGCCAAAAATCAAGGTGTGAACCAAGAAACTTCTTGGTATAAACTTAGGCATAATTATGTTTGAACATTGACTTCAACCTTCAAACTTGGCATGGTTGTTTGGCCAAATTTGACTTCAAACTTGTGGGTTTGGTGTGTTAGGCAAACATACATTGTTAGGCACACTCCGACAATCTCCCACTTGAAGACTGACTTCAACGTCCTCACATCTTGATCAGTGGTGTGCTCGACCTCCATATTCAACCTTGAAGACCAACTGATGCTATACATAGCTTTAGCTTATCAATGGTGACAACCTCTGACGACGTGTCCGCTGACAACCAACTGTATCTGCTAGCAGCTCCCACTGCATGACCAATATCTGGCCTTATACAGATCTTGTCATACAAAAGACTTCCAATGGCTTGAGCCATTAAGTTTCTCTCATCATATGTCTTTGGAGACTGGTCCTTGGATTACTTGAAGTGACTGCCCAAGGGCGTACTTACTGTGTTGGCATCACTCATGTTGAACTTGTTCAACACACGATTGATGTACTCCACCATTAAATACCAATTTTCTTAGGCAGAACCTCCTTAGTCAATACATATTCGATTACCACATCAAAGCTTCCCCCAGCAAAAAAAACATAGCTCTTCCATATCCTTTGTTTTTCTCCCAAAGTTAAGAACATATTATTCTGAAAAAGATAATCTTCAATCTGTATCTTCCA
This sequence comes from Haberlea rhodopensis, assembly GCA_907163345.1. Classification (NCBI taxonomy): domain Eukaryota; kingdom Viridiplantae; phylum Streptophyta; class Magnoliopsida; order Lamiales; family Gesneriaceae; genus Haberlea; species Haberlea rhodopensis. Next base: position 2,458,850 of record CAJQUN010000031.1, on the reverse strand, counting down.
GAAAACGAAGTTTGTACTTCAAACTTTTCGATCATTTCCTTATCTTGATACAATTGTGAAAAATTCCCACTCGATGGTGGAATTTGTCAATTCCGGCACCACCAGTGAATTCAGAATATCTGAAAACTTTTAAAACTGTTTTCTGCTCTTAAATAGCTCTGATACCAGTTGTTAGAGAACAATGACTGCTTTCATGTTCTTGCGGAAATTCCAAGAGCTATGAGGGACAAAAAAGCCACACACACAAATGGAGACACAAAGATTTATGTGGTTTGGCAAAACTTGCCTACATCCACGGAGCACGCGTACTTCAATATATTAAATATGAAGGGATTACATGAGGAGTACAAACTCTCGACTCTCGGAGAAGGAGCAAACTGTTCAACTCAACTCTAACTCTCTCTACCCTTTGTTTTCTCTCAAAATTATATTGATTTGGTTTGTATTGTGATACAAAATGAACAAATCTCTTGCCTATTTATAGCCAAAAATCAAGGTGTGAACCAAGAAACTTCTTGGTATAAACTTATGCATAATTAGGTTTGAACATTGACTTCAACCTTCAAACTTTGCATTGTTTGGACAAATTTGACTTCAAACTTGTGGGTTTTGTGTGTTAGGCAACCAAAACAGAAGGCGTTGTAAGAGATGAGTAATATGAAATCATTCATCACGTGAGAGTTAAATTCTTCCGGGAACAAACAATTATAAAACAACGTAGGATAAAATTATAAAAATAGTCGCATAAAATATGAGGATTTGCAATAGTAGTCTCAAATGTTTAGGACGGTATTTACTAAATAAATATAGGCCAAAAAATTTATTTTTAATAAAAATAGTTTTTAACAAATATGGTCCGAAACTTGGGACTATATTTGGTCACGTGGAGCTATTTCAAGTTTAGCGAGTAACGGGTTTGGCAGAGATGCAAAGAGCTGGTGTTTTTCCCGGTGATCAGACATTTCCCGGGTTATTATTATTATAGGCTTGTAGCCACTCGGGTTTAGTCAATGAGGGTCGTAAGTTTTTCCATTGTATGAGCCGAGATTTTGGGGTTCTTCCGAGCATTCACCATTATGATTGTATGGTAGATCTTTTGGGTCGTACTGATATACTCGAGGAGGCTTATGATCTCATCATTTCAATGATCAAGCCCGACACAGCAATGTGGAGAACATTGCTAGGAGCGTGTAGAATCCACCGCCACCTTGAACTTGGAGAACGAACCATCGAGCATTTGGTTGAGCTCAAAGCTCAAGAATCAGGGACTATATATTACTGTTGAACATCTATTCTTCCCTGGGTATGTGGGGAAAATGTTGTGGAAGTGAGGAAATTGATGAAAGATAGAGGTATGCAAACGACACCAGCTTGTAGCACGATGGAGTTAAGAGGTGCCGTTCATGAGTTTGTTGCAGATGATGTTTTACATCCAAGAAAGAAGAAAATATATGAAATGATGGAGGAAATAAACCAGCAGACAAGGAGGATGCGCTGTCTTACCATAATGAGAAATCGGCTATCGGTTGGCACGACATTGGGGATTGCGAAAGATCTTCATACATATGTCTAGGTTGCCATAATTTACTGGTGATATGAAAATCAGAGAAACTTCAAGTTGCAACACATTTGAGAAGACAGATATATGATTGAAGATTTAGTAGCTGTTGAGGGTTATCTTCCTTCACATCAGGGTTTAGAGAAATCACCATATTTCTCAGGGGATATTCAAACACTGTTGTCCAATAATTCGGCATGTAGTGAGGGAACATTAAGACAGAATGAGGGAGGTGACTTAGTGCAGAAGCTGCGAATACTCATTTTTTATAAAACATTACGTACGGATTCAAAGATTTTCCACATGAGAGGTGACAATCCTACTTGCTCTTGCGTTGGGATCACTTCTCTCTAAATTTTAAGTCAGAATGATATGAAACGAATAGAGTTTTACGATGGTGCAAGTTGGAGGATTACTGCTTGGAGTAAATATTTTTCAATGCCATGTCGAGAAAATCTAGCATTTGATCAAACTCAAGGCTTCCTTGGAGGGGTGGTGTTGTCTTGAACAATATCAAGACTTTTCGTGTTTTTGGTCTTGAGAATTACAGTGTATAACTGACTGATTGCAGTGTGATAATCACATTCCTTGCCTTGGACCTTGATCTTAAAATCTTGGATCATTTAAGATTAGAAACATTGACTTCTATTTGTATCAGATGATATTTCATAATGAAGTCGGCTGCATGGTCTCATCAATCATCTCAAACATCCAAATCACCGGAAAACTTAACGAAATACTCATTTCTAAAGCTGAAGAACCTTCAACACAACAATAGAAGGAAAAACTGTTCAGTAAGTAGCCTACAAAACTGGATTGCAGATGCAGAATGAACCTGCAACGGCTGCACCCCTTTATTTTTCCTGATAGATATTGCTTCCACCAGCACTATGTTCTAAGCAGCCACAGGCTTCTTCTGAACAAAAGTTACGCCTTTCTCAATGCTCGCCTTCAGTTCTGGCTTTAGAGCTTCCAATGCCTTCTGTTCATACTCGGTTAATCCTTGAAGGACCGATGGAACGAAAGCCTCCACCCCGTTTCTTCCAAGCTTAATTCTTGAGGCAAAGAAAGGCAGCTCGGTGAGATCAGAATGGACATAAGCACATTCATAGACATCACTATCGCCATCCAGACCTCGGAGGGACGATTCAACAAACCGAGCTGCGGCATATGCCATTGAAAGGGTAGCTGATCCTGCTCCAGCCTTGGCATCGACGACTTCTGTGCCAGCATTTTGAATCCTCATGGTCAGTTCTTGCACTTCTTCGTCACTAAAAGTGACAGATGGTTTGGTCTTCGACAACAGGGGTAGAATAGTAATTCCTGCGTGGCCACCAATAACTGGGACATCAACATCAATAAGTCGCAGGTTTTTTCTTTGAGCAACAAAAGTATTCGCCCGAACTACATCAAGAGTGGTAACACCAAAGAGCTTCGTGGGATCATACACCCCCTTCTCTTTCAAGACCTCAGCAGCAATTGGAACTGTCGAATTGATTGGATTGCTTATGAGGTGAATCAAGGCATCAGGGCAGTTATCGGCAACGGCCTCAACTAATGTTTTCACTATGTTGGCATTTATGTTAAAGAGGTCATCACGGGTCATACCAGGCTTTCTTGGAACACCAGCAGGTATGACTACGACATTAGCACCCTTCAAACTATTGGGGAGATTGGATTCTCCAGTAAAATCTGAAACCACAGAAGGTGTGTTGCAGTGACTCAGATCAGCCGCAACTCCCTTCACATTTGCTATATCATAAAGGTTTAATTGAGAAACTAGTGGTGACATTTTGATTAAAAGAGCTAGTGGCTGGCCTATACCACCAGCAGCTCCAAGAACAGTTACCTTGTAGGATGCATGAGGTTGAACGTGATAGTATGTTCTATTGTTATGCTTTGGAGCTTTTTTTACGCAAGATTGCTTTAAAACTGCACAGCTCTCGCTACCCATAAACAAAGACTTTGAGTCATGTCTTATGGAGGTTGCTGCTTTGAGGCCACTGAAACTTTTAACGTGGTTATCAGATTTCAACTTGACACTCAATGCCTTGAGTTGTGAACAGGGACCAACTTTGGATCCAGCAGCTGCTGTGGAGCCAATTGAAAAGGTGGTTACTGATGTTGTCATCTCGCAACCTGAAATGAAAAAAGAATTATGAAATTATCAAGACACAAACAGCATAGACCTATTTACCAGAGACCACAGGAAGTTTAACGGTATCTTTTGCCACAACAAAAAAGCATATCACAAACTCTTTTTTGCAGTTCACAGAGTAGCGCAAGACCTAAAATAGTTCAATACCTGATTCAAAGGACGTATGAATAAATGTAAAACACGACACACCACTAGGTGCTAAGACTCGTAATCAGAAAAATCACCTGCATTGAACATACATAAAGTGCACAATCTTCTGCACTCTCTAAACTAAAAAAATTAATTAGGGAAAACCAGCAAGTAGGAGACAGGATTGTAGGAAAGGTAGTTTGGAAAAAAGGGCCTTTCAATACACAAATGTGGTCAAGGGTATGTCTCCAGAGGGTAATGTCCTACAATTGAGCATTGCTGAAATCTGTTATACATAATTTTTACAGGGTGGCGGTTGTGGTTGGGTGAAGATGGGACATCTCTTTGGAAACCTAATTTGAATAGAATTTAATCTGATGACTAATTGTTGAGCGATAGGGAATACTTTTGACACTTAAAAAAGAATAAGTAACCTAGATATGAAATATAACAAAAAATTACTCTTAATCATACAAGGTTTAGCTCCAAATGAAGCGATTAATTTTCCACACTTCATCACATGCATACGGTATGTGATAAGAGGGCAATTCACTAAGCTTCCATGCTTGTTAAAATTCCTAATAAGATGCTAAAGAGATAACTTAGAATGAGATAATTTTTTGAGAAGATGTTCAGGACTTAAGAACTAGATACTAATAATTTCTTTCACACACTTTACGCTATTTTCGATGCTACATTTATTTGAAAATTAAATCTTCCGAATCCTACAGTTCTCAGAAATTCCTAGTAACAAACCCACCCCAAAACCCAGATACTTGAACCCACCGCAAGATAAAACAAACACCATAATCCTAGACCAATTTGTACAACATTCGATGTTTCAGTACTCAAGAAGAATCTGCAAAAAAAAAAAAAACACACACACACACGTCAAAAATTTACAGCAACACTCGAAATTAAACAGGAAAAAAAATGAAAGGAATCCTAATTTTGATATAAAAAATAAAATACCTAAGCATCAATGCTCACATAATCTAATTTAATAACAACCAGAGATTCGTAAATTCATTATAATACTCCAGATCTATATGTAAAAATATAGAATTAAAAAAATCACACAAAATTCAACGTAAATTAATAGGAAAAGAGAAAGATTTATGGAACAAGAAATTGAGCAAAATTACCTTCACACTTAACCAGGAGATGATAAATGAATGAAAATTGTGAGAGGGATTTGATCAGAAAGGCAGGCTTTATACGGGTGAGAGAGGTTGGGCACCTAGCATCAGCTTCTCCGCCGCACAACTCGATTGAATCTGTACAAGTATTTATATATTAAATGGTAAATTTTAAAATTAGTCACGTAGAATATGAGTTTGATTGATAGTAGTCACAAACGTTAGAATTAAAATAAATGTGTCCCACAGAATATGATTTTAATCAACTCTCAAACATTTAGGACTAATCAAAATTGGTCCCACAAAAATTGTGTTTTATAACAAAATGGTCACATTATTGAAATGGGCTTTGTGACCATTTTTGATTAAATATATATATCACATGAGACAATTTTTGATTAGTTCTAAATGGTTATGACTATTATTGATTAAAATCATATCATATGTGAACAATTTTGATTGTCATAAACGTTTGAAACCGTTAATTAAACTCAAATTCTATGGGACTAATTTTAAAATTTCTCCAATATTAAATCAACACAACACAAATTATCTTTTTGGACAAGGTGGTCATTTTCTTAGTAAGGTAGTTGGAAATGTTTAATTTTATTTTAGATATTATAGATATAGTTAGGACCTACGATGCGCATGGAAACGTATATTGGCACGGCGATACTGAAACGACAGGATATGGATATGGCGACAAGTAATAAAAATATTCCTATCAAATTCAAGAAGCATATAAATAAATGTTGATGTGATTCGATATTTTGATTATAAAGTAGAATAACGTGGTAATGCAAAATAACAATAAACACACCAAGATTTTTTACGTGGAAAACCCTCAAATTGAGAGAAAAACCACGGGACCTAGTCCAGGATAAAACTTCACTATGAATATTGGTGACTTACAAGACTTTCTAAACACACCAAAAAATTGCTCAATGACTTACACGAATATTTTTAGAGAAATAACGAAAAGGACCGAACAGACATAAATTTGCTCTCTTCGGAGTCTTTTTGCCCAGAAAAATCCAACCCTTTCTTTGAGGTTATCTAAGGGTATTTATAGGACTGCCCTCAGTAACTAACTCGCGGAAAACCAGCAACACGATGTCCTTTGATCGTGGCTTGATGGGAGCCAAGCATGTCCGAGAAATCCGCCCCATTAATGCACGTTCAATCCCAGCCGGTTAATTAGTTTTAATTATGACCGGGTCTTCCGCTACGCTTTGACCAAAATCCCGAAAAGGGTAAAGACAACCATAATGCTCGATTCTTGGTTTAATGCTGAAATCTCTGCTCATGCTGACAAAATAACCCCCACCCTCGTCGACCAAACTCGCATGACTACAAGCACAAAGAACAGCAACAAATGTTACATCATTTGGTTTGACCATTTCTTGAAGCATCAAATGGTAAAATTCGAGAGCTGCATTGCCTCATCCCCAATTAGCAAGACCTTGAATTAGCGCTATACATGACCACACATTTCTAGAAGGCATATTACAATATAATAAGTGACGAAGGGGTTACTGTTCCAATGAACAGTAACCCCTTCCCTAACAGTAACCCCTTCCCTTTTTGTCCTTTTTTTCTTTTTTTAATTATTTTTTTTGTTATTTTTTCCCTTTTTGTCCTTTTTTTTCTTTTTTTTTGTTATTATTTTTTTTGTTATTTATTATTTGTTCAATCGATTATTGTTCCTGTGATATTCGGCCATCGTTTTTTTATTTTTTTAAATTTTTTTATTTCCTTTTTCTTTTATTTTTGTATTTTTTTTAAAATATTCTTAATGATAAATTTCTGATAGATTGCAGGTCGTCGATTTTTCTTGTTTATGTACATTTTGATTTTTTGCTTACCTACGATCTATTGCTGATATATGGTATTACCTTTGTTCTGATGTTTGGCATCAAATATTCCCTTAATGTGAGATTATATCAAAACTCTTGACTCAACAGTGCATCCCTCTTATCTCAATTTTTAAAATTTAAAATGTTTTCTTTCTTTTTTTTTTAGAAAAAAACTTGTTGATTTTGTCAAGTATGAATTAAAAACAACAGGTAGTTCAAAATATATTTTTGTCGTGGCAAACTTTATTAATAATTTTTTATATGAACTTATTTTAAAAAAAAGAGTTAAAAATAAGTTTTCGTTGTGGCAAACTTTAATAATAATTTTTTATAAAATATTCGGCATAATGGATTTTTGGTAGATTACAGGTCGTCAGTTTTGCTTGTTTGTATACATTTTGAGTTTTGGCTTACCCACGACCCGTTGCTAATATGTGATTGTTCTCGATTACCTTTGTTATGATGTTTGGCATCAAATTTTCCCTTCATGCACAAGGAGATTATTATTACAATATAATAAGTGAGGAAGGGGTTACTGTTCGAACAGTAACCCCTTCCCTTTTTGTCCTTTTTTTCTTTTTTTTAATTATTATTTTTTGTTATTTTTTCCCTTTTTGTCCTTTTTTTTCTTTTTTTTTGTTATTATTTTTTTTGTTATTTATTATTTGTTCAATCGGTTATTGTTCCTGTGATATTCGGCCATCGTTTTTTTATTTTTTTAAATTTTTTTATTTCCTTTTTCTTTTATTTTTGTATTTTTTTTAAAATATTCTTCATGATAAATTTCTGATAGATTGCAGGTCGTCGATTTTGCTTGTTTATGTACATTTTGATTTTTTGCTTACCTACAATCTATTGCTGATATATGGTATTACCTTTGTTCTGATGTATGGCATCAAATATTCCCTTAATGTGAGATTATATCAAAACTCTTGACTCAACAGTGCATCCCTCTTATCTCAATTTTTAAAATTTAAAATGTTTTCTTTCTTTTTTTTTTAGAAAAAAACTTGTTGATTTTGTCAAGTATGAATTAAAAACAACAGGTAGTTCAAAATATATTTTTGTCGTGGCAAACTTTATTAATAATTTTTTATGCGAACTTATCTAAAAAAAAAGAATTAAAAATAAGTTTTCGTTGTGGCAAACTTTAATAATAATTTTTTATAAAATATTCGGCATAATGGATTTTTGGTAGATTACAGGTCGTCAGTTTTGCTTGTTTGTATACATTTTGAGTTTTGGCTTACCTACGACCCGTTGCTAATATGTGATTGTTCTCGATTACATTTGTTATGATGTTTGGCATCAAATTTTCCCTTCATGTACAAGGAGATTATATAAAAAAAAATAGAAAATATTAAATTATGATAATTATATATTACTTGTTTGATAATAATTTGGGACGTCACATTTACATTCATTTTGTCAGAAAGTATATAAATAATTATAAAAGTAAGATGATTAATTAATCATGAGGCCATAGCAAGTAATATAAGAGCAATATCCTAAAATAACAATGCAACTACAACAATGAATATAAACTATAATTCCTCTTATGAGATGCTCGCTACTGCTATGAGAAACCGAACACATATCTGCATTATGAAATGAACCATTGTCATTTTGAAAACTCTTGCGAACAACTTTTGATTGGTTTTTTGGAGTTCATTGAGATATACTTTTATTGTGATATCTGATGCTACTGCACTTTCGTGGATGAGTTTTGTTTAGAGAGTCTATTGGGCCCTATAAGGATATCATATGCCAACTCTTGCTATGGTGTACTGTTGGGTAAGACTTTTGTTTACTCCAACCTATTTGATTTTTTATTACAATATAATAAGTGAGGAAGGGGTTACTGTTCCAATGAACAGTAACCCCTTCCCTTTTTGTCCTTTTTTTCTTTTTTTTAATTATTTTTTTTTGTTATTTTTCTCTTTTTGTCCTTTTTTTTCTTTTTGTTCAATCGGTTATTGTTCCTGTGATATTCGGCCGTCGTTTTTTTATTTTTTTAAATTTTTTTATTTCCTTTTTCTTTTATTTTAGTATTTTTTTTAAAATATTCCTCATGATAAATTTCTGATAGATTGCAGGTCGTCGATTTTGCTTGTTTATATACATTTTGATTTTTTGCTTACCTACGATCTATTGCTGATATATGGTATTACCTTTGTTCTGATGTTTGGCATCAAATATTCCCTTAATGTGAGATTATATCAAAACTCTTGACTCAACAGTGCATCCCTCTTATCTCAATTTTTAAAATTTAAAATGTTTTCTTTTTTTTTTTTTAGAAAAAAACTTGTTGATTTTGTCAAGTATGAATTAAAAACAACATGTAGTTCAAAATATATTTTTGTCGTGGCAAACTTTATTAATAATTTTTTATGTGAACTTATTTTAAAAAAAAAAGAGTTAAAAATAAGTTTTCGTTGTGGCAAACTTTAATAATATTTTTTTATAAAATATTCGGCATAATGGATTTTTGGTAGATTACAGGTCGTCAGTTTTGCTTGTTTGTATACATTTTGAGTTTTGGCTTACCTACGACCCGTTGCTAATATGTGATTGTTCTCGATTACCTTTGTTATGATGTTTGGCATCAAATTTTCCCTTCATGTACAAGGAGATTATATAAAAAAAATAGAAAATATTAAATTATGATAATTATATATTACTTGTTTGATAATAATTTGGGACGTCACATTTACATTCATTTTGTCAGAAAGTATATAAATAATTATAAAAGTAAGATGATTAATTAATCATGAGGCCATATCAAGTAATATAAGAGCAATATCCTAAAATAACAATGCAACTACAACAATGAATATAAACTATAATTCCTCTTATGAGATGCTCGCTACTGCTATGAGAAACCGAACACATATCTGCATTATGAAATGAACCATTGTCATTTTGAAAACTCTTGCGAACAACTTTTGATTGGTTTTTTGGAGTTCATTGAGATATACTTTTATTGTGATATCTGATGTCATCTACTACTGCACTTTCGTGGATGAGTTTTGTTTAGAGAGTCTATTGGGCCCTACAAGGATATCATATGCCAACTCTTGCTATGGTGTACTGTTGGGCAAGACTTTTGTTTACTCCAACCTATTTGATTTTATATACGTACGATTTTGTATGTTCAATGCGTATGAATCATCTTTTTATTCTCTAGAACTGTCTGTTGAACTTGTGTCGGACGCTTTATTGGACATATATACCAGATTATAAGCTCACTGGCACCGCGCCTTGCGCGGTGCCAAATTAACTAGTAGTTAAATACTTCTATTGCACTATCCACACACCCGCAAAGACTAGTGTTGTCCATGACCCCACATTCTAGAAGGTGTATCTTTAAATACTTCCATTGCACTATCCACACACCGCAAAGATTAGTGCTGTCCATGACTCCCCGTTTGAGCCGTTGCGCGCCGTAAAGTGTTAAAATGGTTAAATATAGTTTGCTGGTACAGAATCTCTTGCTATTGGACTTGACACATTTTTAGAAGGCACATCTTTAAATACTATTGCACTATCCACACACCCACACTTTGCATAAAAATCAAGAGGCGTTTTTCCAAGGTTGATGGAAAGCTTCAAGTTCTTGTCCTTTACATAAGAAATAGCCCATTTTCCAGTTTGGTTCTACATTCACATTTTGCATATCCAGAAAAGGAGAAAGAACCTCCTTGAAATGACTTGAATGAAAATACCCATTAATCATGGCACCCCAAGCAACAACTTCACTTGTACAACTTTGATCAAATACCACCTCAGGGTGTATCCACCCTACCACAGTTTTCATACATATGAGTCAGAGATGTAACTAAGCCAGCATCCTTCAACACATTGTTAAGATTTCTTCACAATCTTCCTTTGATATTGATATCCTGTTTCGAGTAACACACCAGAATAGCTATTGGATTATGAATTTGCCATAAAACTCCTCTTACGGCTTAAGTATGTAATTCAAGAACAACAATGATAAAATCTGAACGAAATGCATCAAGAAAACAAACGAGATTTACGTGGTCCGGTCTCAACGTCAACCTACATCCACGGGAAAGGAAATATACTCTTTTATTGAAAAATACAAATCCAATTACAAGAATTGATTACAACACACTCTCCTTGTTCTTCCACAACTCTTCTGTTTTTCTACTGCAATACTCAAGAAGACTTTCTCAAAAACAAATTTCACTATGTGTTTCTCAATTCTTTCTCACAAGATCTCCAGAACTTGAAAGTGATTTTTCACGTCAGAAGTTATTTCACGTCCGCCTCATTCAGTACTTTTTAAACTCCTCTTGAGCTTCACAGAATAAATCCACCTTCTAGATGTCATAACAGAATCTTGATTGTAACTGCTCCTTTTGTAAACTTCCTCAATGATAGCCGTTAGATTATAAACAAAATCTACGACCACAATTACTACAAACAAAATCTACGACCACAATTACTACAGAATAAACAAAAGTCATTGTGTTTATATATATTAATAATATTCAAGTCAATATAACAAAACTTTCTCTTGACTTGCATATTATATCTATCTCAGTATACTTCCTCTCCAATCAGCCCTTCAAAGGGCTTCACTTATTCTGCGTATTAACCGAGTTCAGACAAAATCTGAACTTGGTTGTTGGTAGAGCTTTAGTGAGCATGTCTGCCGGATTTTCTTCAGTTGGTATCTTCACCTTTTCCACTAATCCTTTCGAAACAACATCCCTTACAGAATGTAATTTTATATCTATGTGCTTGGATCTTTCGTGGTACATTTGATGTTTTGTTAAATGGATAGTGCTTTGGTTATCACAATGAAGCTTGACAGATTTCTGGTTCACTCCAAGTTCTTCTGCCATTCCACGTAACCAGGTAGCCTCTTTAATAGCTTCTGAAACCGCAATATACTCTGCCTCGGTCATGGAAAGAGCTACCACTGGTTGTAAGTTGGCCTTCCAACTAACAGTTGTGCCAAGCATGGTAAATATGAAACCAGACAACGACTTCCTTGAGTCTAAATTTCCGGCGAAATCAGAATCTACATAACCAGTTGTGGGATCAGTATCTTCTTCTTGTTTCTTAAAGATCGATTGCTCATCTTATGTATCTTACTGTCCACTTTATAGCTTCCCAATGGTCTCTGCCTGGATTGGACATAAGCATACTTACTACACTCATCTCATAAGCCAAGTCCGGTCTACTACAAACCATTCCATACATCAAACTACCAACTGCACTAGATATTGCTTTGTTGTATTCTGGTGGTTGCCTATTTGAGAGCCTAAAATGTTGTCCCAGTGGGGTTGAAACTGCCTTTGATTCATGCATATTAAATCTATGTAAGACCTTTGTCAAATAGGAGCTTTGGGACAGAACTAAACTCATTTATTTGTTATTCCTTTTGATGTCCATTCCTAAGATTCGCTTTGCCTTTCCTAGGTCCTTCATTTCGAACTCCTTACTAAGGATGGCTTTAATATGATGAATTTCTTCTTCACTCTACTGGCTACCAGCATATCATCCACGTATGAGATATGCTATCGCATTATTCCTTTCTCTTTTAATGTAAACGCAGCTGTCATAATTACTTCTATAGAAATTAACCTTGGCCATAGAATAATAACCACTTATACCATTGAGGAGGGCTTTGTTTGAGGCCATATAATGATTTGTTTAGCAAGCAGACTTTATTCTGATTCTTTGATTCAACGAACCCTTCCGGTTGCTCCATGAAGATTCTTTCTTCCAACTCTCCATGTATAAAAGATGTCTTCACGTCTAGTTGTTCCAATTCTAAATCGTAGTGAGCAACTAGTGATAATAGTAGTCTTATGGACCAGTGTTTGACTACTGGAGAATAAATTTCGTTATAGTCAATACCCTCTACTTGTGTGAATCCTTTTGCTACCAACCATGCTTTATATTGTTGTATCTCAAATCCACTTGCATCCCACTATACGTTGGTTTTTGGGTTTGTCTACCAGGGTCCAAGTTTTATTCTTGTAGAGAGAGTCTATTTCCTCTTGCATTGCCCTTTTCCAATGAATCTTCTATGTGCCCTTCATGGCTTCCCTGTATGATTTAGGTTCCATATAGTCCATTTCTTCTGCCACATTAAAGACATAGTGTATTAAATCTGCATGGCCATATCTCAGAGGTGGTTTAGTCGACCTTTTATGCCTATCTCTGGCCAATTATTAAGAGTGAATTTGTTCTATTTGATTTTGAGGTTCAGCGACTTGGTAATCTTCTTCTTGTCTCTCTGGATGGGTTTGCTCACCAGCTGTAGGTTCTGTTTGAGATTCTACTTCAATCTGAGTCTTTCAGAGGAGGTTTCTTTATTCACCTCTTCAGTTGCATTCTGTTTTTGATATTCCCATTTTGATTCATCGAACACTACATCTTGACTTATGAAACACCTATTCTCACCAGGTTCTAAACTCCACAACTTGTACCCTGTTACACCGGGGTAGCCAATAAAGATGCATTTCTTGGCCCTTGAGTCTAGTTTATCTTATCTTGTATGCGCATATGCCATGCAGCCGAATACTTTCAGATCTTTATATTCAGCTGGGTGCCCTTACCAGAATTCCATGGGAGTTTTGAAGTTTATGGCAGCTGATGGGCATCTATTAATCAGGTAGCAAGCCGTAGAGATGGCTTCACCCCTAAATGACTTTGGAAGACATGCATTTAATAACATTCATCTTACCCTTTCTTACAAGGTTTTATTCATTCTTTCGGCCAATCCATTTTGTTGTGGCGTGTTGGCTACTGTCTTATACCTTGTGATTCCATTTTGGTTGCAGAACTGATTGAATTTGTCAGAGGTGAACTCAAGCCCATTATATGTTCTCAGATGCTTGAGTTTGTGTCCCACCTTATGTTGAGTTTGGAGCAACCATTCTTTAAACCTGGAAAAAAACATCAGACTTATATTTCAAGATGAACACCCACACTCGTCTTGAGTAATCATCTACTATAGACAAGAAGAATCAGCCTCCTCCATGAGTTTGGGTCCTTGAAGGTCCCCATAAGTCAGCATAAGCGTAATCCAAAATCCTTGAAGTTTTATGAATTCCTTTTTCGAATTTTACTCTTTTCATTTTTCCCATAATAAACTACTCACAAAGCTCTAGATTATTAATCTTATCTCCACATAACATATTGTGCTTCGAGAGTTCAATCAAACCTCTTTCACTGACATGCCCAAGTCTCATATGCCCTAATTTGGCTTTTTCCATCTCTGGGTTCATCAAGGTCGCTGCTTGGCCAGTAATTGTATTCCCAATTAGAGAATAGAGGCCATTTTTTCTGGTTCCTTTCATCACAATCAATGACCCCTTAGATACTTTGATAGTTCCTTGTTCTGCTTTGAACGTATAGCCACTCATTTCTAATACTCCCAGAGATATTAGATTACGTTTTAATTCAGGGATGTACCTCACTTGCTGCAGAAGTTTTTCATAGCCATCGTGTAGTCTAAGTTGTATTGAACCAATTCCTATGACTTTGCATCCTTTATTGTTCCCTAATAGCAACATACCCCCATCAACTGTTTCAAAAGTTTTGAACCATTCCCTCGTAGGACACATATGGAAACTGCAACCAAAGTCCATAATCCATTCGATGATGCTTCGGTTTGGTTCACTACTAGGGCGTCAACGGACTCATAACCATCAGACACTACTAATGCATTGTCACCCTCCCTTTTATTTTCATTATCTTTCAACATTTCCGGCCAATCCCGTTTGAAGTGCCCTTCTTTATGGCAATTATAACATTTGTACGATGTTTTGTACTGTTTGCCATTTCCACCTCTTTTAGTGCTTGATCTTGATCGGGATCTTGATCTTGATTTCTTGTTCCACTTGTGTTCTCTCGTTTTTCAGGCCTCCCACGAACCATTAATCCTTCAACCAGCGTGTAGATCCTCACCTTCAATTTTCCTTTGAAATTCTTTCGATCTTATCGATGCCTGTACTTCATCGAGGGTAATGGTCTGATCACGGCCGTATAACATGGCATCCTTGAAATAGTCATAGCTCGATTGTATCAAATTCAGCAACAACAAGGCCTTATCCTCATCCTCTAGCTTAACATCAATATTCTCAAGATCATCAATTATCTTGTTGAAATCATCGATTTGACCTATGATTTGTTATCTTGAGTCATCTTGAAAGAATATAATCGTTGTTTCATGAAGAGTCTGTTTGCCAGCGACTTGGTCAGAGCTGTTTAAATTCGTCCATCCTCCACTGGCACTAGTTTCTCTCGCTACTTCTCTCAAAGCCTTGTCACCTAAACCGAGGATTATGGAACTGTGTGCTTTATCCAAGATTGTTTCTCACAATCTGATAAAGTATTGGGAAGAGCTTCTTGACCCTTCAAGGCATCCACCACTCCTTGTTGAACAAGAATTGCACGCATCTTAATCCGCCATAGCCCAAAATCATTCTGTTCCGAAAATTTTTCAATATCAAATTTGGTTCCCATTGTCCTGGTCTCGATTCCCACGGATGGCGCCAATTGTTAAGATTTCTTCACAATCTTCCTTTGATATTGATAGCATGTTTCCAGTAACACGCTAGAATAGCTATTGGAATATGAATTTGCCACAAAACTCCTCTTATGGCTTACGTATGTAATTCAAGAACAACAATGATAAAATCTGAACGAAATTCATCAAGAAAACAAACAAATTTACGTGGTTCGGTCTCAACGTCGACCTACATCCACGAGAAAAGGATATACTCTTTTATTGAAAAACAAAAATCCAATTACAAGAATTGATTACAGCACACTCTTTTTGTTCTTCTACAACTCTTTTGTATTTCTACTGCAATACTCAAGAAGACTTTCCCAAGAACAAATTTCACTCTACGTGTTTCTCAATTATTTCTCACAAGAACTCCAGAACTTGAAAGTGATTCTTCACGTCAGAAGTTATCTCACGCCTCATTCTGTACTATTTAAACTCCTCTTGAGCTTCACAAAATAAATCCACCTTCTAGAAGTCATAACAGAATCTCGATAGTAACTACTCCTTTTGTAAACTTCCTCAATGATAGCCACTAGATTATAAACAAATCTACGACCACGATTACTCCAGGATAAACAAAAGTCATTGCGTTCATATATCTATACTATATTATAAAGTGTGAACCACTTATAATAACTACTTTGGTCCGTCCTAAATAAACCAATGTCAAATTAATTATATGTCCAAACAAATTACTTGGCTCTTTATTATTAAGGGGTAAAAAGGTAAAACAAAAAAAACATCACATCTCTCCCTCCATGTTCCAAAACTGCTTCAGTTTAAAAAAAAAAAAGTAATCCCTTCATCAGTTTTAAAAAATGTGATATGATGCGCAAAGTATTACACATGTCCAATACAAAATATTTATTTATTACGTTATACACGCACCGCGTGTACGTCGGCTGTTACTATTAATAATATTCAAGTCAATATAACATTCCATTCACCAATGCATATTCGTAAATCCATTCCCCTAATTCCAAAACCCCAAGCCTCCCACAAGCCATCAAAACGTTAACCAAAGTCACTTCATTAAACCCTACTCCCATTCTTAACATCTCCCCAAACAACTTCACCACTTCTTTCCAATACTCATGACTCACATATCTCGAACTCATCGAGTTCCAAGCAATGGCACTTTTCTCACACATTCCATCAAATAGTTTGGTAAAAATTTAAAATGTTATTTAAGAATTGTATTTGACACATAAAAATAATATCATTTGATATTAAAAAATTATATACTACTTTTTTTTACATTAAATATTCATTTATTGTTTATTATGAAATAGAAGAAAAAATTATTTTTAAATTTTTTAGCAAGAAAATTATATTTTTATTATAGAGTTTTTTAAGAAATGAAAAAACAAAGTCTTTAGTTTTTTTAAAAAATGAAGGTTTTAAGTGGAAGAAATAATTTATAAAGAGTTTTAAAATATAAAAAATATTTTTAATTGATTTTAATAAATTTTTCTCAAAATATAATAAAGTATGTAAAGTAATAATATAGATTTTTTAAAAAAAATGATATTTTATTAAATTGAAAAGTGCATTAAAAATAAATTGTATCTTCTACATAATCCAAATACCAATCTTTTCAATTTTGTACGAATTTTATTTAATTAAATCAAATCCCATCAAATGAATTCTATTTTTAAATCTCATCTTTCCAGACACTCAAAACAGAATTTGTAATTCCAAATTCCCCCAAAAATCGTACCCAACACACTGTAAAGCTCATACTTGCACGAGGAATTTTTGCTTGCAATCTTCTTTTGATATATTTTTTAAATACCTTTTTGAGTTGTGGAAACTTTGTAAATTTGATTTTAATACGCAAATTTTATTATAAATTGGTGTAGTAAAATCATTTTACTATTTATTTGGAACCGGACCCTGTCTGATCCGGTTCCATAAAGGATCCGGAACCGGCCGGTTTCAGACCGAACCGATCCGTTAAGCACCCTTAATTTTACCTCATTAAATTTATATTTCGATTTTTAAAACAAATTTGCCTTACCTTTCTTTTGTTATTATTTGTTGCTCCCTAGATTCACCTTGGCTTACGTATGTTCACAGAAATATAAACAGCAAAAGTATACTGATTACATGTGATTGGAGAGCAAAGATCTTAGGGTTTCAAATGGGTCGAATCCAGGAACGCAAGCGAGGAAAAGGGAGATGATGACACAGAAAGGGCAGTTATGACAGGAAAGAAGCCAGAGCACTTGAACTTGGGGCACATTTAGACTAAGATGGATGTACATGCAAATGGGATGGTTCTACTGTAGTAGTTTATGGGTAAAAAATGCGATTACGAATGGAGATGCTTTCCAGGAAAGAATGAAAGGATTCATGAATCCATACTGGAAAATGAGTACCCTGTGAAGGGTGCAACGTAAATTTAAAAAAAAAGACCCTATTGTGTGTTTTTCTTAAAAACAAGGGTCTCCCCTGTGAGATGGGGAGACCCTTGTTTTATAGAGAAGATAAAAACACACTAAGGTCAAACTTAAACAGAATGCAATGTGGCTAAAGGTTGTGCGGAGGAAGATTTCCCTCCATAGACCTTTGATGAAGGTTGTGATGAAGACCCTTTCAAGCGCATTTTAACAGGAATATTAATGTGGTATGATTCAAGGCCTAACTGAGAGACCTATGAGGTGAATACTTCCTTAGCAAATCAGAAAACCTTGTAAATCACAACTGAGAAAAAAAAAAGTTAAAAAGTGATGAAGTCAACAATTCACATCAGGTTACACAGGCAAAACCAGGTTAAAAAAGGTGCACGGATGGAACAACACACGAGTACTGTGGCTTTCGTTATGTACAATATACATCGGCAAGCACTCAGAAAATTTGGCCGCATTTCCCACTAACCAATAACACCATTCAGACGCCATTCCCACTTCAAATATGCATTCCTTGCTGCCCCAAACCGCATTGCGTCTTCGTCCATGGCATTATCTTTAATAGCACGGTCCATCATTCAAAGCTCATCTTTTCCATCAAGATCTCCTTAGGTGATCTCTGGAGAAAAACGGGTGTTTGAGGGCTTCTACGGCGGATATCCTTTGAACGGGATCATATCTCAAAAGTCCTTGCAATAAATAGATGAGATCCCCTGCTGAATGATCTACATGCTGCATAATCAAGTTTGGAAGCCGTGGCAACTTCAGAACAGCTTTAATACTATCTCTAGATGTTGCTCCCTCCGGCCAGTCTAGCCTACCTCTTCTTATGTACTTCTCGGAATGTCGGCTGAAACATAAAATGCATTGACAAACATAGCAATATCTGTTTTTTGTTTTACAAGCAAACAGGTTCGAAACACTAGCTTACTCGGCTCTCTTCAGCATGTGCTGAGGTAACGGTCCAAGGACTCTTTCCATCATTGCAAGATGTTCCAAGTTTTCATGTGTTTGGAACAGTGCTTCACCCTGGAAGGAATTTGCCAAATCAATTATAGAGCAAGTTATATCAGAAAAATGAAATCAAAGTAACACAATCCACCAAAACAACAAATGAAGAGGCATCAATAGACATACCGAGCAAAGCTCCACTAAGATACAGCCCACACTCCATATGTCACATGGATAACTCCATCCAAGTCCTGAACAGAAATTGTAATAAGAAATTACCAAAAGAAAAATTAAATCAAAATTATAACAAGTACGAAACATCTAGATATTATTCATTAATTTACCATACCTAGAATGACTTCAGGAGCTCTGTAATGTCGAGTGGACACAATGTACGACTGATCCTGTCTGTCATAAGTCGTGCTACCAAAATCAATGACCTTTATGGCACTTGATTTTGGAATTCTCTTGTAGTATGAAGTATCCTTTATAGACTTGGATGAAACCTGGAAGATGAGCCAAAACTCAAAGATAGTACAACTGAGCGCTAGTACCCAACACAAACTGGGTGGTTTTGTGTATGCACGATATAAAAAGGCCAGTTAAAAAGCTACCCTGTGCTCGGGAACTTTAATGTACTCAGGAGAGACGAACAGAATGTTCTCAGGCTTCAAGTCCGTATGGATGAGACTCAAATCATGCATAACTGAGATTAGAAAAACCAATCAACACAACGTTGCAACAAAATGTGCCAAAGTAAACCATAAGGCTTGCATAAAAATATGCTAAACCTAGAATAAATATTATCACCAACAAATTTTGTACTCATTTTGGTAAAATAGTAAAAAAACCATATGACATAATATAGACCATATAGAAAATCTAGCAACTACGAACATCATTTTGGATGAAGAGAAACTATTTACACACATGCTACACATTCCAAAAGTTGTCTGCCAATCTCACGGACAAGATCAATGGGAAATGAGCGATAATTGTTTTTGCGAAGGAAATCGTATAAGCTTGGCCCAAGTTTCTCAAAGACCTGTTAAAACAATTTAAGTCCATCCAAATTTTAATCCCCAAATGTATGTTAGGCTGGGGAAATTTAAACCACCAAATCATCAATCATATACTTACGATACAGATATGGTTTCGATAGTCAAACCAGTTCCGTATTTGTACACAACTGCAAGAAATAAACTCATTCAACCACTGCTAACCAACATCCAAAATAGTGACAATATTTTGCGTCAAGTTGAATGAGAAACTCACCGTTCAGCACATTTGTCATGACTACCAAGTTGTTGGAGCACTTCTACCTCAATCATAGCTGCATCGCGGTATTTCTTAGTGCTGCGAACAATTTTAATCGCAACCATTTCTTTTCTTTCCCTATCCCAGCATTCCAAAACCTGACCAAATGTACCTGAAAGGCAGAATTTCATACATCAAAGACCATAATAGTAGAGCACTGAACCAAGAGAACAGGTATCCATAGCATACCTTCACCCATCTTGCCATGGATCTTATCTGCAAATGAGAAATAAGATAAATTAACAGAACAATTAGTAACTTAAAGGTCTAATTTTGTTTTCACCAAGTCAAAGCAATGAGTTTCAGGCACTTGAAAACCTTAATTAAGATTAGGCACCAAGAGACAATATGGGGAAGTACCAACACTTGTTCCAAAATTAAGCTTAACCAAGATTTCATGGTTTTGTAAATTAATGAATGCCATAAGCTATGTGCATTCACAGTAGGCCATATATGATAGAGGCAACAATGAAATAATAGATTCTAATAATGGTAGAAGTAGTTACAGCGAGAAGTTAAATTTTCTCCCAGCTCAAATATATAATGGCCATCTTTGTCATCTTCTCTCCATGGGGGGGAACCATTTGGACCCAAGCCCTTAACAAAGAGAGAACTTGCATGATTCGAGAGTGTTCTTGAAGGAGCAAAGCTTGTCACATTCCCAATCTCTTGTCCACAAAACAATCCTAGCTGAGCCTACACACACATCCATTCATGTTTTCTCAATAACACAATCAATTATTTATATTTACCTCCTCTACAACAGCATCCAGGCCAAGTCAACTGGATTCATTGACATGTCAAACCAAGTGTAAACCTTAATACAACACTAGTTGCAAAAAAAAACCTTACAAGCTCAAATCAAAGTATCATCCAACATAAAGATTCAGCAATAAAAGCAGAAAAAAACATTTTGACATCAATATTTGAAACTACCAAGACGAACTCATACATAAACTCATCACTGCACTAATTATAACGCATCTTAGCTTAATTGATATATTAAGCTTAAACACACCTAGAGTAATCAATACCAAATAACAACTATGTCCGGCCGCACAAAAATAGTTACAGAAATTAGTAATATCAAAAAAACAAGATACTTCTTTCAGAGGTAAAAAATATATATATTTAATTTTGTTCGAAGCTATATGTATCAAATTAATTGAAAGCACAATTAATCTCGGAGTGAAATAACGTCCGGCTTCTTGTTCAAATGCCAAAAAACAAATAATTTAAGCGAACATCGATTTTCTACAACAATACAAAAAATACAAACGAAAGCCGATGTTAATTTATCAATACATTAACTTTAACAACCAGATGTAATTATCATTCAGATCTCAAATAAAAATATACCTGGTAAAAACACCTAAGCATACAAATCCTATTTTAGTCACAATTAGCCCATGAAGAGAAAAAAATTTCATACCTGATAAATATTCCATCGGATCTACAGAAAAACCAAACGAAATAAACAAATTAAAGATTAGATCTTAAAATTACCTTTGGCTGCAGAGGAACAACATCCCAACCCAACCGCGCCCTCTTTCTTGGCCGTCGATCCATCTCCAACTCCGTTACGCGCTCCGTCTCCATAAGATAGATGCTAAAAATTCGAGAGAAAAACGAGAAAAAGGGAAATATAGAGAGAGGAATATAATGTCGAAATAGAATCGTGAGAGAGAATTCTGAATACGAAACCCTACGGACGGCGTCGCGGAACCAAATATTAATATTAACTAGTAGGTGACGCACACGCGTTGCGTGTGTAACATAATATATAATGCACACGAAATAAATGAGACATATACATTGATTAATATTACAATTCAAAATATGCAACAAAGAACCACAACAAACCATTGAAGAGGGTAGTTTGGTAAATTCAAATTTGCCATACCAAGATAGTTAGTATAAGGGGCTTAGGCATTATAATATAGTAAGATAATCACTAAATAAATATGCAGAAGAATCAGTTGCAGCGAAATCCAACCGTACACGTGGCGAATACAATACCCTTGCTTTTTGGTGATGATGCTCCTTGACTTTATATACTTTATCAAGCTGTCGGTTGGAAGAGGTTAACTAGAGTTGGACGTTTTCATTGCTGATTGGATTTGACTGTGGTTGAGTTAAGTTACTGGGCCTGGTATGCAGTATGCACACGCTGTATATAAATTATTACTTTTAGTAGGGTTTTTGACAAATTATCTCTTATGATTTCTCAAATAGGTAATTTACCTCTTATAGTTTAAAAATATATATTTTACCCTATATTGTTTATAAAATAGGCAGTTTACCCCCCTATGGTTTGAAAATATGTATTTTAACCTCCTATGATTTGTGAAAATAGACATTTTACCCCCTCGTGGTTTACAAAATAAGCAGTTTACCTCCTATATGTATGGTGTATTCATCCTTATTCACAATTTATAAGGGGGTAAAATGCTTATTTTCACAAATCACATGGGGTAAAGTGTCTATTCTCAAACCATAGGGGGTAAACTGTATATTTTGCAAACCATAGAAGGGTATAATGCATATTTTCAAATTATATGGGGTAATTTGCCTATTTGTCAAACCACACAAAAACCTGACCTAACTCCAATCATTCTATCTTCTCCCTGCAAATTAACATAAATCATCAAAAATTAGTTTAACCAAAAATAAAATAAAGCACACAGTCGTATTTTATGTAAGCATCTCTTGTCCAAGTTTGGTATTTTGATATTAGCTCCTTCCATTGAAAATGTACGTTCGATTTTGTGTTGTTGTGAATTGAGATTTTGAAATTTATTAATAAATAGGTTGTCGTGTTAATGTTAAATCATTAGAATGAGATGTTCCTGCTCCGGCAACTCATCAACTCCATTTCAGTGAAATGTGTAGAATTTGAAATGAGAATCCATCGAAATATGTTATTCCTTCCATCGAAATGTTATTGTTGAATCATTATTGTTCAATTTTGAAATGAGAATCTCAAATATTTCTTATGATTTTTTTTGCTCTGTTGAGCAAATTATAAAGCTGAAATGGGTACTGAAATTGGTGGTGCTTCGTATGGTATGGGTCAAAATATGGGTGTTAAAAATGTGTGATGAAATTGGCGACGGTACATCTTCTGGAATGGGTCAAAGTATTGATACTAAAATGGGTTGTGAAATGGTTGCTTAGGTAAGGAAATTATGAACAATTGTTTTGTAATATAAAAAGGAAAATAGAGTTAGAAAAAACAGTATAAATAACAATCCCAGTAACAATATATAATTTTTTATATGTCTTCCCCGGAAGCCCAAACCCAGTGGCGGAGCCAGTGGGTATGTAGCGGGGCAGCCGCACCCCCCAGAACACGTGTTTATATAAAATATATTAGTGCTCTGTTGCACACGTTGCGTACATATACAATATTTGTTCTGTGAAATGAGGTGGTAATTATAAATTTAATTTTTGATTTTGGGATGTAATAAAAAAAATTTAAATTGATTTTGTAAGTTTAATACTTTCCCAAATATTTGTTTGTTGTTATTGTGGTTATCCAAATTAGCAGGGGTCTTGCGGTCATTTAACACATAATAGTAGGGGTATTTTCGGATTTGTAAAATGGTCATACCACTAAGGTGCTTAGTCATTATAAGATAGTAAGATAGTAAGATAAGATACAATGCTAAATTACAAGTTCCGTTGTTGCAACTTGCAACTTGCAACTTGAGCATCGCGAGTACGATTCCACATCGTGACACTTTTTGCATTATTCGATTTGGGCCTGTAGTTGTGACATTTTTTTACATTTTTCGATTTGGGCCTACATTTCTCATATTTTCAATTATTTTGGTCGGCGATTGTAAATTAAGATTGATGTTTATTCTTATTTACGAGAATGTCATTTTTAACTCATGTTGAGTCAATAAATAAAATAAATAGTGCGCGTTTATTCAATTAAATTTTGTGGCGGAATCGGTGCAACTGTAATCAAAAAAATTTTTCGCCCCCTAATTTATTTTTCTGGTTCCGTCCTTGCAAACCCATCAGTTTAGCACAAAATTTTATACCGAAATAGTATAATTTCTGTATTAAACACAAAACTCATCTACACTCAATTTACTTCGAAATATTCCTTACAATATTCCTTTTAATTTCATTTACAACAATTATTTTAATCAACAATATTCCTTTTATATTTTTTAACAATAACTTTAATTTTTTAATATATTTACAATAAATATTAGCTATATAAATCAATTATACTAAATTAAAATTTTATTTTATATTATTACATATTGTAATTTTGTATTAAAAAGTGAAATATTTTTATTATTTTACTACCCTATATAATAAGCGCATTCTCAGTGTGTTTTTTTCAAGTGCCCTGTTAGGACGAACAGTGCGTTCGTCATTAATGTTGTCATTTCCCATGGGCCGCATCATTCCTTCTTTTTGGCCTCATGCTTTCGCCTGCTCACATACTTTCGATCATATCAATGGCCATGCTTTCTCCTAACTACTTCATTCTTGAGAAAAACTTATTGGATAAGAAACCCTTTGGTTGTGGATGAAAATTTAATGTGGTTTATAAAGGCTTACAATGGACTATTATAGCAACTTGGGTTAACCATTTTCGTAAAGCGAGGACGGATCCGAAGTAGTTGCTATAAGAGCTCATTGTGCCTCTTAAGTTTGCGGCATCATCGTGATTTTTATCGACGCCATCCATTATCTTTCCGTCGGTTGGGAAAAGATGAGGAATTCCGTCGTTATTTTTTGGACAAGAGATGATGATTGAATCGCTGATTAGGGCCCTTTTTTTTTGGGCCATTCTCATTTTAATAAAGGTTAGATATTATTAAGGGAAAATTACGGGCCGGTACACTTTGGTGAAACATAATCTATCCTAGTCCAGCGAAAAAACATTAGTTGACACAAGTCCATTCTAGGTTGAAATGACCATAATAACCCCATGTGGTCCAAGCGGTCCACGCGGTCCAACCAATCTTTAATAAATTTGCATTCTTAGCCCTAGAAAATGTTTAAAGAACAAAATATGCCACAATATACTATTCATCATCGTTTTCATCCTAATATTTATCAAACAGAAACATTATATGAACATGAGATCCTTCAGTTTATGTCATCTCGAGATGAATCCCAAGAGCATACTTTTGCAAAGGCCTCACGGTTTATATAACGTTCGTCGAGTTATAATTCAACCCGATTTGAAGATCATGTTAAAAATAAATAAAAGGCCCAACATGCTTCCGTATTACAATAAAATTTTAGCAAACTGAAAAATACCATTTTGACCATAACGGCACCGGGTGAGGTGGGTCGCAACTTCCACCAGTCGAAAACTTACTGCCTCCAGACTGTTTTACGAATGGCTCCTCACCATCCAACCTCAGCATACGGGCGAGGTTAGTCTGCCAGTTATCCGACTCCTTCAGAAACCGCACAGCACAGCCCTAATTCGTTTCCTACCTTAGGGCGTAAGGTATATTCAAGATATAAAAAAGATTTAAAGAAATCTGGGAGATAGCTGGGCAACAACCTTATTTTTATTCTGGAATACTTATAACATCTATTACATTAAAACGTCTCCTTTTGGGAGGAGACGGACTTGTTTAGCCTCTCATATAGATGAGGCTTGACTCAAGAACACATAAACTTAAAACAAACAGAACAATATTACAAACAATAACAAAAGAAATAAAAGAAAGAAAGATTACCAAGCTACGAAAGTTGAAATATTACAAAGCTTGGAGACTCTAAATTTATTTCTCAGAAAACTATGGAGAATTTTTTGATGTCCTTAGCTTCCTGAATGCCTTGGTATTTATAGAAGTCTGGAGGTGGATGTGAAATCCGGACTTCAATTCTTGTTTAGAATCAGACGTTATTGCATGCGTCTTTTCTCTTGTTTGGTATCTTGTGGTCCCTTCGACTTTCGGCCGAAGAGTGGTCCTACCATTTTGTTTTCTTTTTCAAATGGTAGTGGTCCTCGTCAGAGTCACATGGCTCTTGTCTCCCTGTGGTCCCTAAAAATTTGGTTTTTACAGTCCGCGTGGGAATCTTCCACGTTTGCCCGGTCCTGCTTTGTCCTCTTTCTTCTGGTCCCGTTTGACAGGGAACCCTTTCCCGAACAGTGGCTCTTTCTACTCTGGACAGCTCGGACAGATGTAGTCCTGCCATCGTCCTACATGAGCCATGTTGCAGAACTTCCGGCTGGTTTCTTTGGTTGCCGGAATCTTGTTTTCCCATAATATCTGCCTCTTTTTTCAAAGATGTCCTCGGCAAATTTTGTAGTATGTCTTGTCATGGCGTTAACCATGAATGATCTGTTCGCTGTTTTCTGGAATATTTTGAACGGATACTTGACTTTGTTCATCTCCATGAGACAGACCCATAATCCCCAAGCTCTTTGGGTTGTAATGTCATCTTCTGTGAGCGGGGAAACTAGTGTTGTTCCTTCGGGCGGTGGTTTTATTTGATCCATCGCCTTCCAGTTAGGCCTCTGTAACTTTACAAAATGAAAGCTAGGGTGAAGGCCTTTTCCTGTGATTTCTGGGGCTGCAGTTATGAATTTCAGCTCCAGAACATCTCCTCGTCCCAGTGTATGATTATTTTGCCATGAGTCATACACTCCTTCA
The DNA here is from genome assembly GCA_907163345.1 of Haberlea rhodopensis. Lineage (NCBI taxonomy): Eukaryota > Viridiplantae > Streptophyta > Magnoliopsida > Lamiales > Gesneriaceae > Haberlea > Haberlea rhodopensis. The sequence goes on along the minus strand of CAJQUN010000031.1, from coordinate 2,432,130 downwards.
GTGATCCAATACGGTAATTTTGCGATTTCCGGGAAACTTGGTGCTGTGGTAAAGACTGAGGCTAGGCAGCCAAAATCAAACCACTCACGAACACTTTCTGGTTTGACACCAGGATGCATCCATATTCTTGGGTATTTTCCTGACCAGTCTGCTGTAATTTTTCCAGGAATTATACCCATTCTTGTACAAAGTTTCTCCCATGATCTTTGATATTCCTGCAAAGGGGAAGTTGGGGAAACAATATTTTCGTTAGTATTAACCTTAGATTTGCCCGCCGATGGCCTAAGATTAATCTCTCCCTCTTTAACCCCTGAGGTGCTGGGTTGGCTTGATTCTTCCGATATCCCCGATACCTTGGAATCAATTTTTCCTTCTGTATTTTCCTCGAAAGGATCAATAATAGGACCTGTAGTGGCGGTACTTGAATCCTCCACACCGGTTGATGAGCCCGGCTCTCTGAAACACGACTTTAGCTTCACCGATGAAGCATCCCGTCGGAGGGGAATATAAAGACTGTCCCATAAACAGGTGTGAGCCTGCATGGTAGCCTTCATAGCCTGTTGGACCTTCGTGAGATCCAGTTCCTGTACTTGACCCGCAACCTGAGAATTAATCACCACGCCGTTGATCTTCTTGTCTAGCTCCTCCATATTTTCTCGGAGGTGGTTTGATCTCGTGATGATGGAATTAGCTTCACTTGCTTCCATCTCTCGTCAAAAAATCTGCAAGAATATTTTTATCAGATTCTACAATGACAATATCATAATCATAATATTGGCATTCAGCTTGCCATCTTAAAATTCTAGCCTTTTCTGGTTTTGATTCAATTTTATTTTTTAAAAAGGCTTTGACACTCGTATTATCTATTTTCAAGATAAATTTCTTTGCAAGTAGGAAAAGTGGCCATTTCTCAAAAGCCTTTCGAACAGCAAAGAATTCCTTCTCGTTGATGTGCCATCTGATAACTTCGTTGTTATCGAATAGCCCACTGCAATATCTGCATGACACTTCTCCTTCTGGTGTAATTTTCATGAGAACTGCCGACCACCAATGATCACTGGCATCTGTGTATAATACCAGTTCATCCTCGTCGTTTGGTATTGCAAGCTTTGGTAGTTGCCTGCAAACCTTCTTCAGCTGTTTGACAACTTGTCTATGATCGTCATTCCACTCAAATTTAACATCCTTTTTGAGTAGCGGACTGAACACCTTCCTATGGTTTGCTAGATTGTTGATAAACATCCCAGCGAAATTAACAACTCCTAAAAAGCTCTGAAGTTGTTTTAAATCCTTGAGGTCATCCGGATATCCTTGTACTTTTTCAACAATATGATTTTGCAGGATGATTCCAGATTCATCGATCTCTATTCCAAGGAACTCGATCTGTCTTGTAGCAATTACTGCTTTCTTTTCGGAAAGCGCCAATCCTCCCTTGTAACAAACTGAAAAGATTTCCAGATGTTTAAGATGTTCTTTCATGTTTTTTGACGCTATGAGGATGTCGTCAGTGTACACGAACATGAAGCTGAAGTAATCCTTGAAAAGATTATCCATCTTCCTCTGATATATCTGGGGAGCATTTGCTAATCCCATTGGCATGACATTCTAGATATAATGTCCTTGTGGTGTGGAGAATGCCGTGAACTTTCTGCTTGCTTCCTCCATTTTAATCTGGTAGAACCCAGACTTGCAATCGAATTTAGAGAATACTTTGGCATTCTTGATACTATTTACCAAATGTTCTCTGCTTGGGATAAAATATCCATCGAACTCCAAGATTTCGTTGATCCCTTTATAGTTGATCACCAATCTCGGCTTTCCTCGTTTAATTTCTCCATGATTCCTTACCAGAAATCCTGGGCTGCTGTATGGAGAAATACCTGTTGAGATTAACTTAAGGTCAAGATGCTCCTTAAGTATGATCTGCATATCCTTCCGATCTTCCTGGTTCATGGGGATCGGCCTGTACCTAACAAACTCATTTTCTTTTCCAGCCTTTACCTTCAAAGTAGCTCTGAGCTCATTTTTGTTCCACCATGCCAGTGGATCCTCGTTGTAGTTCCTACAAATCTTCCTTTTTACATCCTCTAGAGTGATTCGCTCTTCGATGGTAGATTCAGGTTGTGGAACTTCTTCTTGTAAAGCATTTTTCAGTAGCAACAGGGTTTCTGGAGTTACTCTTTCTTCATCCTGCTCTCTGAAAGACATGTTATTAACCCAGTCAAAAGTTTGAGAGTCCTTTTCACTAGGCCCTTGTTGTCGGAACTGAAGAATCGCTTCTCCAAATTTCCGCTGATCTTTCATCTTTGGGTGTCGAAGTTTTCCATCATCACCACGCTTGTTTCGAAAACGAATAGGGAATTTTCTGTGAAACGCCTCCCGTAATCGCTGTACCATAATTTTATGATCACACAGAGTTGTGAAAATAAGTCTTCTCGTTTCATTCTCTTGAGTGAATGTCTTGAACGTCTGTAGGAAATTGTTTCCTAACAGCATATCTGCACCTGTATCATGGAAATATATAGGTGGAGTTTTGACTTTGTACCATGGGGTACCGCCTGCGCCTCCGATAATGATTTCCGCTCCTCGGACTCCCTCATTAAGAATAAGGATCCGTTTGGAAAAGTCTCTTCCGGCAATGGCTGGTAATTTCTCACCAACGTCTGTGGGGAAGATTTCTCATCTGGCAGTGCATATTCCAGCTCCTGAGTCAATGTATGCTGCAAAATATTCTGCCCGGTACTTCTCGTATAACATCCAACGGAGATGTATATGGAGAATGGACTGGTGGTCATCGAATGCGGTATCTCTTTCCGTTGACCGTGAATTCCATTCCATCTTGCAATCGTTCCCAAGGTTTATGTTCCTCGAGAAATTCAATCCCTAGAATAAGTTGTTCGGGGATCCGTCCGGCAATACCTTCAATTGTGAGGTCAATTTCACCAATTTGAAGGTTTCCTTGAAATTTTCCAATTGTGGGTTGTTGCAAATAATATAGAACATCGCATGGGAAGATATTATGCTTCTCGGTGATGTCAAAAATTATCTGCACTTCTCTCCAGCCTTCTGGGCACTTTAGTTTTCCTATTGTTGTGAATACATCAGGAATTTTCTGAATTCTGCTTGAGGCTGCCTTCTGCTTTTCCTTTGGATAGTTGCTGATTAACCTATCCTGTTGGAAAGACATCCTTCTTGGCTCGATCATAAGGCTCCTGCTTCTGTTTAGAACAGGTTGATCTTGTATCCTCATGTCGATCTCTCCTATTGTCGGAGTATCAATAATATCCGGCAATACCGCTTTAGCGAAATCTTCGAAGATTCTGGGGACTTCGATGAATTCTTTTCTCAAGAATACCTCGGAATGATGAGTATTCGAGAGTGCATATGAAACCTTGTAGGTGATCGAGTAAGGCCTGTTCCCTTCTTTCATCAAATCTTCTCTTTTAAAATCTTGATGAAGTGTGAGAACTTTGTTGAAGTCTCGATCTCCTAAATTGTATGCAATCCTCGGATAGATGTTGAAGGCCATCTTTCCTGCATACAGATTTCCTGACACTGCTCCCAAACAAGAATCTTTGAGGTCCGGGATTCTCTTGTCAAAGATTGCCAGGTTGATGGGCGAATCAATTCCTTCTTTGAAAGTTGCCTTGATGATTACTCGAATGGCTCCAATATGAATCCATGAGAGCGTGTTAGCAACTTCTCTTTTGACCTTGTTCTTAATCTCCTGGATTTCTCTGTAGGGGATTAATTGCATCTCAATTTGGTTTCCAGTGAATTCCATTGGGATCGCTAATTCACCTGTTGTTAGCCTATGGATAATCTGATGCTTCCTGCTACGAAGACCAATCATATCCATGGCTTTTTCCATTGCTCCAATTGTAAATCCATCATACATTTGAAGCTTTGGCTCTTCTTTCATGATCCTCATAAGGGTTTTATGAGAAACAGTGGTATGCGAGAAAAACCCCGACGGCTCTTCTCTAATCACGTGCTGAAGGAACTCTTCTTCACTCTGATTCTGAGCTAGATTCACCTCCATCCTCAGAATAGATCTCTTCTTCGTAGATACTTTCATCTGAGGGAATATCCTCAAATTGATACACCTGTACCAAATCCTGAAAATAGACAGCATCCTCAAATTCCTTGGTATGCTCGAACTGTCTGACTCCTCGGCTTTGGTTTTCTGGACAATCTGTAGAGATATGTCCTCTTGCTCCGCATGTCCAGCAGTTACAATCTCTGAAACTCTCATTTGCACGGGTAGGTGTGCGTCTGAAAGTTCTCTTCGTTGGTGCCCTGCTAGAACTTGCTTGATTAGAACCTGTCGATGAGATTCTACTCCTTGTTGGCCCAGACCTTTGCCCCGATCTATAGCTTCGGGCTTTCTGCTTTGATCAGAACTTTCTAGGTCTCCATGAAGACTTACTTCTTCTTGAACCACCTCCTCGGGCATACGGTTGACTTCTGTGCTTCTTCAACTTGCGTCTTTGTGGGTAGTTCCCAATGATTGTAGGGATATCATTTCCCGTACAACAAAGAGGAGCCATTTTGTTGATTCCTCTGAGCTTCTTGAAATTTTTCTGGAGCTTTGCTTGGTAGCACCACTCCGCCAGCTTTACTTTAAGAAATGACATTCTCCTGGACACCGTCTCGATTGTATGCGGTGTATATTCCTGGATAAGCATTTCTCTCCATGGACTCGGAATTTTGGCAAAGAACAGCTCCGATGCATCTTTTTCCGCTATCTTCGACTTCCATCGATACTCTGTAAAGAGTTTGATGTACTCATTTACATAGCAGATGTCATGTAGTTCTAGGCTAATTAGAGCTTGTCTGTATTTCTTAGCCTTTTCTTCCTCCATTCCCTCGAAGTAGCTTATTCCGATGAAACAGATTTTGAAGAATCTCGTCATCTTGTCCACGATCTCTTTTAGGGACTCTCTGCCTAAAACTTTTTCATTGGTTCCTGGGTCTCCAAGATCCCAGGCAATCTTGACTGATCCTTCCAGACTCATTTTTAGGAGTAAAATGAATCCTTCTTTGCCTAAGTCAAGTGTTCCTGCTGCTATTCTCATTGCTGAAGCCCATTCATCAATAAGAATTTCTCTGTTTTTGAAATCCAAATTATCCATGTTGAGCATAAGTCCATATGGATGGATTGGATCTAGCTGTGACTTCCCGTAGGGCGTCTGATGAATATCTGGCCTTCGGGGACGGTTCCTTGTTCCAACTGGGGGATCCAAAGTTGCTGAGGTAAAATCATCCCTGTGTGGCATACTTTGGTCTCCTTCGGGTGGATTGTGTGACCCGAAGCTCTCTTGTCGTGGAGGTCTTTGTACAAGCTCTCCTGTCTTGATTTCTACGAGATTTAATCCCGCAAATGAATCAGCAAGATCCCTTAGATCTTCAAGATCCCGTAGATCTTCCAGGTTGATTCTTTCCATTACTTTGTGGGAAGTATGGGTTCTCCTCGTAGGACTGCAATCATTTTTTCAGACTCAGTTAAAGGCCTTCGGACTTCCTCTGCTTTCCCCTTTTGGTGTAAAAGGGGTTCTGTTCCGTAAGATGGTGGCAACCATCCTCCTTTTCTTCTTCCTGTAGGACTGGGCCTTGACTTCAATTCCTTTACTCGGGATTGAACATCTTGAAGGTTTTCAAGAATCTCCTTCTGATGTTTAATCATGGTCTCCATCTGACTCTGGATCTGATGGATTTGTGTAGGGACATGGTATTGAAGATATCCATAGCGCTGCACTGTCTTTTGGATCTCTCTAAGATCTTGGGAAATTTTAGAAGAATCGGGCTCGATTTCTCGAAAGGTTGGCTCACCCATCTTATTCATCCGGTCCGGACCCTGTTGGATCATTGGGGTCTGGTACAACGTCCTCGTGTTCAGGATGATTGTCCTCCTGAAGTTCGGCTAACTGGAACTGAAGTTTGAGGTTCACTTGATGAAGCCTCTTTGCCATCCTTTTCAATTTCTTGTAATGATTTATGCTTGGAGTGCATAAACCGGTTCCTCGTAATTGTTTCCATTTATGATTGAAGCGTTGAGCTTCTGCCATATGCTTTTGATTTAGTTTTTCCAATTTCTGGAAATACCACCTGTAAGAATGACACTTCGAACAAACGTTCGGGTCCATATTTTTCTTGAATCGTCTCCTCCGTATAGGTTACAAATTAATATTCAAGATATTATCATAGTATTTCCAGAATAAACCTAGGCTCTGATACCATTTTGGGCTAAGGATCGCAAAAAACGGGGACTCGTAAAAAGACGATGTTAAATGTTGTTATTTATAAATATAAGGATATAAAAGATAATTAAATATTATATATGGACTTCTTTGTAATTTAAACAAAAGCCTAAAGGATAGAATGCAATATATCAAACTATTGAGGGGTAAAAGAGTCATCCTAAAACACCCAATTGATTTGAAAATTTGAAAAGTTGACTTATTTCAACACAATTGTTTCCAATTTGGCTTTTTATGCACTAAGATGTTTTCTCAAGACTTAAGTTGATTTTATGTCACAAAAGTGGACTTCCATGTAATTTCCCCTATTATTAATAAGAACTTCAACAGTATCCTCATTGTGTTTTTTTCAAGTGCGACGAACAGTGCGTTCGTCATTACTGTTGTCATTTCCCATGGGCTGCCTCATTCCTTCTTTTTGGCCTCATGCTTTCGCCTGTTCACATCCTTTTGATCATATCAATGGCCATGCCTAACTACTTCATTCCTGAGAAAAACCTTATTGGATAAGAAACCCTCTCCTCTGAGTTTGCGGCATCATCGCGATGAGATTTTTTATCGACGCCATCCATTATCTTTCCGTCGGTTGGGAAAAGACGAGGAATTCCATCGTTATTTTTTGGACAAGAGACAATGATTGAATCGCTGATTAGGGCATTGGTATTCACACACAATCTCAAGGGCTACTTGGAGAGTGGGAAGACCAACATTTCAGAGAGCGAGGCGTTTATTCCGACCCGGCACACTTTAGCAGCATCCCGCTCCCTCTCACCATTCTCGATTCTTGTTTTAAAATGAAGATTTTGCTTCCTCACTGCATCCACCTACTGGGCAGGGAGCTTAATTTAATGGTATCTTCAATTGGGTATTTTTATGAGTTTCTTAGATTTTGCCTGTGTGAATACATGGTTATAATTATAACATTATAATAATAACAATATAATAAGTGCCATTGCACAGAATTGGCATTCAAGAAATATACATCTTACTTATGGGAAGTGCTGGAGCACTTCGAAGGTTTGTCAATTCCATTTCTTGCTCCATTTTTTGATGTTTTGTGTAAAAAAATTACCGATTTCATCTTCTGGTCATGTTTTTTTCCTTCAACAATTATATTCTTTTGTACTTTACAGTCCATTAAAATTAGGATGACTTTTTAGAAATATTTTAAAATTTTAGTTCTACATTCTTTATGTGGTTGTTTATTTTGTGTAATTGTGTTAATGGTTGAGTCCATTTCAAAACTCTTGGAAGAATACTCTTTTATTAGCTTTCAGAGTCTTTGTGTAACCGAACAGTTTCGGCCGTGGAAGGCATCTTGAGAAAAGGAACTACTGCAGGTAATTTTACCACCATCTCCAAAATTTAGCTCAGCTCATTTGTTTGCACAGTTAAATCTGATTCTTGATCTTAGTTTTTATTTTTCAAAAAATGAGTCCTGTTCCTGATGCTAACTGTTTTAAGATATAACTAACTCTGTTTAGGCTTTTAATTTTTACTTTCATCAGTTGAGCTTTACTATGACATATAATGTTGCCGTACGGTTAAAGGAGGGGAGAAGAAATGAGGATGAGAGACATAAATTATAAGCGTTGAATCAAAGACAAAAAATGGTGTGAATCTTCTTTATGACCTGTGTTTTATTTTGACTTTGTTATCTTATTTTGATTAACTTAGACCATAAATCCTATTCTTCCTTGGATATGCTCGATAATAATTTTTCAAAGGTGGCATTCTTTTGTAATAATGTGGTTTATATTCAACAAGCGTTTGATTGCAATCTTCTCTTCAGTGAAAGACTGAAGAAGCTGAATTGGCTATTAGGAGGTTGAAAGAATTGCTGGAAGCACGTAAATCTTCAGTTCATGACAATTCTGTTTACTTGTTATTTGGGTCATTATTAATTGTGTTACTTGTTTTACTGACTGTGTCGAACAATATTCTCGACTTGCTCTACTGTGTGGATTTTATAAAGAGTGGATTAAGCATGTGCAAAGTTGGGTTTGATGTGGAACTTTAGTACCAGGGGGGCAAAGACGAAAGGAAACTTTGCGTGTTCGGTCGATTATTTTAGGGTTTTTTATTTGTTAGCTTTTGAATGGAAATTTAGGAATGTAGCGATAGCATGCACCTTCTTTGGGTACTCTTTTTTCTTTTACTTAATTGACGCATAAATATATGTAAAGAGCATCAACTTTGGATTCATGTGGTGGTCTTGGCAGTTTTTTTGGCTCGTCTCTTGTGTAATTAAAAACAATATTGTAATTAAAAACAATATTGTTTTTAATTACGATTTGCACCAGATTTCCATATTGCTATCAATATTATTTTACTGGAAAATTAGAGTTTATTGTGACCTGTCTCTCCTCTTGTTACATTTCAAAAGTTCTTATTTGATTGGTTTTTAGTGCTTTACTGGATTATAGTATTTACATGTCAATGATGATAAGTCTTCCGCATGCTTTGCAGGCACATTTATTGTTGTCGTGCAGTTGAGAAATGTCTTGGATTTGTACGTAAGAAGTGTGTACATTAATAGAGGGTTGCTTACGAAAGACCGAATGCGGTTAAGTTTTTCTGCTTGATCAGACAGAACATATGCTGGTTGCTCGCCTATAAGTCATGATAGAACAAGAAAAAATAGCCACATAACATGCTTACTGGCACCGCCCAAAGTGCGGTGCAAATTAAAACTAGTATTTAATATATAGGCCATAAAATACAATGATTTTCTGCTAGTGCCTTAAAAACATCCAATTCTATGTTTATATTCTAAACCTAATAAATAGATAAATAATACTAAAAACTAATCTATTGATTATTTAATATATACATATTAAATTTTTAAATATATTGAATCAATTTAAAATCAATCAACTAACTATTTATTATTACATTTTCGAAATTAGTCAAAAAAAAAACAAGATTAAAAGACGAGAATTCTCATTACAACAAAATTATTTTACATCAGCATAACATTTAGAATAAAATGAAAATTGCTCTGACAACAATAATAATTGCTCTCGCAATATTATAACACAACATTTATACATAGGGATAACTATTGGATATATATTTAATGTAAGATAATTAAATTGCTAAACAAACATTAATAGTATCCACAATCTTCTTTCTTATACTCCAATCACATTGACAATTCTCCATTTTTCATGCTTTCAGTATTACAAACGGTGACAATTCATATTTCCTATCTTTACATGGGGAATGTGGGCTATCATGTCCCAATCCTCACCTCTTTCTATCTCGTATCTCCTTTCCAATTCTGGGCATTCCCAAATCAATAATACTTCGAGATTGCCCACATGTGGAAGTGATGCCAGCCCTGGACATTTGTAAATACCAAGCTTTTGAAGTCGAGGAAATATTTCTGTAGCTTCTTCCACTGCAAATCCTTTTAGATAGGGGAGACAATTCAATGTAAGTTCTTCCAGCGATGAGAATTTTGCCATGCCTGGATTTCCATCTTCAAGAATGTACTCCCCACCAAGATTTTTCAAAACCAATATTTTGAGATGAGGCAACTCACCCAATTGTGGAAGACTCGCACAATTTGGGCAGTTTTCTAATTCAAATGTAACTAGATTTACTAAACTTGAATTTCTCAACCATTGTGGAAAATACCTTCCACTGAATCCATCTATTCCTATGGTTTCGATATTTGGGTGAGGGTCAAGAGCTTCTAATACCTTTTCATCCATTTTCTCCAACAATTTTGACGTGTTTTTGCTTTCCCACTTTAACCTCAATTCATGAAGGTTCTCTTTTTTACAAAGATTCGCCATCTCTGCATGCATAAGGTTATGCACTCTTTCAAGGTGATGAATAAGAAGCCTGCCTCCAAGATTCAAAAATTGAAGTTCACCAGGTTGATTGCCTTTTCCATGACCCACCACAAACTGACTCAATGTTTTAAGGGAACGTAATTCACCTATTTTTGATGGCATCTCATTCAATGATCTACATCCATCTAATAAAAGATGACGCAGATTTTGTAAGAATCTCATTTGTTTAGGCAACCCAACAAGATGATGGCAATGATTTAGGTTCAAAATTTTCAAATTCCAAAGACTACATATGGCACTGGGAAGTGTACGAATGATAGTGGAAGACAAATTCAGGTACCGCAAATGTTTCAAATTGCGAACTGCAGAAGGAAGTTTTGTCATGCTTGTTCTACTTGCATCTAACATTCTCAAACTACTCAAGTTCAATAAACTTGAAGATAAATCCATCTCGAATTGAAAGCTAGAAGGAAAAGCCACATGATGTTTTTGAAAATTTACTTGGCGGATTTTGCTTTTCGATGCACTTTGATCATTGCATCGGGCTTGAATTCCAGGAACTTTATTCTCCATCACTGATTGAGCGAGATCATGAACAAGATCATGCATTGTGAATGTTGTTCCTTTATAATTTGTTCTTACTTCTTGGAACAAAGATCTCAAGACTAGTTCATTCCATATTTTGTTACCAATATCCTCCTCATCCAATATTCCGTTTGATGAAATATACCCATGAGCTATCCAAGAAAGTATCAACTCCTCTTTGTAAATTTTTGTGTCCTTAGGAAAGACTGCACAGTAAGCAAAACAATGTCTCAATTCTAAGGGAAGATGATGATAACTCAACTGCAAGGCTGGTAAGAGCAAAGTTTCTTCTGGTTGTAAGTTCCAAATTTCACTATGTTGAATATGAACCCAATCCTTTTTCTCCCTCTTAAATCGTAGAAGACCTCCAAGCGCCTTTGCAGCAAGAGGCACACCGCCACACTTTTTTACTATCTGCTTCCCAATTGGTTCAAGGTCAGAGTGTTCTTCTTTCTCTTGTCCAAAAGCACGTTCTTTAAACAACAACCAACAATCCTCCTGTGACAATCCTTCTAAGGAATGGGCGGGAAGTGTTCCCATGATGTCCGCAACCTTTTTAAGGCGTGTGGTAAGAACAATCGCAGCACCTTTCGAGCCACATGCTACTGTGTTTTTCAACATTTCCCACTTCTCCTGATCATCGTTCCACACATCATCTAACACAAGCAAGTATCTTTTCTGGTCCAGCAACTTCTGGAGGCGGCGTTGTAAAGCATCCAGGCACATTAAATTCGAAGCACTTCCACTCCCAGTTGCAGATTCTATCATCGCCTTAATCAAAGTTTTCAAATCAAAATCATCAGAGATACAAACCCAAATTTTCATATCAAAGTGATCAACTAATTTTTTATCATTAAAGACTAGACGAGCAAGAGTTGTCTTGCCAAGGCCTCCAATGCCAATTATCGGCAACACTGAGAGTTGTTCATAGTCTTTCACCTGATTCACCAAGATGTCCACAATCTCCTCTTTCTCTTTATCCCTTCCATAAACATGTTGAGGCTCATTCAAAACGGAACCTGTCTCACGTATGGCAGCATAGTTACTCTTCCTCTCTATACCAATTTCACGCAAATGAAACTTTTCTCTCTCGGCAGCAATTGTATCCAATTTGTTGGTTGCGTCTATCATCCTTCTTCCGATGTTGTGTCGATCAAGAATTTTTTTCAAACCGTAACGAAAGAATTTGCTATTTTTATATTCCAATTTCATGAATTCCGTCGCGCACTCGTCCACGATATCTTCGATCTCGTAAGTAAGATCATCGAGCTTGCGTAGCCAATCTCTTATAGCCTTGCTTTCCCATTGCTTCATTCCCGCATCTTCTAGCACTGCTTGGATAGTGGTCAGCGTACTGGAGAGCTTCCTCATCTCCTCGTCCACACCTATAATCAATCCAACCTCCCATTGAAGAAGAGAGCTCAGATTGTCTAACAAAAGTTGAAGAAACGCCTCAGCCATTTCGGCAATCAAAATGCAGAGGACTTGGGAGAAAAGTTATGGTGCTAGACGAAAAGTAAGTGGGTCAAAGACTGTCCCACACTGACTAATTTAGCTTAACAATGAAACGTCAGTGACGAGAATGTTCCAAAATAAATAAGAAATAACCTATCACTATCAATCTCATATTTGGGTGGTTCGATCCTAGCGGTTTGTTTGATAATGCCCTTAAGGGTAGTGCTCTTAGGGGCATCATCACCATTTATTTGGAATCTTTTTTTAAAAAAGAAAAAAAAAGATTCCATATGGATGGTGGATGATACCCCTGAGGGCAGTGCCCTTAAGGACAACAACAATAAAACCGATCCTAGCACTGGGTAAAATCCCAATCCATCCAAAATTTGACATGTGTCACTTTTTAATTTTTATTTTCGGACTTCTTAATTTTTTGTAAAAAAAGCAAAAGATTAAAAGAGGATTACCATGGTTAATTTTTGGGGGAAACTTTTCATTCACATTTTCTTATTTTCCCTTTTCACTCATCCATCGAACTAGGCGGTTTATTGGCTAAATCAGAAGCATATGGCAGAAGCTCAACGCTTCAATCATAAGTGAAAACTTTTACGAGGAACATGTTTATGCACAGCAGGCATAAACCATTACAAGAAACTCGGAAGGATGGCAAAGAGGCTCCATCAAGTGAACCTCAAACTACAGTTCGAGTTAGCAGAACTTCAGAAGATGATCATCCTGAATATGAAGATGCGGTTCCAGCCGCCAATGATCCAACAGGGTCTGGACCGGATGATTAGGATAGGATAACCAACCTTTCGAGAAATTGAGCCAGATTCCTCTAAGATATCCCAAGATCTTAGAGAAATTCAGAAGACAGTGCAGTGTTATGTCTACCTTCAATACCATGTCCCTGCACAGATTCATCAGATTCAAAGTCAGATGGAGATTATGATTAAACATCAGGAGGAGATTCTTGAAAACATTCGAGATGTTCAAACCCGTGTTAAGGAGTTGGAGTCAAGACCAAGTCCGACAAGAAAAAGAAACGGATGATGGCTACCACCGTCCTACGGAACAGAACCCATTTTACACCAAAAATGGAAAGCAGAGGAGGTTCGAAGACCTTTGACGGAGACTGAAAAATGATTGCAGTCCTACAAGGAGAGCTCATACTTCACACAAAGTAATGGAAAGAATCAACCTGGAAGATCTACGTGATCTTGCTGATTTTTTTGCGGGATTAAATTTCGTAGTATTCAAGACAGGAGAGCTTGTGCCAAGACCTCCACCACGAGAGAGTTTCGGGTCACACAATCCACCCAAAGGAGATCAAAGTATGCCGCACATGGAAGATTTTACCTCAGAAACTTTGGATCCCCCAGTTGGAACAAGGAACCGTTCTGGCAGGCCAGATATACATCAAACGCCTTACGGGAAATCTCAGCTGGATCATCCATCCATATGGACTTATGCTCAACATGGATATCTTGGATTTCAAAAACAGAGAAGTTTTTATTGATGAATGGGCTTCAGCAATGAGAATAGCAGCAGGAACACATGATCTAAGCAAAGAAGGATTCATTTTACTTCTTAAAATGATTCTGGAAGGATCAGTCAAGATTGTCTGGGCTATGGGAGATCCAGGTACCAAGGAAGAAGTTTTAGCCAGAGAGTCCCTGAAAGAAATTGTGGACAATATGGCAAAATTCTTTAAGATCTGTTTCATTGGAGTAAGTTACTTCGAATGAATGGAGGAATAGAAGGCTAAAAAATACATACAAGCTCTAATTAGCCTAGAACTACATGATATCTGTTATGTAGACGAGTACATCAAACTCTTTACAGAGTATCGATGGAAGGCAAAGATAGAAGAAAAAGATGCAGCAGAACTGTTCTTTGCCAAAATTCCGAGCCCATGGAGAGAAATGATTATCCAGGAGTATACACCTCATGCAATCGAGATAGTGTCCAGGAGAATGTCATTTCTTAAAGTAAAGCTTGCGGAGTGGTGCTACCAAGCAAAGCTCCAAAAGAATTTCAAGAGGCTCAGTGGAATCAACAAAATCTCATCTTTGATGTACATAGAATGATATCCCGACAATTATTGGCAACTACCCCCAGAGGCGAAAGATGAAAAAACTTCTTATGAGGATCATGTGAAGAGCAGTCGGTGTTTTTCTCTCATACCACTGTTTCTCATAAAACTCTTATGAGGATCATGAAAGAAGAACCAAAACTTCAAATGTATGATGGATTTACAATTGGAGCAATGGAAAAAGCCATGGATATGATTGGTCTTCGAAGCAGGAAGCATCGGATTATCCATAGGGCAACAACAAGTGAATTTGCGATCCCGATGGAATTCACGTGAAACCAAATTGATATGCAGTTAATCCCCTACAGAGAAATCCAGGAGATTAAAACACAAATTCAAAAGAGAAGTTGCTAATACACTCTCATAGATTCATATCGGAGCCATTAGAGTCATCATTAAAGTCGCATTCAATGAAGGAATTGATTCGCCCCTCAACCTGGCGATCTTTGACAAGAGAATCCCGAACCTCAAAGATTCTTGTTTGGAAGCGGTTGCGGGAAACCTGTATGCAGGAAAGATGGCCTTTAACATCTATCCAAGGATTGCATACAATTTGGGCGATCGAGACTTCAAAAAAGTTCTCACTCAGCATCGAGATTTTAAAATAAGTGATTTGATGAAAGAATGGTACATGCCATACTCGATTACCTACAATGTGTCATACACGCTCACGAATACTCATCATTCAGAAGTATTATTGAGAAAGGAATTCATCGAAGTCCCCAGAATCTTCGAAGATTTCGTCAAAGCGGTATTGCCGGATATTATTGATACTCCGACAATAGGAGAGATTGACACGAGGATACAAGATCAACCCTTTCTAAACAGAAGCAAAAGCCTCATGATCGAACCAAGAAGGATGTGTTTCCAACATGATAGGTTAATCAGCAACTATCCAAAGGAAAAAAAGAAGGCCGTCTCAAGTAGGATCCAGAAGATCCCTGAAGTCTTCAAAACAACAGGGGTCATAAAATGTCCAGAAGGATGGCGCGAAGTGCAAATAATCTTCGACATTTCGGAAAAAAACAATATCTTCCTCTGCGATATCTTACCACAACCTACAGTTGGCCGATATCAAGGAAACCCAAAAATTGGTGACGTTGATCTAACCATTGACGGAACAGCAGGAATGAGCCCATAACAGCTAATTCTTGGGATTGAATTTCGCGAGGAACATAAACCTTGGGAAAGATTGCAAGACGGAATGGAATTCACGGTGGACGGAAAGAGATACAGAATTCGATGACCACCAGTCCATTCTCGATATACATCTCAGTAGGAATGTTATATGAGAAATACCGGTCAGAATATTGCAGCCTACATTGATTCAGACGCTTGAATATGTACTGTCAGGCTAGATATCTTCCTCAGAGAAGTTGGCGAGAAATTACCAGCCATTGCCGGAAGAGACTTTTCCAAACGGATCCTTATTCTTAATGAAGGAGTCCAGGAGCGGAGATAATTATCGGAGGAGCAGGCGGTACCCCGTGGTACAAAGTTAAAACTCCACCCATTTATTTCCATGATACATGAGCTGATATGCTGTTAGGAAACAATTTCCTACAGACATTCAAGAGATTCACTCAAGAGAATGCGACGAGAAAACTTATTTTCACAACCCTTTGTGATCATAATATTATGGTACAACGATTACGAGAAGCGTTTCACAGAAAATTCTCCATTAGTTTTCGCAGCAAGCGTGGTGATGAAGGAAAAGTTTGACACCCAAAGATGAAGGATCAGCGAAAATTTGGAGAAGCAATTATTCAGTTCCGACAACAAGGTCCTAGTGAAAAGGATTCTCAAACTTTTGACTGGGTTAATATTATGTTTTTTAGAGAACATGATGAGGAAGAAGTTACTCCAGAAACACTGTTGCTACTGAAAAAGGCATTACAAGATAAAGTTCCACAACCTGAAGCTACCATCGAAGAGCAAATTACTCTAGAGGATGTGAAAAGGAAAATTCATAGGAACTACAACGAGGATCCACTGGCATGGTGGAATAAGAATGAGCTCATAGCCACTTTAAAGGTGAAGCTGGAAAAGAAAATGAGTTCGACAGATTCAGACCCATCCCCATGAACATGGAAGATCGGATGGATATGCAGATAATACGTAAGGAACATCTGGACCTTAAGTTAATCTCAGCAAGGGTTTCTCCATATAGCATTCCAGGATTCCTTGTCCGGAATAATGGAGAAATCAAAAGGGGAAAGCTAAGATTGGTTATCAACAACAAATGAATCAATGACATCTTGGATTTTGACGGATATTTTATCCCAAGCAGAGAACATTTGGTTAACACTATCAAGAATGCCAAAGTGTTTTCTAAGTTCGATTGTAAGTCTGGGTTTTACCAGGTTAAGATGGAGGAAGCTAGCAGAAAGTTCACAACATTTTTCACACCACAAGGACATTATATCTGGAATGTCATGCCAATGGGATTGGCAAATGCTCCCAAGATATTTCAAAGGAAGATGAATAATCTTTTTAAGGATTACTTCAGCTTCATGTTCGTGTCTATTGACGATATACTCATTGCATCAAGAAACATGAAAGAACATATTACACATTTGGAAATCTCTTCAGATGTTTGTTACAAGGAAGGGTTAGTGCTTTCTGAAAAGAAAGCAGTGATTGCTACAAGACATATCGAGTTCCTTGGAATCGAGATCGACGAATCTGGAATCATCATGCAGAATCATATTGTCGAAAAAGTACAAGGATATCTGGATGACCTCAATGATTTAAAGCAACTTCAGAGTTTTCTAGGAGTTGTTAATTTTGCTGGAATGTTTATCAACAATCTAGCAAACCACAGGAATGTGTCCAGTTCACTACTCAAGAAAAATGTTAAGTTTGAATGGAATGTAGATCACAAACAAGCTGCCAAACAACTTAAAGAGGTTTGCAGGCAACTACCAAACGATGAGGATGAACTGGTATTATATCCTAAAGTCGTGTTTCATAGAGACGGGCTCATCAACCGATGTGGAGGATTCAAGTACCACCACTACGAGTCCAAGTATTGATCCTTTCGGGGAAGATACATAAGAAAAAATTGATTCTCAGGTATCTAGGATATCTGAAGAATTAAGCCAACCCAGCACCTCAGGGGTTAAAGAGGGAGAGATTAATCTTAGGCCATCTGCAGGTAAATCTAAGGTTAATACTAACGAGAATAAAGTTTCCCCAACTCCCCCTTTGCAGGTTTATCAGATAACATGGGAGATACTTTGTACAATAGTGGGTATAATTCCTGGAAAAATTACAACAGGCTGGTCAGGATAATACCCAAGAATGTGGATACATCCTGGTGTCAAACCAGAAAGTGTTCGTGAGTGGTTTGATTTTGGCTGCCTAGCTTCAGTCTTTACCACATCACCAAGTTTTTCGGAAATCACAAAATTACCGGATTGGATCTATGAAGGAGTGTATGACTGATCGCTTTTATTTTAAACAATTAATTCCAATGTAGCGATTTTAGACCGCAAGTGCACGGTTGTCAAGTTTTAGTATAGTAAATGAAGAACAGATTGTCGAACCCACAAGGACTAACTGTAAGTATCAAATAAGATGATTTTAACTATATTTAACCTACGAAATTGAATTAATAATTAAACTACTAATTAATTAAATTAACTATTAATCCAACCAAGTCAATAAAAGTAAACGAGAAAAATCCACTAGAGAAGATTATCGAGACTTTGGCTCACCAATGCAATCCCCTACAATTCTCGATTGAATTATCCAATATTTCTAAGGTGACGAGTTTTCCTAATGCATTCGTTAAACTTTGGTCCAGTTATAACAAGTCTAATATTAATGTTGCAATAAATCACTCCCGTGTCCTTATTGCTCAATTAATATCGAATAAAGATCTGTGAAAACTACTAGCCTTCGATTTTGGTAAATCTATTGCTATCACATGTGTGCTAGATTTTACTTGGTCCGTCTCAACCTAAAACCCACGGTATAATTTACTCTATCGTATTGCAATATCCTATGGTCAATTCAATCGCAATATAACAATCATTCAAGCGTGATCAACCCCTCAAAAGCATGAAGATCAATAAATTATACACAAAGAATTAAAGGAATTCAATCAAATAAATCATCAAATCATAGGTTCTTGACAAAGGATTCGCCTAGCCTCGATAAATAAAATTAGTTCAACATATTAAATCAAAACAAATCAAAACTAAGAATTAAAGACAAAGAAAAACTCCCAGCGTCGACTCCGGTTGTAGATCTTCGCTCCTTCTCTTGCTTCCTTCTCGATCGTCTCTTTTTATCGCCTTGTTGGGTTGTTCCAAATCCTAGGATGAAGGGTTGATGAAGGTTGGTGATAGTGATATATGGAAGAAAGATGGATGTTATGGTGGAGGTTTTTACTTGTGGTTTTTGAAGGAAAAGGGGGCTGTGGTGATGGTGGATGAAGGTGAAGAAAGGTTGGACGTGTGTATGGTGTGGAAGAATGATGGAGGCTATTCCCTAGGTTAAAATCTTCTTGAGTAGGTCTCGTTCCTGCCTTTTAAAAGTCCCGTGCATCAAATAAGGAAAGCAGTCCAAAATTTCCAAAATTCATCAGGCGTAATGACGCCTCCGAAACGCCTGTCGATGTGTCAACAAATCTGGCTTCCCGCGTGATAGGCGTAATTACGCCTCAAAAGTGGCGTAATTACGCCACTTAAATTTTCAAAAGCCGTGGGCTAGGCGTAGTTACGCCTCAAAGTAGGCGTAATTACGCCTGTTGAATTAATTCAATGATGTTTCTTCGCCTTTTTTTCAGCTTCTGGCGAGTTTCGTATTTTGGCCATAACTTTCTCATATGAACTCCAAATTTGATGAATCAGCTGTCCACGCGAAGATAAGAGAAAGTTCTACAACTTTTATATGGACCACATTTCCAAAACATGGCTCGAACATATAGTAATTTGAGGAGAAAGGAGCAACATGTGTCTTGGATTCTGGTTTTTTCCTCTTTTCTTCAACTTTATTCATTCTTTCATCATTTTTGGTTCATTTCTTCTACTTTTATGCATTTCAACATTGATTCCTGAAATATAGAAATATATACCATAAACCGTAAAATAATCCAAGAATCAACACCAAAACATATACATATTATAGCCTAAAAACGCGTAATATTCAACCCTATCAACTCCCCCAAACTTATCACTTAATCGTCCTCGATTAAGCATTAAAATCATAAGGTAGAGTTCATTCTTGATATTTGAAACAATTATTTCATGACTTGCTTATTCTCAGAAATCTCATGCACATATACAAAAGTTGACAAGACATGTTTTCTCCTAATTCAAGCAACATATCTCAAAATCGGAACGTGTGTGTGTGCTCTAGTCAATCTCAAGTTTCATGCACATATTCAAGATCAAATCATGCTAATCAACTCAAAGTCGAGATTATCATCAAGCATTACATAGGCCTATTTTCAAACAACTTCTCCACTAATGATAGTTACTCCCTAGACTTGGATCAAAAGAACTTTTTAAGCTTGTAATGTAAGGCCTTTGGTGTTGGCTTCAAAGAAAAGATAGGATAAGCGCAAAGAAGAGAGTATAATCATTTACAATTCAAATGTTTTGCACACATCGAGCTTCTCTTCTTTTTCTTTTATAGCCTTGGCCACTTTGGGTCTTATTTAGTCAATCTTTTTCTCAAGGCTTTTTGTCTATCTTTTTCTTTTCTCATTCATCAATTTTTTTCAATAAGCTCATCAAGATATAATAATTCAAGTGCATCGAATGATATTCATTATACTCCCTTAGGGTAAGGATAACTTTTTCATTTAGGCTCAAATAAGGGTAAGTATAATGAGTTTGCCAAGAATGTCGAATGGGGGTCTAATCATATGCAATGCATATACCATTCTTTTTTCAATAAAGCTCAAATGGGACACTAGGGATTGATATGAATCATGGTAAGCTTGAAAGGCTCAAACGTTTCAAAGATCGCCTAGATCATTTCCAAGTCAAGTTTGTAACTATAAAATTTCGCCTCAAAGTGTCATCATCAAATAAGTTCTAGGATAGCTCTAAGATGCTCAAGACAAATCATTAAGTTCACAACAATTATCACTATTCAACATGCAATCCACAAGATCATGACTCATTGTGCTCAATATATTCCTCAATCTTGACATGCTAACTCAAATAAGGATATTCATGTAAAAGTCCAATTACAAATCAAGTTCATATGCATAGTGAGATCAAAATCCTCATTGAATAGTCACTACTATAATTCGTTCTTTTCTCAAGTTTGAACTCATAAAAAAAAATTTTAGCTCATAATAATCGGACGATTCAAGTGTCATTTAAGCACACAACATGTGGTTAAAACAAGTAAAACATGCAAGCTACTACTCCCCCAAACTTAAATCAAACATTGTCCTCAATGTTTAAAAGAATCAAAAGGGAAACAGTGAACTCCCCTGATCAAGACGCTTGCATGAGGGTTGAGGAAGATTCGCTTTTGAAAGCTCCACTGTTGTAGGGTTCATCGCTCCAACTGAGTACCTAGCAAGAGAAGAATGCAAATAAAATAGTCGACACGAGAGATAAACAAACTAAATGCAAAAACTAAAAATAAACAAAACTAAATGGCAAAAGGATACGCTTGGTTGCCTCCCAAGAAGCGCTGATTTTTAGTCGTCGGCTTGACCATCAGAAGCAACCATCAAAGAGCGGCTGCCGCCCATAGTAAGTATCGTATGATACCACTAATGGGTCTTCATTCAGTATGCCCTCAAGATTGGCAAGATTGTAACAGTGTACGCTCGTCGCTTCAACAACATTCATCTTGAAGTGGTAGGAATGGGAGAATGATTCTTGACTCGGCTTTATCTCTTTCAGGATGTAGTGCGGTGAAGTTGGCATCGATGGAAAATACGGATCCACATATGGCATAGAACATGTCTCCATCGATGGACTTAAATCAGAATCTTCGCAAGTCTCTTCCTTCTCCAACATCACACTCGATTCATCTTCATATGGGAACTCCTCGGATGACATCTCTGAAGTATGCTCAATCTCTTGAAGAGGCTCAAGTTCCTTTGAATCTTCCAAAAACTTGATCGCTTTTATTTTAAACAATTAATTCCAATGTAGCGATTTTAGACCGCAAGTGCACGGTTGTCAAGTTTTAGTATAGTAAATGAAGAACAAGTTGTCGAACCCACAGGGACTAACTGTAAGTATCAAATAAGATGATTTTAACTATATTTAACCTACGAAATTGAATTAATAATTAAACTACTAATTAATTAAATTAACTATTAATCCAACCAAGTCAATAAAAGTAAACGAGAAAAATCCACTAGAGATGATTATCGAGACTTTGGCTCACCAATGCAATCCCCTACAATTCTCGATTGAATTATCCAATATTTCTAAGGTGACGAGTTTTCCTAATGCATTCGTTAAACTTTGGTCCAGTTATAACAAGTCTGATATTAATGTTGCAATAAATCACTCCCGTGTCCTTATTGCTCAATTAATATCGAATAAAGATCTGTGAAAACTACTAGCCTTCGATTTTGGTAAATCTATTGCTATCACACGTGTGCTAGATTTTACTTGGTCCGTCTCAACCTAAAACCCACGGTATAATTTACTCTATCGTTGCAATATCCTATGGTCAATTCAATCGCAATATAACAATCATTCAAGCGTGATCAACCTCTCAAAAGCATGAAGATCAATAAATTATTCACAAAGAATTAAAGGAATTCAATCAAATAAATCATCAAATCATAGGTTCTTGACAAAGGATTCGCCTAGCCTCGATAAATAAAATTAGTTCAACATATTAAATCAAAACAAATCAAAACTAAGAATTAAAGACAAAGAAAAACTCCCAGCGTCGACTCCGGTTGTAGATCTTCGTTCCTTCTCTTGCTTCCTTCTCGATCGTCTCTTTTTATCGCCTTGTTGGGTTGTTCCAAATCCTAGGATGAAGGGTTGATGAAGGTTGGTGATGGTGATATATGGAAGAAAGATGGAGGTTATGGTGGAGGTTTTTACGTGTGGTTTTTGAAGGAAAAGGGGGCTGTGGTGATGGTGGATGAAGGTGAAGAAAGGTTGGACGTGTGTATGGTGTGGAAGAATGATGGAGGCTATTCCCTAGGTTAAAATCTTCTTGAGTAGGTCTCGTTCCTGCCTTTTAAAAGTCCCGTGCATCAAATAAGGAAAGCAGTCCAAAATTTCCAAAATTCATCAGGCGTAATGACGCCTCCGAAGTGGCGTAGTTACGCCTGTCGATGTGTCAACAAATCTGGCTTCCCGCGTGATAGGCGTAATTACGCCTCAAAAGTGGCGTAATTACGCCACTTAAATTTTCAAAAGCCGTGGGCTAGGCGTAGTTACGCCTCAAAGTAGGCGTAATTACGCCTGTTGAATTAATTCAATGATGTTTCTTCGCCTTTTTTTCAGCTTCTGGCGAGTTTCGTATTTTGGCCATAACTTTCTCATATGAACTCCAAATTTGATGAATCAGCTGTCCACGCGAAGATAAGAGAAAGTTCTACAACTTTTATATGGACCACATTTCCAAAACATGGCTCGAACATATAGTAATTTGAGGAGAAAGGAGCAACATGTGTCTTGGATTCTGGTTTTTTCCTCTTTTCTTCAACTTTATTCATTCTTTCATCATTTTTGGTTCATTTCTTCTACTTTTATGCATTTCAACATTGATTCCTGAAATATAGAAATATATACCATAAACCGTAAAATAATCCAAGAATCAACACCAAAACATATACATATCATAGCCTAAAAACGCGTAATATTCAACCCTATCAATGACTCATGACAGAATTATCATACACTTGGACGAGGAGATGTTCTGGAGCTGAAATTCATAACTGCAGCCCCAGAAATCACAGGAAAAGGCCTTCACCATAGTTTTCATTTTGTGAAGTTACAAAGGCCTAACTGGAAGGCGATGGATCAAATAAAACTACCGCCTGAAGGAACAACACTAGTTTCCCCGTTCACAGAAGATGACATTACTACCAGAAGAGCTTGGGGATTATGGGTCTGTCTCATTGAGATGAACAAAGTCAAGTATCCGTTTAAAATCTTCCAGAAAACAGCAAACGGATCATTCAAGGTTAACTCCAGACAAGCCATACTACAAAATTTGCCGAGGATATCTTTGAAAAGAAGAGGCAAATATTATGGGACAACAAGATTCCGGCAACCAAAGAAACTATCCGGAAGTTCTGCAACATGGCTCATGTGGGAAGATGACAGGACTACATCTGCCCGAGCTGCCCAGAGCAGAAAGAGCCACTGTTCGGGAAAGGATTCCATGTCAAAAGGGACCAGTAGAAAGATGACAAAGCAGGACTAGCCAAACGTGGAAGATTCTCATGCGGACTGCAAAAACCAAATTTCTAGGGAACACAGGGAGACAAGGGTCATGTGACTCAAAAAGAAAACAAAATGGTAGGACAACCTCTTCGGCCGAAAGTCGAAAGGACTACAAGATACCAAACAAGAAAGAAGACGCATGCAATGACATCTGATGATAAGGAAGATTTGAAGTCCGGATTTCACATCCACCTCCAAACTTCTATAAATACCAAGGCATTCAGGAAGCTAATGACATCGAAAATTCTCCATAGTTTTCTGAGAATAAAATCCAGAGTCTCCAAGCTTTGTAATTGTTCAACTTTCGTAGATTGGTAATATTTCTTTTTTTTCTTTCTTCTGTAATAGTTTATAATATTGTTCTGTTTAAAGTTTATGTGTTCTTGAGTCAAGCCTCATCTATATGAGAGGCTAAACAAGTCCGCCTCCTCCCAAAATGAGACGTTTTAATGTAATAGATATTATAAGTACCCCAGAATAAAAATAAGAATAAAAATAAGGCTGTTGCCCATCTATCTTTCAGATTTCTTTAAATCTTTTTTATATCTTGATTATACCTTACGCCCTAAGGTAGGAAACGAATTATGGCTATGATGTACGGTTTCTGAAGGAGTCGGATAACTGGCAGACTAACCTCGCCTGTGAGCTGAGGTTGGATGGTGATGAGCCTTTCGTAAAATAGTCTGGATGCAGTAATTTTCTAGTGGTGGCTTTGCGACCCACCTCACCCGGTGCCGTTATGGTCAAAATGTTATACTTCAGTTTGTTAAAATTTTTATTGTTATACGGAAGCATGATGTGCTTGTTATTTATTTTTAACATGATATTCAAATCGAGTTTTGAATTATAATTAGAAGAACGTTATATGAACTGTGAGTCATTTGCAGAAGTATGCTCTTGGGTTCACCTGAGATGACAGAAACTGAATGATCTCATTTTCATAAATACTATTGTTTGATGAATATTAGGATAAAGAAGATGATAAATAGTATATATATGCATATTTGTTCTTTAAACATTTTCTTAGGTTAAGAATGTAATTTTATTAAAAGTTGGTTGGACCGCGTGGACCACATGGGGTTATTACAGTCATTTCAATCAAGAATAAACCTAGATGAACTAATATTTTTTAGCTAAATTAAGATGAATTAAGTTTCAGAAGAAGGTATCAACTACAATTTTCCTTTATTATTCTCGCCTTTTGCGAGAGACCAAAATATTTTAATGGGTTTGTTGGTAATTTTGATGAACAGAGTAGCTTCTATTTGATTGCCTTTGCGTCGGTTCAAATTTAGGATCGCTTCGCCCCGTCTCTCTTCCTGCCTCCACTTTTCTCCGACCCATAACCGCCACCGTAGCTCGCCACAGCCGCAGTCACACACCCTGAACACACACACCTTTCTTCATACATAAAAATATCCATGCCCATTTAATTTTTCAAATATTTTCCTTTGCCTCGCAGATCGGGGCCTTTCGCAGATCTGACCACGTGTCTTATTATCTACGGTTTGCTCTCTTTCTTGTTTTTATGCTGTTATGTGTTTGTGTGTTTATTCATTTGTAAACTAGGATTTTGGATTGAAATTTTGTGTAGAATATGGGATCTAGGGTTTCGCTATTGGTATTTTAGGTATCGATTGTTGTGACCAATCATTCTAGCGCACGAGGACACCTCTATATGTATTATTTGTGTGGATAGTTGTGCATATGGATGTTTGGTTTGCTTTGGGATTACTTTCTTCAATTAACTGGATATACTGGGAAAGAGAGACGCAACTCGTGTTTGCCGATGTGATTGTATTACAAACAGTAGACTCAAGTGCAGGGGGATTATGTTGAGTCATCTTGAGGTGGCTAGTACAGCTTGACAAAATATCAACGTTGCTAATATGCTTTTTTTTTTCCGTAGTTAAAATAATTGGATTTACGGCATTTCCGTAGGTCATGCATGTGGCTACCGTAGTTTCAGAAGTATCAATTGACCATTATTGATATAGTTTTTATTGAACCGCTGGAAAAAATAAAAATTCAATGGAAGGGGCGAAATATTTGAAGATTTTAATTTAATTTTAATTTTTAATCAGTACGTTTGTATTCATAATTATTTTATTTTCTATTCAAATCGAATATCCAGAGTTTGTGGAAAGGATTTTTATCACTCCTTGTTATAATGAGCATGTGAATTTGATATTTAGTTGTATGATTTTTGTGGCAGTTTGAAATATGATTATCACCTTATTTAATATGTATTAATCAACAATTGTTTCCGCCTTAATACGAGGAAGCTCTCGAAAACTCTAGCATTGTGAAATGTTATTTTGCGAACTAATTTGATAAAATACTAACAAGTAACAACGTATCTCATTTTATATAATATTCCTTGATTTCTTCGAGATTAAACAGATCCATTAAAAAACTTGTTACGCCATCAGCTTCATTTAAAAGTTTATTAGTACAATTAACTCATTCAAATTTATGTGAGAGCATGATAATTATTGTTTGAGATAATGCTATTTGAAAATTTGCCCACCTTAACCTTGTGCGGCAAGTTCTATCCGTGACTGACCTAGCTGGTTGGATTTTCTGGGCCTGGCTTATAATTTGGATCTGTTGGTTGCTTACTTTACATGAAGCTGATACAGAGATTCTTTTTCAATTGGGATTGATTTAGTGAAGAACCACCTTGTTCTTGCTTAAATTTTAATTGTAGTAGTGAAGAACCACCTTATGTTTCAATGTCTCATGAACCATGATGAAAGTGCTGAGCACAGGCAACGAGAGGACCTCATCCTAGTCTAGAAATAGCCCAGGCTTGAGACTGAATATACGTGGTACCTAGGAATGAGATTTCATGTTTTTAAAAAGTATTTTTTGCGAAGAGGACAATAATTTTATCCTTGCTGGCTTATTTACGTTTTGAATACACAGTGTTATCAATCCATGTATTTTGCTCAATATATAACCTTAAATTATTATTGCTATTTTAAGCATTTTCTAACATTTATTTCATTTAATATCACTTTGTTTTAATATTTCCCCTGATTGAAGTCTTGTTTCCTTAATTGTTTAGGTTGCCTGAGTTGTTTTTTGGATGAGATTGGCTTTTTAGTTGGGCAATGAATTCAAGTATGTTGGCTGGAGAACGAAGGTACTTAATGATGTATTTTTTCTTCACTAAAAGGCTCAAGTAGATTTGACTGAAGCGGTGCTGTTACAAATTAATAGAAGATGGTGATTCGATCAAGGCTCTATTAACTGTTGAAATACCCTTGGTGTTGGAACTTATTGGTGATACTGTAGTATATATGCAAATTTTACTGGATGCTCATCCCTGTTATGAAGATATATATTTCTTTTGGGTCTAGTATTGAGTTTTTTGTGTTTTTGTTGAATTTATTTTCGGATGAACTGTTTTTCGGATTCTTTAATTCATTTACCATATTTGTTGTCATATTCGTTGTGTTATTTTATGATGCCAGTTTTGATTATATTTCTGGGTTAGCTTCTCTGAGTAGCCGCAAACTTACGTCATTGTGTTTCTTTCATTCTTGGGAGATGCATTTAGTGCCTCTTGAATTTTCTCGCTGATTGGATTTGGAAACATATTTTTATGCTTCTGGTTTTCTTTAGATCACCGCAGGTTTAAGTTCTAAATCAATTGTCTAATGTTGACTCACCTTGTAGGTGGGCTTCTGCGAGAAGGGGTGGAATGACAGTTTTAGGGAAAGTTTCTGCTCCAAAACCCTTAAATTTACCAAGCCAAAGGTGCACATAGCCTGGATGGATCCCACTTCTATTTAGCATTTAGATTTCTTAGTTTACTTTCCAACACTTTTCACTGTTCTATTTGAAGGTTAGAGAATCATGGTCTTGATCCGAATGTTGAAATAGTTCCCAAGTGAGTGATTAGTGCTTTTCTTGTTGCCTTATAGCGCGAATTCCATTCAGTTATCTTCTGAATTTCTGTTCAGTATAACCATGTTTTGAGTTGCTTTTGTCGTGTCCTTTCTTTATCTTTTTTCTGTTAATTGATGTAAGATACGTTTCTTTGCAGGGGTACTCTTAGCTGGGGTAGTCGTGCAGCTTCCTCTGGCTCAAATGCATGGATCTCTTCAGCGCCGAATGCTGATGGTGGAAATACTACACATAGTAATGTCAGTGGACACACTTCATCTGGTGGAAGTGGTACTCGACCATCAACTTCTGGTAGTGACCGAACGAATATACCTGTTTCCACTACTTGGGGCTCGAATTCTAGACCTTCGACAGCTTCTGGGTCATTGACATCAAACCAGACATCATTGCGTCCTAGAAGCGCAGAAACCAGACCTAACAGCTCGCAGGTTTCAAGATTTTCGGAGCCTGTGTCTGAATGTTCAACTGCATGGGGTGCAAGTGGTGTTGGAGAAAGATTGGTAGGGTCCTTTAGTTTTAGCAATAATATGTTTAATGAAAGCAACTTGTTCAATTTTCTTCATTTACATCTGTTTAGGTATATAGTCCATGTTCATGAACATGTATTTGTGGAGTACTGTTGCAGATTTCTTTATGTGTTAACTGTCTTTGTTAAATTGCAGGGTGTAAAATCCTACAAGGAAGATGAATTCTCCCTGAGTTCTGGAGATTTTCCGACTCTTGGTTCTGAGAAAGAAAATTCTGTGATGAATACCAAATCACAAGGTTGTTAGTTGTATACACGGAATGAATGTATGATTGTCAGTTCTTGGTGATTCTCAATTATTTTTTCATTTGATTTCGGCTGTCTTCAGTCTTCACTGTTGTCATTTTCGTGTGTCAAGAATGAGTTACTTATTAGATGATGCAAACAAATGTTGATTTCAGTTATTTGAACCATTTGAAATTGTTCTCGTCTCCTCTATCTAGAAGCTGGATCATCTGTTCCGATGCGGTTTAGCATTAAAGCTCTTGATTACTTGACTTTTATTTTCTCCTTTTCTGTTTGTTGCTACCTTATATATTGTGTATGTGCGCTTATATATTGTGCAGTGCATTATGTTTGTGTGGCTCACTTTTGCTCATCATTTTTGACAGATAATTGCCGTCCTAGATCAGCTTCTGATAGAACACCTCGTGCAAAAGAAGAGGATGCAAAATTTCATACCGGTCTGTACCTGTCTGTCTTTGTTGATCTTTCTTACATATTACGACTTTGCTGTCCTGCATTTATTACGTTCCATTATCATGGTTAGTTCTTGCAAATCTGTCATTGACACATTTGCTTCCTTTAGTACAGATTCCCGACGTGGAACTACGAATACATTGAGGACTGATCGTCCCCGATCTGCAGAAGATGGCATCTTCCCTAGAATGGAAATTTGGCAAGGGGAGCCCCAGCAGCATTTCAACTCCAATATTCCTTCTCAACACTTCGATGCTTGGCATAGTCCTCCTTTTAATGCCCCAGCTGGTCCTTGGTTTAGGGGTCGTCCCCCAGGACCTGCATTTGGAGGTCATGTTGCTCCTGGTGGCTTTCCGATGGAACCATTTCCTTATTATCCTCCTCATATTTCACTTCCGGATGCAGGTGGTGCACAGTCGGTTCCACCAGCAGGGTCTGGTCCTATAGGAACACATCCCAGAAATGGAGATTTATACAGGCCACCGATGCCTGATGCCTATGCACGGACAGGTATACCATTTAGGCCTGGATTCTACCGAGGCCCTAATGTTCCACCAGCCCAAATGACTTTTGAGGGTTATTATGGACAATCAAGGGGCTATTGCAGCAACGAACGTGAAATCCCATTTATGATGGCAAGGCCACCTTCATATAATGGTTTTCAAGCATTGGGTGCTCATGATCCTACTAATTTCCCTGGTGGCACTATTGGACATGGTCCTGGTAAAACATTGCCAGTACAAATGGAAGCTGATCACCAATCACAGCAAAGAGTTTCCTCAAATTTCCATAATGACTGGGATCGGAAGGATGAAGAAGAAAACTGGGATCGGGGTATACAGTCTAATGCTTTGTATTCTGGAAAAGGTAGCCTTCCTATAACGACATCCCAAATTAATGAGTGGGGGGCTGAAGAGGATGTGGAAAAAGATAAATATGCCAAGAGGACAGTACCAAGTGACTACTCTACCCGCAGTTTTGAACAGCAAGGACATTCATTAGACAGTGTCAGAGTGCGGTCCGTTGAGAGCATGGGCAGTGCAAAATTGGTTAATGATAATTTGACTAATGAATCATTAAGTGTGGCATCTTCGCCTGCAGAAAGGTGTCAACTTCCTCTTGCTAATGAGAGAAATTCATCTTTACAAGGGGAAACAAAAGATTCAGTTCTGATGCAGAAGCTTGAAGTTCTAAATGCAAACTTTCGTGTTTCTGATGGACAGTATGAAGCCCCTAATGCATTCAACAGGGAAGAGCGTAGGAGTATGGATAATTGTTCGGTTGAAGTTACTAATAAGACCGGATATTTTGAAAGGACCCCCGCTTTTGTAGATTTTGGCGCTGCCCCGCATCAATTGATTGTTCCGAAACAGTCAACCCCTGCTGTATCTAGGTGTGATAGGAATTGTTTTTACATTTTTGTTTTTCTTGTCATGTCCATTGCTAAACAATATATCTTAAATTTATAGGAGCTCATATCATGGTGGGCATGGTAGAGTTAATAGTGTACGTGACCCTAATGATGCTGGAAACACTGCTGAGGACCCTATTATAGATTCTGTAAGGAAGTTTGAAGGAGAACCTGTTGAGGATCCTTTTCTGTACAAGTTGAATGTATCTTTTAAGTTTCTGTGACCTTATCTTTGTACTTTAAACCAGTGTGCCAGGAGAAGAGAGTTGGCAAAGCAACGTGTGCTTCAATTGCACAAGGAAGAGGAAGAACGCACAAGAGAGCAGATGGCCAAGGCGTTTGCTAAATTAGAAGAACTGAATCGTCAAACCCAAGCAGGTGAAACCGTAAACAAAAAGGTTGAGACAACTGAGTCCGTTGGTGACATCTATGGGGAGCAAGAGAAATTATTCACGCTTGGGGGATCAGTGTTGGTTGATCCCAAGTTTCAAGCTTCTTGTCAAAATCTAGCCTCTGATTCTAATATTACTGCCCCGGAAAGCAGTATCAGTCAGTCTAGGGAATCTGGTGAACTGACAAAAAATTTGCTTGCGGAGCCATCTCGACAACTGGAACCTAATCTGTCACATGGTCAATCTTTGCATATGAAAGGTCCACGCAATAATAGAAAAGTTGGCATGCAATTGAATGATGGAGGCATCTCTAAACACAATCGAGCAGGCTATAAACAAGAGCAGAATAAATCATTGGTGAAGAGTTCGCATGAAAAATCTGTTGCAAATAGCGCATGTGAGGCACCAGAAGATCTTGCAAGCGTTCCTACTAGTTTTACATCAACTGAGGCTGCTTCAAGTGAAATTCAATCAGGTGACGAGTCAAACGTGCTCAATACCTCCAACACTGTGACGGAGCCTTCCATCCAGCACAGAAGGAAAAACAATAGTAGTAAAAATAAGCACAAATTGGATGAGGCCACCGTGTTTCCTGTTTTATCACCAATTGTTTCAGACAGTAATCCTGGAAAGCCGTCTGTTGAAGATGTTGAGTCCAAGGCTTCTTTGTCAAACCTGGATAGCTCGGCAGTAACAGTGACTGATCTCGATATAGAAGTGCAGGCTGCAGAGGCGTTCTCTTCTTTACCCAATGAAAAAGCTCACAGCAGAGTGGCGAATCAGTTGAAACGTCAGCCTTTTCGAAGAACCTTAAGAAGTCAACAGCCCAATAAGTCTATGGATGTACGTCATGGTAGTGATACTGTTATTTGGGCCCCTGTGCGCACGCAGAACAAAGCCGAGAGTGGAACCCAAGTTGACAAAAAACCTACTCTGGAAATAGACAATGCGACAAACAGTGACAATATGGCACAGAGTAATTCAAAAGGAAAGAGGGCTGAAATGGAGAGATATGTTCCGAAGCCTGTGGCTGAGGAACTGGCTCAGCAGGGAAACACTCCACATATGCCTTCTGCAATAAGCATACCCAAATCAGATGTGGTTCCAGGGATTTTACAATTTGGATCATTCGGCTCGGTGAGCCCTCAACCTGTGGGCTCAGTGACTGTTTTCGTTGAATCTAAATTAGAGATAAAGGAGGAGGATGACAAGCATAAGATTCATAAAAAGGAGCATGGAACATGGCGGCAACGGGGTTCAACAGATTCCTCCCATGTGAAAGGTGTGAATCTTGCGCCTGCTCTGATATCTGAACCT
This sequence comes from Haberlea rhodopensis, assembly GCA_907163345.1. Taxonomy (NCBI): domain Eukaryota; kingdom Viridiplantae; phylum Streptophyta; class Magnoliopsida; order Lamiales; family Gesneriaceae; genus Haberlea; species Haberlea rhodopensis. The sequence goes on along the minus strand of CAJQUN010000031.1, from coordinate 2,400,271 downwards.
GTTAAGGACGTCCCAAAATCTACAGAACAACATCAATTCATAAAATCCGTGACAAATTCGGCACATGCTGATACTTCTGATAGCCATAGCATTTCCAATAATGCAACTACAGCTGCAATGAGCAAAATTCCTGCTGTTAAAGATCGTGGGGCAACAGTCCGAGAAAAAAGGCACCTACCTTGGGTTCCTCGTACAGGAAATAATTCTGATCATGGGAATATTCTTTGTAGTGAAACTGATGGAAATAGATCTCTGTCTGCTGCTAATGTGGACCAGCCAGATAGGACTATTGTTCCAAGGGATGGTCGGAAACGTGGAGATCAGTCTTCGTCTCATTGGAAGCCCAAGTCCAACTCAAAATTTGCAAATAATTTGCATGGAAACAAAACCACTGGAATTGAAACTGTGACAATGGAAATAACTGGGGCCTCGAAGAAGGATCATCCATCTCAACAAACAGTGCAAGTTTTACCTCAAAATGATAACCGAAGCCGCAATTCATATCGACCTCAGCCTGGCCAATCTGTCTTTGAATCTAGTGTGGTTGACGAGTCAATTGCAGGCAATCAGCAAGAGATCAATAGAGAAAAGAAGCCCTCCTCAGCAAAAGAGCGCTCCTTTTCACCAAACCAAGATCACATCACCTACACTGAATCAGCTCCTTCTGCAAATACAGATGTTAAGCATGAGCATGATATCTCAACAGGCTCAAAGAGAGGTGGCAAACAAAACTCCCGAACTATGAGAGGCCATGGTTCACGTGGAGAGTGGTCTTCGGGCCAAGAAAATAGGCCGACTCACGCACCTACATTTCGGGAAAGACGGGGGCGGAATACTCACTATGAATACCAGCCAGTTGGACCACACAAGAGTAGCGGACCCGAAAAGCTCGATGGACCTGCAGATGGAGCTAGTAATGTTCGCTTAATAAACCGGGAAAGGGGCCAAAATTCCCCCAAACACTGAGGAGACTCTTATAGGTACGAACTAGTGCTATTTGTGTCCACTTTGGTTAGGACTAGTTGGAATGTGAAATATGAGAAATTGATGTCCTTTTTGTTTCTGATGCCAGTCTTGCAAACGTGGGATCTTGGGTTGATTAGGAAGGTGAGGTGTTGCAGTTAGATTTGAGCTAGATTGTGTATATTTCTTAATCCAGTTTATCTCATTGACAGGTGACACACGCATTGATCGATTAGGAGCTTAGTAGGGGCACATCTTTGGGTGAAGATGTCATGTTTTCGCAAGATTTTACAACTGTAATTGTTTTGATACGCAATAACCTGACTGCAATTCAACCTTAGCGAATGTGTTAGCTATGTGTATTTTGTGGCAAGATTCGAGATTTGCTACTCCCCTGCCCTGCCTCTTGCTTCTTTGTCCTATATGTTATTTAAGATCCTGGCTATTAAGTAGGTTAAAAGATACGCTAGATACAGGCTAGTGCACAATATCTTCGTACATGTTTAAGAATGATGTAAAAAGCTTCAGGATTAATGCTATCTCTACACCTTGAACTTCAAAGCTTCAGATAAAATGAATCATCCCAATCTAAAACTTCATGAATATGTTTTGGTGCAATCCCAAGCATTTCTTTCTTGCAATTGACTGTCTGGTTTGGCTGTTGACTAGCTAAAATACTACAGATGGGCATTATGAATTTGATATGTGGTATCTATCTTATGTATTTTGGATGGGTAGCAATTAATTGTCTAAAATATTATTTAAATTTGAAGATTCTTTTACTTAAAATTTATATATCACATATTCTTATCCTTATGTTATTTGGTTGAGCAAAAAACTATACAACCCACAAAACATTGGGTGGGTCTGGTCTCCATGTATGGATCGTATCGGGTGTAGATTACCTATGGAAAATTCGTATCCAAATTTTTTTTACTATATAAGATAAGAAAAGCTGGAATTTCGGGGAGTGATCAAATTGCCAGTAATTATAATATTTGAATTATTGATGGCATATATGAATAATATGATATATTTTATGTCATGCATATATTTAGTTTTAATAATACAAAAGATTTTAGGTAAAATATCGGTATTTAATTATTTTAAAAAAGAGAAATATTGACAGTATTTTCTTGACAATTGGACACTTAAGTTTAGTCCTCAATGGGATCGACCCAATTACAATGAATAAGAGTCCATGGTCCAACTTTAAAGTAAAGCCCACATCCGTTTTATATAAAGCCCACTCCTATCTTAACAAAACCTTCGTTAGCGCCAGAGAGCCTCTCGTCTCATCACCACAGCGGTATTTTTTTTCAGGACCTCTGCAGCTAAACAGGTTTGTTACTTTCATAGTTTACTTTGATGCTTTGACTTGTTAGTTTTGATTCGAGACGTGTTCAGATTCGAAAGTTAATTTGACGTTATTTGAAATTTGTTTTTAATGATGATTTGATGGAGATTTTGATCAACCAGAGCCCCGAGAAACCAATTCTCAGTTTATTGGAGACAATGGCGTCAAGATTTTGGACTCAGGTTTGTTTCTCTAGAGTTTTGGATCAGACTGTGTATATGGATCTGTACTATTTGAGCTTTTCAAAACTACGGATTTTGGAATTGATTTTTAGTCCACTTATTTGATAAACCAGTACTCCTTTCATCCTAGATATATTTGCTGAATTTGATTAGAAACTTCCTGACGTTTTTTTAGATGGATTTGAAGTCCTTAGATTTTCAGTGGTGATTATTGTACTGGATATGTGTGCGCCAGCTTATACCGATGACATTTTATCGAAGGTGCTTTGTATTTTTCCATACGCTTATGCTGTTTTCCTGATATGTTAGGGTGACAGTGAAACCGAGGAGGAGAGCGATTATGATGAGCAAGAAGAAGAAGAAACTGGACCAGTGGAGACAGCTCCAGAAAATGCTGCAAAAAGGTATTATTATGCAAATGAAAGTGATTCGGATGATTCTGATGGGAAGAAGAGAGTTGTTCCGGCTGCAAGGATAAGCGATTCGATGAGATGTCTGCCACTGTTGATCAATTGAAAAATGCCATGAAAATCAATGACTGGGTCAGCTTGCAAGAAAGTTTTGACAAGATCAATAAGCAATTGGGAAAGGTCAATGAGGGTAACAGAGTCAGAGAGGGTTCCAAATCTTTACATAAAAGCTGTTGTAGTGTTAGAGGAGTTCTTGAATCAGGCCTTGACTAATAAGGAGGCAAAGAAGAAAATGAGTAGTAGCAATGCGAAGGTCTTGGATTCCATGAAGCAGAAGCTGAAAAAGAACAATAAGCTGTATGAAGACCCCACGATGAGGACCCCACGACTCTGAAATCTGAAGAGAGTGAGATGAAGAAGAGTTGGGAAAGGAGGCTGCTGAGAGTGGACTAGGCTGGGAGAAGATGTTGAGCAAGAAAGATAAGTTGATGGACAAGCAGTTCAAGGACCCTACCTAGCCAAATAACATGGGACACCGTAAATAAGAAGTTTAAGGAGATTGTTGCTGCTAGGGGTAGGAAGGGGACCGGAAGAATTGAGTTGGTTGAGCAGCTCGCTTTCTTAACGAGGGTTGCCAAGACTCCTGCCCAGAAGCTTGAGATTTTTTTCAGCGTTGTCTCAGTACAGTTCGATGTTAATACGAGCCTCAGTGGGCACATGCCTATTAATGTATGGAAACTATGTATACAGAATATGTTTTCCATTCTTGATATTTTGACTCAGTACCCAAATATTGTTGTAGGGGACACGATGGAGCCCGAGGAGAATGAGACCCAAAAAGGAGCAGATTTTAATGGTGAAATCAGGATTTGGGGAAATTTTGTTGCCTTCCTTGAAAGGGTAGATGTGGAATTTTTTAAGTCACTTCAGGTGATTGATCCACATACCCGTGAGTATATTGAGAGGCTTAGGGATGAGCCGACATTCCTAGTTCTAGCTCAGAATGTGCAAGAATATCTTGAACGTGTTGGAGATTTTAAGGGTGCCTCAAAGGTAGCTCTGAAACGGGTTGAACTCATATACTATAAGCCGCAGGAGGTATACGATGCAATGAGGAAATTGGCTGAGCAGTCGGACAATGGAGTAGAATCTGGAGAGGAAACCACAAAGCTGAGGAAAGCATGGGACCATCAGCGTTTGTTGCAACTCCTGAGATAGTTCCTCGCAGATCTATTTTTCCCGAGAACAGCAGGGCATTGATGGATATCCTTGTATCACTCATTTACAAGTATGGTGATGAGCGGACAAGGCTCGTGCCATGCTCTGCGACATTTACCATCATGCCATCTTGGATGAATTTTCAACTTCCCGTGACTTGTTGCTTATGAGTCATTTGCAGGACAATGTTCAACACATGGATATTTCTACCCAAATACTGTTCAACAGAGCAATGGCACAGCTTGGTCTATGTTCATTCAGGGCGGGGCTTGTTGCTGAATCCCTGAGTTGTCTCTCAAGAGTTGTATTCTGCTGGCAGAGTGAAGGAATTGCTGGCACAAGGTTTCTACCAGAGTAGATATCATGAGAAGATTCCAGAACAGGTATCGTTTGTTATTCATAACTTTAGCATGTTTTGTGGTTCGCATGGAAGTTTAATATGTCCAAGACAATGATATCTTTTATGCCGCCAGCAGGCTTGTTCATACATACTGAAAGATGGAAACATCAATTGTTGCCCGAGGCACTTTATATTCCTGTAATCCTGTATGCCTTTTGTTACTTCTGAATGAGTTTTCTTTTTATCGTTTTCCATCTATGGCTTTTGGTTTATTTTGATGTGCATCTGGCTCACATCTTAATATAATCTGCTATGGAAAATTAATCAAAATTTGTAGGATATCACCTTGATTTACCTTGATTTTTGGGTGTCTTTTTCATAGGTAAAACAGGTAACCTAAGTGGATATCACCTTGATTTAACATTATTAAAACCTTGGTGTGGATTAAAGAGGACTTAAATGTGTTGCCGAGCGATTGGCTGAGGATTTGTGATTGGGGCAGAGATATTTTAAAAAAAAATTATATACAAATTTTTAAATCTTTCCTTTGAATTGGGTGATAAATCTGTATCATGATTGTCTAATCTTGTCGTTCAAGGTAAACTATTATATGGTTCTCTCATTATCTCCATGACTTCAAGATCAAAGTAGTGTGTACTAGTTCCATTGAAAGTTCCTTTTTCAATGCAAGGGTTATTGCTACGTGGATTCTTTCATTTTTTATTTTGATAATTTTTGCCCTAGTTAGACAAAAAACATCAATGCCTGCATGCTTCCGATCAAAATTCGTTGGTTGATATGTCAATACGGTGATTTGAAGATCCCGTGTAGAATGTTAGTTTTAAATAAATAGTTGTATTCTACATACATCACGATTATTTAACTGATCATGTTGGTGGGATTTGGTTGTGTTTGTAATTGTTTAGTCAAAGTACTTTGCTTTTGGTTAAAGTTGAAAAATGTTGTTTTAAACAAAATCATTGAGTGTTTGCTATTAAATAAAAAAGTAGCTTAATAAACTTCAATTAATTATAAAATTGCCACCACTTAGCTTAAAACAACCAAAAATATCTCCTGATATGCGCTGCTTTTTTTAAGAAGAATAACATAAAGGAAATCAAACACCAAAAATTTGCTTTTTCAGTTTGAAAAACAGATGAACACATGATATTATATCATTATTTAGTTATAAACATCAAATTTTAATTTATTATATTGTCATTATTAAAATTATTATTATTGTAGAAATAAGCAAAATATATTAAAAACTAAATATTAACATTATTAAAATTTTTTTGTTGATCGGGCAAAAGGTTCATAATATTGAGAGTACAAGTGATAATTGAGGGGTTGCTCAAACGGCGAAAAAAAAAAAAGATAGAATAAAAAAATATGCTAAAAAAAATTGCAAAAAATTAGAAAGCTAAAAGGGTGTAAGGGATTTGTATTTCTGTCGATATAATATTAATATTCAATAATAACCGTACATTTGTTTATGCAATTCTATCGATATAACCATAACATTCAAATCATTACCGATTACCGATTGGTAATCGGTAATTACAACCAAAAGCCTAGGACAATTCTTTCATAATTTTTTTTTTTTTGGAATAACTATTACAATTACTTTGGATGGGGATGGAGATGGGGATGGAAATTCGAATATGATACCATTGGGTTACAATTACGGCAGGTGTTAGATGAGCTGCAAGCTATCGACAATTCTTTAATAAGTTTTATTAACCTTCATTATTGTTTTTTCAACGTTACCATATCAATAAACATACTTCTCAAGCAACTTTCAAATTCAATTTCTCTGTTTCACATTAACAAACTAAAACATATACTGTAAAATATAACCGGGCAAATTTACTATAAATTAAAAAAAAAACATTTAAAACTCAATCTTCATACCACCTAAAATTCTCAAATACAACAACAACAACTAAACTTTTAATCCGAATGAAATATGGTAGGCTACATTAACAATATAGTGAATCAAGTCGGGTCGGATGCATGCACCAGTCTTCTCCAAACGCTTCTATCGGTCAACATATCTTCTGTAATCCCCTTGCACTCCAAGTATTTGCGTATAACTTCGAGCAATGTCTTCTTCGGTCGTCCTCTCGCTCTCGTGAACTAGCCGAAATCCATGTACTCCACTCCACACACAGATGCAACGCTGATCCTACGTCGAACATGACCAAACCAAAGTAAGTGGCTTTCTTGCATCTTCTCTTCTATACAAGTTACACCTACTTTAACTCGAATATCTTCTTTCTTTATTTTATCTCTTCTGGTCTTACCGCACATCCAACGAAGTATACGCATATCTGCCACACTCATCTTTTGAATGTGATTCCTCTTGGGTGCTCATCATTCCGTCACATACAACATTGTGGGTCTAACGACGGTTTTATAAAACTTTCCCTTCAATTTCAGCGGGATATTATGATCGCATAGAACTCCGGTGGCCTTTCTCCATTTCAACCAGCCAGCCTGAATCATGTGGTTAACGTCACTGTCAATCTCTCCATCTTTTTGGATAACTGAACCTAGGTATCGAAACTTGCTGCTCATCGATATCTCTTGACCACCGATTGCTATAACACCGGAATCCCGAAAGGAACGACCACTAAATCTGCACTCCATATATTTCGTTTTAGACCTACTTAATCTAAAACCCTTTGATTTCAATGTCTCTCTCCATAACTTCAATTTTGCATTTACCCCTGCCATTGTCTCGTCGATTAACACAATATCGTCAGCAAAAAGTATGTTCCAATGTAATTCAGTCTGTATTTCTTTTGTTATCTCATCCATCAATAGGGCGAACAGAAAATGACTCAACACAGACCCTTGATCTAAAATTCTCAAATATGAATCACAAAATTTGACATTCCCTCAATTATTATTATTTTTATTTCTCGATAATTTAGATGTAGAAAAAGAGTGCGAAACCAATTCAAGCTATCAAAAGGGTGCAAGGGACATATTATAAATATTCACATGTACTCAGTTTGAGTTTATTTTATACACCAACTCAATATTAAAATATAATATTTTTTTTAAAAATGCATAAACTAATGTGTCAATAATTTTAAATTAATTATATTACATTAGATCCATGAATAAAGTCCTGACGTTGTGCATTCAAATTCAATTATTTTAAGGGGTAGATTTAGTAAGCGAAGAAACCGTAGCAAAAAACCAAACAAAAAAAACAAAGAATTACTGGTTGTGAAAAACGAAAAGTAAGCTACCGACCAGTCACACTATGAATGAATGAATGGTAAAGTGAAAGCAAGGACAAAAAAAAAACAAGAAGATTGAGAGAGAAGTGTGAAAGAAACAAGAATTTTAGGCCCAAAAAGGTGGCGAAGAACATTTCTTCAGCAACAAAGATTGGTCCTCTTCTCGCTCTCCCTTTCAATACCAACGAATGGAATCGTTTTTCTTAAACCGAAACAACAACAACTCTTCCACCACCACCATCCACTTTCATTATTATCGCTATTATTCTTTGCCCCCCATCTGTTCACTTCTCTCTCTTTCATTATTACTGCTGTTTCCGCCATCCCGTTTGCCCATTTCCCTTGAAATCATAACGGCAAAGATATATAATAAAAAAAAGATAGGCTTTTGAGCTGATCTTGGTGAGTTATTGGTTTGTTTTCTCTATTTAATGGCTTTTTTTATTCATATGAGTTTGATTTTGTGGATTGTTGTTTTGTTGGATGCTTTCCTCATTGGATTTTTTAAATAGGTAAATGAACGATTGGTATGTGCTTGATTTTTGTACGATCATTAAATTCACGAATGATTTAGGGACAAAAAAAAAAAAAAGGTTGTGAAGATTAATTCCTTGGCACATTTGTGGTACTGTTTGGATGTGGCTAGCGTTAGTTCTATGATTGTTTACACGTCTCCTGTGTGGTTTTCTCGTGTTTGCTGCATCAATAAATCGAGATTATCTGTGTTTTCCATAGCACTCTTTAGCACACCGATATTTTCTAATCGTGAGATTTTTATATACTAAAATCTTGTTCATCTTTATCACTTTCTGTTATTTTTTGGTCTCCAATTTCTGGGCTTCTATTTGGGTTACATTGTTAATTTGATTCAATGTTATCTGGTATATACTAAATCTTTGTAGAAATATCTAAATTGAGTTATCACATTCATTGAATTTCTTTGACACTATTAAAGATGACTGAGAAAAAGAAGAATAGTTAATCTTTATGTGAAAATGTGTGTATTCCAAATATATAAATCTGCTCACCAGATTAAAACTTTTTGGTTACGCCATTGGTGACTGCTTTTATGAAAGATCGTGTTTTTAAGAATCTCAAAGCTAAAATTTAATTTTCTAAGGTCATCAATCGACGTTGATATTTGTATGTCTATGAAAGTTCTTGAATCCTATACAATATTGCATGCTTTCAGGAAGATGTTTGGAGGACGCGGAGCTAATGAAAATATTGTGTTTCCTGCTTATTTGGTGGAAAATCGTCTCCCATTTGATAATATTACATTGCCTCAGCTCCAGTTATTTGGACAAGGTAAGGTTATTTTCTACTTATTTAAGAAATTGTAGTTTGATTAGAAATTGACCTCGTGTTTCTTGATTCTTAAATCGGTATTGATGCAGCTTGTTTTTTCGTGACTAAATTTCTCATATCGCTGCGGCTCACACCATTCATGTAGATGGCCATTACATTAGACAACCCTTCTTTTACCTTTTCAGCATGTGTTATACCCCTGTTGACATAAGTTATGGCGTAGGCTGTTCACTCGTATAATAAACTGTTTATTGGGTTCGTGAAAATTCTTCTACGAAGTTTTACAGAAGGATCGACTAAGAAGCATACAAAGCACCCACTAAAATTTAGATGGTTAATTGTTTCTTGGTTGTCAATCTTTGTCTTATTTATGCTGGAGGCAAAGCTTTATTGATTCAAGAACCACTTCACAGTAGCTTCTAATTGCATAGACGAGATTCAGACACCAATGGCAGATATATGGCACTGAGCAGATGTAACAACAAAGTGGCACAGCCGAAAAGGCAAAACTGAAACTCTAAAACTTTTATGGAAAATCATAATTTCTAAATGTATGATATATTTTTTTAAATGTATGAAATATTAAAAAATATGTAAGTAAGGAAAATGTAAGAGGGAGGGAAAGCGCCTGTCCTTGCCAGCCTTCTCTCTATGCCGCCGTAGCAAGAAATGGGAATTCAAAAAACTTTGATATCGATACGCCTTATTCTGTTTAGGCCAGGTAGTAGCAGGTGGAGGATATTGAAAAGTTTTTGCTGGTCCAGTCCTGAATTTTCACGTCAATTCTGCTTCAGTCTTGCTGGTGGCAAAGCTTTAAAATTGTGCCATTTGTTGTCGATACCATTCCACATTATACTATGGCTACGTGCTGATGCTATCCTATCATTGTGTTGTTTCGTTGATCTTAAGATTTTATTTGCATCTCTTGGAAATCCTTAGGCATGATTGAATTATATAATCCTAAACTTTTTTTTCTAGTAACAAAACTACAGTGAATTTTATTTTTGAGATTGTTGCAGTGGTTTTCCATTTTATTTACAGTTTTTCTAGGATTATATATTACAAACAACTTTGTCATTTTTTATTCTTGATGATAATTTATTTCAGATAATAAGTTTGAACTTCTGTTTCAGCTCCATCAGTTCACGAGTATGCATCCTTGCACAATGGTGCTATCAAAAGAGTTAGGGAAGAAGATCTCGTTTTTACCCAGCATAAACGTCCCATGTCTTCGAGCAGTCCGAAAAAAGTGGCCAACATGGATAATCAACCGAATCCTAATCCTGTATCGACTGGACTCAGGCTTTCTTGTGAGAAAGAGGAGCGAAATCCCCCAGTTACCTCTGGCATCCTATCTATTGGTGGTAACCTTAATATGGAGATGGATCAGCAGACAGAAGAATTTGGCCGATATATTAAACTTCAGGTATCATATATTGCATGCATCCCCTCATGGCGTTAAATCAACTTGCTTCAGTTTTATACATTATCAGGGTTGGAGAGAGAGGGTGGCTTGCACCACCCTTCCTAAACCTGTGGCTCTGCCGCTGTACACCAGCACTTTTTATGTTCTCAACCTCTAACAGTGTCTCTCTGTATAGGAAGAGAGTATTCTGAAGGGCGTAAGAGAGTTAAATCATAGGCACACGGTTTCTTTGCTGAACACACTAGAAAAAGGAGTCAACAGAAAATTACACGAGAAGGCGCTTGAAATAGAGAACGTAAATCGTAAGAACAAAGAGTTAGAGGACAAAATAAAGCAAGTTTCTACTGAAGCTCAGTCGTGGCATTATCGAGCAAATTACAACGAATCAGTGATCAACATTCTGAAAGACAATATCGAGCAACTCATGGCACAAGGCACGTCTCGAGCTCGAGCTCGTGAAGGCTCGGGGGACAGTGAAGTAGACGATGCAGTTTCAGGCACAAATCATCGACAAATCATCAGTGGCTTGGAAAATCAAGGTTGCCGAAATGCTCGAATGACATGCAGGTCATGCAATAGTAAAGAAGTTTCGATCTTGTTATTGCCTTGCAGACATTTGTGCCTCTGTACAGATTGTGAAGGACTTTCTGATATTTGCCCCGTTTGCCAGGTAATGAAGACTGCAAGTGTTCATGTATACATGTAATTCAAAACATCATGCTATACCGGCAATTATCATTTCCATTTCTTGTCGATCAGGGCTGCCTCATAACTTGTTTTGATCAATATTTGTTTCAAAGAAATTGTGAATTTTAAGCAAATGGATCAACGGGTTGTTTCTTTAGTTGCTATGTCCAAAAATGTAAATAAATTCTTGTCTGCAACTTATCTCGAACAGTTGAGCTTGGTTGCGTGATTGGTACATGACGTTCATTAATCCTGTAAGATGAGAACTGATCTATCCTCGTAAAAAATAGTATTGCTTGAAAGTTTGTTAAGGAGGGTCTAACGTTCTATTTTGTGTTATGATATTGCCAGAGCAATTTTCAGGAATTTCACATAGAAATTGCTCTAGTAGTAACAATAATTGTTCTGACAATAACATTTTCCTTCTATTTTCTCTCATTAAAAGATGTTTTTTTTTTTTCAAAATTAAAATAAAAATTACATGTTATAATTAAAAATGGCTTCCAAGTAAAACATCCGCGTGGATCCAGGCAAGAAGATTACTGCTTTATGAGTAAACTTTAATGTACAATTACTGCTTTATATGAGAAAAAAATCAATTGCAGTTGGGGGGATTTAAGCACTTGTACACTGCAGATGGAGGTTGTTTATAAGTCGGTACGCTACTAGCATCTATGTATCTTACTTCGCCCGGCCCAAAAGCAAGATCCCTATGCCTGCAAATGTTTGATTTAGATCAGAAACAGCTTCAAATCCGCAAGAACTTGAAGAAAACAAACAAAAAAAATACGTTATCTAGAAATACTTACCTTCGGAGTTCGAGTCCTACTATACCGGCTTGTAGCACAGACAAGTTATCAGAATCCGGGGACACAATAATAACCGTGTCTTCGGAATATTGTGTTTCAAGAATCGACATAAGTTGTGTCACACGAACAAACACGTCCTGTACACTTTCGTTTGGTGTCCCATCATTAATTGGAGGTGGCTTCATATTTGGAGAAAGGCTATCCGAGGCATATACCTAGACATGGTTTCAAGAGACAAGTAAATGATTTTACTTTAGTCGCTTCCACCAAATATCTAGGGGCAATATGTATACCGTTCCATATGATCTTTCACACAAATAAATATATATCTGAATGTGCAGTAGGCTGATTACATGGATTCTGTCACTAGTTATTAGGCGTTACCTCAGAAACAGAATCCAGTTCTTTTCCTTCGTATGCTCCCAATCCCCGAGCATCCAAGAAGCTATACTCTGGTACTATACGACTGTAGATAAATTTGAAAAGGATCTGGTAAGAACAGTTCATTCCGAAGTATCCAAAGTATTTAACTAATCCAAATGATCATTTATAAATTAGGTTCGTTTTAAATTAAATAAGCTTCAAAAAAAGAAGATTTTTTTTTATCACGTTACATACAAGCAAAGTATAAAGAGAAGGAATTCAGGTATTCAAGGTTGAATTTACAGTTTTGGATGGATGTCACTTGGCACATCTTAAAACAATGAATCTTATATTTTAGAAGATAATCACATTAAAAATTAAAATTGGTTCAATTGGAGGGTGATCGCTCTTGCTTGCCACTCAGGTCTGCAATGCCTTTGGCAGCCCAGGACTTACAAAAGTCTTTATCACCACCCAATTTTTGTGAACAAAATATAAGAAATGAAGCATACATTATAATTCATGTATCCAGGATATGAAGCTTGAATTATGGAGAACATAGAGCTTGTGCTCAAGAAATACTCTGTTCCATTAACAATTTCAGGATATGATAAGATCACATGTTTCAATATTATATCTTCCCAGAAGTTGCTACGGATTCAGTAACAGGAAAATATATCTAGACAGAACATTAGCAAAAAAATACCAATTTCATGTAGATTAACAAACAAGGGTCGGAAGTGTGCCCAAGTCCTCATGGTCAAATAAGAAGATCATGCAACTCTCTCATCCATTTATCGAAAATCTTACACTAACAATGTGCAATTGAGTATTGTTTTACCCGTAATCACACGAGGGCAAAATTATATGGACGAGCAAACCTATGAACATGGTTCTCAAAAACAGGAACGGAACGGCCGGAACGGCCGTTTTGGAACGGGAATGGAGGTGAGCGTGCCAAAGTTCCAGCTTGTAACGTAGGTTGCTCTGGAAAGGCGTATGTAATCGGATATCGGCAATATATCGGTGGCGCGGAAGTGGAACGGCGGAACGGTGCGGCGCGGAACGGATATGAATTAAAAATAATTGAATTTTTGATTTTTTTTTCAATGGAACGAAAGAGAGATTGATGATGAACGAAACGAAGGAGAGAGTGAGATGAAGTAATTATATGTGGGATCTAAAGTTGTAGTTTTCTTGTTTGTGTTTTATTTAAAAGTAGCTTATTTGATTTAAAAATTTAAAAAAGAACGTTTATTAATCTGAAATGATATTAATAATTCTGAAATTAAAAGTTGTTAGAATTATTTAAATAAATTGCAATGTGTATTTTAATAACTTTATAATTAAATAATTTTTGAAATAAGTTAATATTTTAAACAAAATGATAAAAAAATATAATGAGATATTAAGGATAAATTTATATTTTACATAAGATTTAATGATTTTACAATTTACTTGAAAATTTAGCTAATTAGAAATTAAATGAAAAATATTTCATTTAGTTTGTTGATTTTATTTTTTATTAATATTATGATTTGAAGGTAAAATAGTTTTGATATGGTTGTGAAAATTTTAGTATATATTGATGAAAAATTTATGTTTTAATAAAGTGTACAAAAGATCTAGAAAAACATTTAATTTGTTATTTTTTTAAAAATAATTTTTTAACTATTATTTATGAATTAAAGAAGATGAAAATAGCATACCCCAATTTATTGGGAATACATACTTAGTTATTGTTGTTTACAATTAAAGAAGATTAAAAATACTTTTTTTCAAACTATTCAATCTTTTTAAATGTTTTAATATTATTGTAAAAAAATCAGCGCCGTGGCCGTTCCGTGAAATGTCATTGGAACTGGAACGATGACCTCCGTTCCAGGCACCGTTCCCGCGACTACGAACCATGCCTATGAAGCTAACTATCTATGCAACGGTGAAGGCTTAAACACAAAAACCAAACACCGGAGAAGGCAAATAATCAGACTCGACATACAACAACTATCACTTTTGCAAGAAATTGTAAGGAGCCCTCGTGCAAGAACGATAACAATTTCAGGAACAATATTTAATACTAAGAATTCAACACAACTTCACAGAGAAGCGTCCATGCGAACAACAAATTAATACAAAAATCATCTATTACCTTCTATTGACACCATTAACTGCAGCAATTATTTCAGCAGCTTGGTACGCCCTCTGAGTTATAGAAGGCCAAATCCAACAATTGCCTTCACATGCTCCCATTGATTTCAAAGCCAATGCAGCTTTCACAGTCTGTTTCTTCCCTATCTCCGACAACCCATTATCCATAGATGTTTTAGTCACTGGGTTCGTGTTAATGATTCCCAAAACCTCATATTCTGACTCCCCTGCTCTCACCAAATAGTACCTACATCCATTCCACAAAAAAACTATAATTATTAAATCCACAAATGCCGCAAACCAAGCAGAGCAGACCCAAACTTTATTGGGGTGGTGAATTAATTGAATTTTCAATGACAAAACTTGCATTCTTTTTAGAAAATTTACAAATGAAGGGACTGTCCAGCAAACCATTTTCACTATATTTTTTTCCTTGAGAACACTATGCTACAGCAACAAAATTGTAAAATTCGACAGATAAACAACAGAATATCAGCCAAAAAGAATCATTTTTGAAAGTGGGTTCACCAGGGTCCAAACTCCAAAGAAGCAACATATCAAACACATGAAACTGGCTACTCCCATGATCAATTCCAGAAAGTAAACGCAGTATCATGCATAAAATACAGAAGAGACTTGTCTTTGGATGGATGAAGAATGCAGACAATTACCTATTGACAAGGCGAAAGGGGGGCATTTGAAAGAGACCACGTGCTTTGGAAACTGGTAAAGCTACGGGGTTTGCAACATTTATTGGATTATTAAGTTGAGGAGATGAGATGAACGGAGTGAGAGCGATGGACAGAGAAGCGAGAAAGTTGCGACGGGCGAAGGGTAGGATTGGGGGAAGTTTCTGATTCAACGAAAACGGGGGAATTGATGAATTTGGATTCGACGAGGTTGCAGGCTTTGAAGACATGAAAGTTGTTGCAGGCATTGCGTTTGTACGAATCCAAGTATTTTTAGAATCTTCAGACATTGGATTTGAAGGCTGTGAACACAAACTTCTTTGCCTCGATAATTACGTTTTAATCCTTCGAAGGCAAAGAGATTTACAATGTGCCGTGACTTTATTGAAAAATAAATAATAAATAGTTAAACGAGGGGTAAAATTGTAAATATAAGTGATTTTTTTTTCTTTTTTTAATTATGTATATTGCGATTTAATGAAGGATAAAATTGGTAGGTAAGAACATTTTTACGGTAATAGTGTTTATGGGGAGAGATCAACCTGCTATAAGATATTTGTCCTTATAGGCTTATATTAGATCAAATATGATCCAAATTTAATTTGGACATATGTGGAACCTCATGTGTTCAAATCAAATTTGAAACTATTGGATGTTGCAAAAGAATATTACGCTCATGCTAAGGTTTATTTGCTGTATTTATGGGATATGCCCGCTTCAATGCACGGACATGCTTTTCGTACTCCTATATTAGTATTTCAATAAATAATTTCATCTAGAAATAATGAGTCTGTATGCTGATTTCTTATGTTCGGATCATTCTTATAATCAGTTTGATGTTGTTACTGTTTGTGCTTTTTGCAGAAACGAGTTTTTGGCTTTTTGACAGATAAACATATTTGCAAGAATATTTATCCTTTCGTCGCAAGATGTCGATGGCAACCCCTATAACATGAATTATGACCAACAATTTTGACTTGTGTCGTCTATGGGAGATGGGAAATTGATATCTGGGTATCATGTCCAGCCCAATTCTTGCCCTTACACTAGTATGATCTCGTCCAGAAGTGCTCAGCCCGGAAATAATTGACAGGGGCGGGTTCTTGTGGCCGTTAAGAGTAGGTCAGTGCGTATTGTTTATAACGGTACCCAGCTCAGGCTGTTTATGCATAGGTCGGTGCATTTCCAATCGTCATCTTCAGTCCTGCTGAACTGGACTAGTGAGCACGTGTTGTTATCCCGACCTTAGACTTTTATCTTGGTCTTTTCTACAGAGTTCGGGAAGGTACTTTGGATACTAGTGTGGTCCTCTACCCGGGAAATATATACCTGATTTTTGTCTTATTAGGGGACCACTTGCCAAAAGAACCAATCATATAGTGACTAGTGTTTGGAGGGAATATTTTCTGGTATTAGTGGAATCCTATAGGTAGTGCGCAATAGGCGGTTATGGTCTTTTGTCAGTGGTCCCCCCAGGTCCCAGCCAGGCATGATGAGGGCATCTTTTCTCTCACCGTTCCATATATATACAGGGGGAATATCAGGTGAAAGAGAGACCGGACTCCCGCAATTTTCAGAGAAACGTGTGTTTTTTACTATATAACAAAGGAGCTTGACTTGATCATCGGAGGTATCCAACCGGAGAGCACTCTCCGACCTCCTTTTCATTTTTCCTTTTCAGAATCACTTATTTCTAGTAAGTGAGGAATTATTGTTAACTAAATTAACCCGCTACCCAAAAATCGAGTTAACAATTGGCGCCGTCTGTGGGAAAGTGAGTATAAGACGTTGATAAAAATGGTGAATACGCGAAGAACGAATCAGGAGACAAATAATGAGCAACGGGCACCATCGGTGAATCGAGAAGGGCCACCACCGATAGCAGGCATAACAGTGGGAGCACTGACTTTCGAACAACTCACACGCCTCATCTCGATAACGGTGGAAAAAGCAATGAAACGAGCCATGGATCAATCCGAGAGCGGCCGGGGGGAGAGTATTCGAGAAAATGAACAGCCCGAACAGGTGGCCACATCCCACCCGCTACCCGCATGAGGCCTCAACCTCGAAGGCGAGGTGGAAGAGTTAAGAAGGGAGGTCAGAGTGATGAAGAAAAGGAATCAGAGGTCACTGTGCTCTGAAAAAGGGTATTCCTTTCTCCCAGGAGATAGTGGAGGAGAAGCTCCCAAATAACTTCCGGCCCCCGAATGCTGGGGAGTATTGACGGAAGCACGGATCCGGAGGAGCATTTGGGCAGATTTGAGAACGCTGCCATGCTGCATTGCTATTCAGACCGCTTAAAGTGTAAGGTTTTCGTCACGACATTGGTAAGATCAGCCCAGCAATGGTTCAATCAACTCGAACCTTCTTCAATAACCTCTTTCTCAGAGTTTAGCTCGGCTTTCCTTCACCAGTTCACCAGCAGTAAGCGTTATAAGAAAACCTCGCTGAACCTGTTTGAAATGAGACAGGCAGAGGGCGAACCCCTTCGAGAATACATTAGGCGCTTTAATGTCGTCAGTCTTGAGGTACCTGCCTGCCCAGCAGAGATTTTGATCAGCGCATTCACCCAAGGCTTGAAGGCAGGAGAATTTTTTCGTTCTTTAATAAAAAGACCTCCTCCTACCTATGATGATCTCCTGACACGAGCGGAGAAATATATTAATGTAGAAGAGGCCCAGAGTACCAAAAGAAAAGAAGGTGCACAAACTGGTGACAGGCATGGCAGGTCTGAAGGAAAAAGGCCCGCGGAGGATGCAAGACTCGGACGTTTCTCCCAGTTTACGCCCCTGAAGGTTGCTAAAGAGGGGGCTGTCCGGATTTGTGAGGGGCAAGCCCCTCACAAATCTCCGCGAACTGAGGACGAACCGAGCAAGGGGTCGGAGAAAAAGTATTGTGAGTTCCATCAGATCGCTGGGCACAGCATGAGAGAATGTCGTAACCTGGATAGTGGACAGGAGTTAGCCATGCGGAATGATCCCCCGCCCAGTCAGGGAGTATCTCGTCCAAACGTTCCCTATGGTCTTCCACGAGAAAGGGGCCGAGGTCCATACCGAGGAAGGGGCAGAAATGGGCGTACTAATTTTCGCGGCTCCTTTCAGGGCAGACCACGTGGATGGAGGCCAGTAAGGAACCCAGGAGAACAGGAACTACCTAAGAATAACCCGCTCCCCCGAGGTTTTATCAACATGATCTCAGGAGGAACTACTGATGGTGATTCTAATAGAGCTCGGAAGGCTATGAGCAGGAGGGAAGTGATGAGCGTGGGAAGGGTTTTCGACGCTGAGGAAGAGGTGGTAATTAGCTTCGGTCCTAAGGATGTGGAAGGCGTGCAAACACCTCACAATGATGCCCTGGTAATAAGGGCTACCGTCGCAAACTATGAGATCGGAAGAGTTTTTGTGGATTCAGGAAGCTCTGTAAATGTATTATTCCAGGAAGCTTTCCAGCAGATGGAGTTAGGTGAGTATACTCTTGAGCAAATATCTACTCCTCTCTTTGGTTTTGCAGGACATACCGTATACCCTTTAGGGCAGATCATTCTACCCCTTTCTATGGGCCAGGGGGAGAGCAGGAAGACCCGTTTAACTTGTTTCACTATTGTGGAAGCCCCGTCTTCCTATAACGTCATTTTAGGAAGGCCCGCCATGAATGAATTCAGGGCTATAGCTTCCACTTTCCACCAAAAAATCAAGTTCCCCGTCGGGATGAAGGTGGGAGAAGTAAAGGGAGACCAGCCATCATCAAAGAGGTGTTACACTAGCACAGTGAGGGTAGAGGTGAAGAGATCAAAACGGGCCGACGACAATGGCCCGAAGGATCCAGGGGTTCATCTCATACAAAGGGGTCGAGAAGGGCAGGAGGTACACGCATTGTTGGAAGGAGAGGACGAGGTGGTTTTGGTCCCAGGACAACCTGAGAGAACGATAAGGGTGGCAGCAGACCTTAGCAGTAACCTGAAACAAGATCTGTTGAGGTGCCTGTCAAGGTATGCTGATGTGTTCGCATGGTCTTCTGTTGAATTGATTGGGATTTGCCCGGAAGTTGCACAACATCGGTTGAGTGTCGATCCGAAGGTCAAAATAATCAAGCAAAAGAAGAGACATTTCGGACCGGAAAAAGACAAAGTCATAAGCCAGGAAGTTCGAACTTTGTTAAGAGCGGGGCAAATAAGGGAAGTCCAGTTCCCGACCTGGCTCTCCAACGTGGTCCTGGTGCCAAAGTCGTCCGGGAAATGGAGGATGTGTGTTGATTTCAGGGATCTCAATAAAGCTTGCCCCAAAGATTGCTACCCTTTGCCCCGCATTGATCAGCTCGTAGATTCCACGTCAGGTTATGAGTTATTATGCTTTATGGACGCCTATCAAGGGTATCATCAGATCCCCTTGGCCAAAGAAGATCAGGATAAAGTCAGCTTCGTCACCTCCGAAGGAACATACTGCTATGTGGTTATGCCCTTTGGCCTTAAAAACGCCGGGGCCACATACCAAAGATTGATGGATAAAATATTTGAAGGACAGGCGGGGCGGAATATTGAGGTATACGTTGATGATATACTGGTAAAATCTAAGGGCAGCTCAGATCTCATACCTGACTTGGAGGAAACTTTTGATACCCTAAAGAAGTTTGGTCTGAAGTTGAATCCTGCTAAATGTGTGTTCGGGGTAAAGAGCGGGAAGTTTTTGGGTTTTGTAGTGACAGATAGAGGAATAGAGGTCAACCCCGAAAAGGTAAGGGCAGTGCAGGACATGGTTTCTCCCAAAAGCA
Source organism: Haberlea rhodopensis (assembly GCA_907163345.1). Taxonomy (NCBI): domain Eukaryota; kingdom Viridiplantae; phylum Streptophyta; class Magnoliopsida; order Lamiales; family Gesneriaceae; genus Haberlea; species Haberlea rhodopensis. The sequence continues at coordinate 2,380,350 of CAJQUN010000031.1, read as the reverse complement.
TAAGAGAAGTCCAGAAGCTGGCTGGCCGAATTGCCTCCCTAGCCCGGTTTATTTCCCGGTCAGCGCATAGAAGCTATCATTTCTTTCAAGTGTTAAGAAAAGCAAGGAACTTCGAGTGGAACGAAGATTGTGAGAGGGCCTTTGCTGATTTAAAAAGACATCTGACCGAGTTGCCAGTATTGGTCAAGCCAGGTCTCGGAGAAAAATTGTGGGTCTACCTTTCGGCCACGGAGCATGCCGTTAGCTCGGTATTAATCAAACAGGAAGGACCAGATCAGAAACCAGTTTATTATGTTAGCCACGCTCTCCGGGGTGCCGAGCTCAGATATCCCGAGGTAGAGAAGCTAGCACTGGCTCTAGTTATAACTGCAAGGAAGCTGAGACCATATTTTCTATCCCACCCTATCACGGTATTGACAATAGTCAAATCGGGAGAATCATGACGCAGCCCGATGTATCAGGCAGATTGGTCAAATGGACTATTGAGCTTGGCGAGTATGATATTTCCTACCAGCCTAGGACATCTATCAAGGGTCAAGCCTTATCAGATTTTTTTGCAGAAATGGATTGGATCTGATC